>CM062804.1:1473484843-1474084843 GCA_031772625.1 Pinus tabuliformis
TGAAAATATCTCTATTTGTAGATTCTTGTGAATTTTGTCCATTGTAAATTTCATATTCCAAATCATTTACTTAGCTAATTGTGATTTGTTGAAAAATGTTCATTAACTGCCCTGAATTTTGTATTTAATCAACATGATTATATTAAAAAATTTATGCAGCAGATTGCATATTATTGAAAACTTCAATTTTTGCCTATACTTGCTGATGTATAATCTGATTTTCTGAATTCAATTCATAGCGATTTTCAAATTTCGTGGCAGATGGTCTTTCAAGTTTGTTACTAATTTCTTCTTGTAGTTGTTTATCAAATTCTTGCAAGCTTTGTGATAATGATTCATTAGCATGACTATCATTAATATTGTAAGAGGTTTGTACTAGATTTAAGAATTGATCATACATGGCTGAGACCACTTCATCATGGTTAATATGCACCTCTATACCAATTTTTTTTTATAATATTACTAGAAGTTGAATGAGAGTGATCGAAGCTTGCAATTGTTACATACATTTGAAATGGGAGGAAGAGAAAAAACATGTTGAAACCAATCCATCAATTCATTGTCTGAAGGTTTTTCGTCATCTTTGAATCTCAATAAAATTAATTGAAATCTAATAGTAAAATCTAAAAAAGATTCATTTTCAAATCTTCTTAAATCTTTGAATTCATAACATACATGTTCATAATCATAACTGTCAAATTTATAAAGGAATTTTGTGACGAGTTGATCCCAATTATGAATAAAGGCAACTCGAAGAGATATACATCGATTTTTGGCTTTTCCTGAGAATGTATGAATAAAAATCCTGTATAAAATGTCTTCATCAATATCATGAAAAGTAGAATTTGCAAATTTTTGAATAAATTGTAAACTTTACCTTTGACAAGTGTCTTACTATTTCTAGTGGAGTATTGACATATGCGCGTCCAAAGATACGACTCCAAATGGGAAGTTTGAGAGGAGCCATTGTGATTAAATAAAAACTTTAAAATACAAAAACTCCAAAAGAAAATAAGTCGTCACGTCGTTCTTCTAGCCCCAAAAATGTTGTTGGCTTGAAATTCCTGGCTCAACATTGGGGGAAAATCACCCAGTCGAGACCTTAGAACAGATCTTGTTCCGTTTGAAATGGTGGTTTCAACTGGTTAAACTAGGTCAAGTTACATTATCTCTATTTCTACTAGCTTAAAGTATGTATTTTACTTGCCAATAGAGAAGAGACATCAGATCAACCCTCTTGCTGAGCTTTTGCAAGTGAGTGATCCTTAAGATAACTTAGGGCTCAGCGAAACCACTCTAAACACTACCCCTGTATGAGGGGACTTCTAGGATGCAGAAATTAAAACTAAAATGCAAAGTCTAATCTAAGATGCATCTAATCCTAGACCTATCTCGATTGAAGGAAGATGTAGATCTAACCCAACCAAGAGAAAAGTAATTAAATGATTGGGATTTAAATATGTTTGGCTTATAATGAATATCGAGCTAACAAAGTAGTTCAATTAACTGATATTATGAATACCAAAACACATATGTTCATAGATCTATTAATAAGAATGGTTAAACATTAACACTTGGAAGTAATTCACATAATGTTAATAATCATTAAACTATTACAAATGAATGATAAACCAATAACATTAGGAAATAGTTCACATAATTTTACTAGTAATTAAATTAGGATTAAATAAGAGATTTATAAGTAAATAGTTACTCAAAAATATGGTTTCAATACACAAGAGCAAAAGACAAAATTGATAACAAACTCATGAGACAAACATAGTAGAGAGGTAAGATATAAGAAAGGAATTCATATTGACAGAAGTGTACAAATATAAATCCAATAACATAATTCTGTTATCAAAAGAAATGAAAAAATAATAGTAGTCAACACAGAGATTGATTAAACCTGGTCCCTTGCCCAATTCTTTGAATTATGATTTTCTAATAGTTTTCTACAACTCATAAACTCTGTTTTTAAAACAAGAGTTGCAGTAGTGTGAGCTCTGCTCCCCATACATAGTTCGGATTTGTAAAAGATAAATCTTGAGTTATCCCAGATTTGAGATTTCTTGCCTCTCCCTACAACTTGAAACACCTACTTACAATAATGCTTTAAGAATTGCATAATTGCATAAGAGAAGCCCCCTTTATTCCATTCTACAAAGCACTATTTATAATTACAAAAATGAATTCCAAAATAGGAGAGTTGTTGAATAACAAATCTTCTTCAACAATTTTCATTGGTCAAAATTATTTTTCTGCTCTTGCTGGAGCAATTCCATTGATTCAAATCTTCTCTTCCGCATCTCCTCAATTGTTCTCCTACCAAAAACCAATCAAAACTAAATTAAAATGCAAATTAAAATAAATACTAAATATGGAAGCTCATAGGGCTTTGGATTGATGGTGGATGGGTGCACTGTTAAGGCACTCCTTGCGATGGGTCACTAGTTAAAATCCTCTGTGGGTGCTTACCTACCAAAAAAAAAATACCAAATATGGAAAACAAAACATCTCCAATTAAAATTCAATTAAATAAATAAATAAAAGGAAATATGAGTTTTCCATTGATTCTTGAAAATATCTTATTGGTCAAAGAAAACATAGTTGAATGGGTCTGCACTCAATAGAGGCTATTAGCAAATGAAAATACAAAAAAATAAAATTATTTTTGTTTACAAATTTGGAGCTTGATTTTCTGTTAAATTTTAAACTTATTTAATGACCAAATCTGGTCATGCAACCACTTCAAAAATATTATCCATGATTTTATCTATCTAATGAGTCATCTTGGGCCTCATTTGGTCAAATAGAACTCAATTTATAAGCTTCCAAAGTTGAAGTGTTGAGTTTGCCACAATTCTCGAAAAATTGTTGTCTAGGCCAAAATTAGGAAATTTTAATTAAAATCTATTTTTAAATTAAATTAAGAGTTATTATTTAATTGATATTAATTTAATTATGTCTGCTTGGTGTAGTTCAATTGGTAATGGCCTGGAAATGAAGTTTCACCAAACTGGAAGTCTTGGGTTCAAATCTTGTGTTATCCCCTTGATCCGGGGTGAGAAGTTGGACACAATAAAGATGTAATCCTACTAAGCTTACAAAAAAATATTAATTTATTATAATTACAAAATTAAATTAAATTAATTACAAACTAATTATATTAAAACAAATTTTTAATTAAAGATTAAAATAAATTAAAATTATAACTAAAATAAATTATAATTATAATTAAAATATATTAAAATTAAAAGTAAAATATATTAAAATTATAATTTAAAAACCATTTTAAAAAGTTAAAAATAAGCTTTAAATCCATGATCCATTGATAGAATAAAATTTCGCAAGTGGATTTTACATCCATAGAATGGATCGAATAAAGGAGGAAGGACTTTATTAAAAGGAGAGGGGCCTTATTAAAAGGAGGTGAAGGCTCATACGTAAAGTGACGGAGTATGATATTGGGATATTGGGTATCGATGAATTATAAATATGGGAGGTTTTTAAACATGAACCTTTTGTCACCAAATAAAATGTCGATGTCCAATATGAATATTGAAACATTTTTTTTATCAGAATTTTTTATATATATCATAACTTTTTAAAATATTGAGATTTTTTATATCAGGATTTTTATATCATAAGTTTTTTATCGAGACTTTTTACATTGAGACTTATTTAAGAGTAAGAGAGGAGGTGAAGTGAAGTGGGACTCATCCATTATAAACTACAACCATTTGGTAATTAAAAATATGACAAAATGAACTACAACCACTTGGTAATTAGGAATCCAATAAAATGAACTACAACCGTTTTGCGATTTTGAGATTTCAAGTCTTGTAATTCCTTTTAGAATTGGGATTTGGAATAAATTACAAAGATCCCTAAAACACATAATTTTAATTGTTCTACAATTTGGCTGTGGTGATTTTGTATGACCGTTAGTGAAAATTGTAGGACTGTTAGTGAAAAATGAAATAATTAGTAAAAATAACCAGGAATTAATATTTACAATCAATTACTAATTTATTTACAAAAATTGAAATAATATACATTTTGTGCATTTTTAACCCAAGCGGTAAAATCGAAGTTCAAATGAGCACTATTTGCAAACTGTGTAACCAAATGAGATGAAACAAGTACCATTGGAAAGCTAGTGAAAAGTCGAACTCAATGAAGCAATCTAAATAGAAATCTGATGAAAATAAAAAATTGGCAAAATTGTAGGACACTTAACCAACATATAATATTAAAAAGTTGATTTAGCCAAAAAATTATGGAAAGGGTCCCCATTATTTGAAATAAATAATTCAAAATTGGGGGGTTGAGTTTCATTACAACATAACCATAATTGAAATTTGTCATAAAACCATGCTTATAACCAACATATAACTAGAAATAATAACAATGATAAAACAACCATCAAAGCCACATCATAACAAGTACATTTACTCATAAAATACAAGAGGAAAACAACTCTTATTAACATATGCAAAATCCAACCAAGTTAGGGACTTCCACGTACCACCTGACCATAGATTGGGCTGAACTAAATATTTCTTTTAGCCTATCACCCTTGTGCCATATTCCAAGCATGAATGTGGGATCTCATGGGATAAACCAATGCATAAACAACCAAAGGAATCCAAAGGTCAAACCATCTCCACCCTCAACCCTTGGGATTTCCTGAGACCACCCCACCTAGATCCAAAAACTTCGGGCAATCCAAAGTTCAACTAAGAATGAATCCCATAACACCATGGCTTTCTAGGAATTGACAAGGCAAGGTTGAAACCATTGTCAAACTAGGCAAAACCCATGCCAATGACAACATATGAACCAAATACACACATGTGTGTACCATGCATACCAAAACTAGAAAGGAAATTATACATGCAACTTGATACCTGCAAGTAATCCCGGTGTAGTAATTTAATCCAACTCTTCCTTGCTTGATTTCTTTCATTTCTCGTCCTTCCTTTCCTTCATTTTCTTGATTGCTTCCTCCTCTTGGTGCTTTTCTTGTCTTTGAAACCAATTCCAAAACAAACTAACAAAATGTTGACCAACAAAAATTGTGAACTAATTCGCTGATGCCTTTTTTTATTTTTTGTTTGTCAAGTTGTCTATGATCCTCCATTCTTGACTTGTGGCTTGAGAAACCGTGACCCAAGGGCATCTAATCTGTCAAAGTCACCCGGGGATTGCACCTGACCTAGGCCACACTGTCCCTAAGTTAGCTGGATTTTTTTAGCATGTCTCCTTCCCCTAGCATAGATACAACCACCCTCATGAGGTTTTATCCTGGGTCGCCTTGATAATGAGGCCCATCCTCAACTGGTTGTGCTAGTGGGACTTGACCTGATGCCTTTTTGTTATTGATGCCTCTAATTCTTATCTTTCTTCTATTTTCCTTCAATTTTCTCCTCACATGCAGCTTGTGACCTTTCATCTCCCTTTCCTCCTATTTTCCATTATTTTCATAAATAAATGTCAATAATTTTTGCTTTTCCTTTTCAACGCCCTTGCCAATTTTCTTAGCCATAATAAACAAGTGATGCCCACAAGGATGTTTTTCCCAACATTCAGCTTGATATATGTGTCCCATGACCTTAGTCTTATTTTGCCTTTATTAACTTTATTACATCAACTTTTAGCTCGGGGCTATTGCAGACCTCTCCCCCTTAGGGGAACACCGTCCTCGGTGTTTTATGACACCTATAACCAGCAAGACTACTGAAACCAAAACATACTGCCCATGGAGCTTTATAACTTATCTCGATGTAATATTTACAATGAACAACCTGCTCAAAAGCAAAACCATCATGACAAGCATGAAAACATGACAACCATACTGCTTATTAGAGCTTTTTAACACAACTCAGTATGATATTTACAATAACAATCATACATAAATATGTACATATACCCAAAACTCATTTGCCTGCATCGGAAAATAATGAAGGATACATAACCTGCATTTGATCATCTGTCTCCCATGCAGCTTCATTGTACCCTGTTATCACTGAGGTTGTCCCCTTTGACTCCTAAGGGAATACGGCCGAGGTAACCACTAACCAATCTTTGGGTCACAGGTCCTAGCCTACCTGTAACCAGAGAGGGCTCTCTCTTTATGATTTAACTTTGTTTGTATGATGTTTTAGGCTAGCTATGTTGCACAAGGTTTTGTTTTGAGTTTGCTGGATGATGATTTCAGTCAGAACAGGTATATTTTGCAGGGTGATCTAGGCCATTGGGCATGGAGTCAGTGATGTTTAATTGCTTGATATGTCTGTGCTGAAACAACAGTGATGCTACAGAGCCAGATAAGTGTCTAGGGAACAATTCTTTAAATCTGTAATTGGATGGGATGGAATCAGGGCGTGAAAGGCAACTAAGGATCTTTCAGTAAGCTGATATGGGGAACAGTGGGAACATTACTTAGGAGCATCGAAGAATTCCTGAATAACATTCATATTTATAGAACCAATACAAACATGAGCAATTAAGAATTCATGTCCATGACTAATTCTGAAGAAAACATTTTCAACGACAGAGATTGAGCACAGGGTGTAATCAAACATTTCCTGTACTATTCTTTTTCTCTATTGTTAGATTGGTGAAACATACATATGATTCAAACAAACATAAGAAGACAAAACATAGTTTAGGAAAACTTATTGTTCCATTAGACAGCACAGGAATTCTGTAACAGCACGCATAACATCATTGAGACATCAAGCATTCAGGAGATAATGAGCTTTTCTAGCCTTTTGCTTCTGATCATCTGAAAATATACAATATATTGTCTTAGAGAGAAAATCACCAACCCCAAATACGTTGCTAGGGGAGGTATATATACAAAATTTAGATCAGAAAATATCTAGCTGATGAATTAATGGCTCATAAATACTGTGCCAACTCCTGGAGAATTGCAGCTGAGAGAATAAATGCTGTAATAACTGCTTAGTGTATTAGCTGTCCAAAATTGTCAGAGAATTTTGACTTTGTGACCCATTGAGTCGGCTGGAGCCGTATTGCCCAAAATCTGCGCATTTCCTTTGTCTTGGCTTGCTGTCGTGGCATTTACGCTGAGTCATCTTTTTTGGCCGCCTTGCATGCTGTCCTGATTCTGTTTTTGACTTTGGTTGAGCTGAAGCTGACTAGGACTTGACTAAACTGAGATTACTGAGGCAAAATTTGCAGCATTGCCTGCCACCAATCTTCCTTGGGCAGTTGGTGTCTTCGCATTTTTATCAAGGTTTCATCTGCCTCTGTATACCTATAAAAATTTGGTGGGACCTCAAATAAGTGATTAATCTCATGCTCAATATAGAATAGATTTTCAAGCTTGTCATAGAGGCTCTGCCCTGATGGAGGTCCTGTTTCTTCAAAAGTACTGGCGGATGCTGTGATATGATTTTCAATAAAATTTGTCATCCTGGTAGCATATTGCTCACGGGGAAGCAGTCTTCCCGTGCTGGTCAGTAGGCTGGGCAATCCCTTGTCTTGCAGTGCTCCCATTTTGAGCTTGTATTCATCCACCTCAGCCTGCATTTCATGACATTTTCTCTCTACAGTTTGTACAAAATTTCTGAGGGTCAGCACCTTTTTAGCTGTGAGGACAACATCTGTTCTGTTGATGATGTTCAGGGCTGCCAGCTCCTCCTTGGTCTGATTGTTAAGGAAATTTATCATCCTGTTGGCCTGCTCAGGCCTATTCCCTAGTGCTGTTCTGGCTTTCTGGCTCTCAATTTGTGCTTGGCCTATTAATTCCATCTGTTCATGCACTGTTTTGATTGACTTCCACTGTCTGGTAAGGGAGTGGTCAATCTGGGCCCACAAAATCCTTTTTATTTCTGCCAGAGTATTTTCTAGTTTCAGTTCTTTCTCTAAGGCCTTTATTTTGTCTTTGAGGGCCTTAATCTCTCTGGTCTGCTCTGCTACAGTCATCTTGGATTTGTCATACTTAGCTTCCAGCTCTGCCAATTTCTCCTTGGCTTGTTTGATTTCTGTCACCTGAAGCTCCAACTCTTTGATAACTTTTGTCAATTCGTCCATATTTAAGCTGGACTCAGGGGCTGTTGTTGTTGCTGCTGCCGCATCTGTTGTTGCTGTAGCCGGTGCAGGGGTTGCTGCTGCCTCTGTAGTTGTGGCAGTGGTTGAGGCAGTTTGAGGAGGTTGGGAGGTTGATTCTCCATGTTTGTCTAGGAGTGCTCTTTCTAGCTCCTTCTCCAAATCAATCACTCTTTGATTAAGCTGCATTATTAGGTCCAATTGATCTTCAGACTCCTTTTCTTCTTGCAATTTTGCTGTTTGAGGATGCTCAGTAGGAAGCAATTTCAGTCTTTTCTTCAATGCAACAATATCATCCTCTTTCTTTTTCATAAGGGCCCTGACACCCTTAGGATCCTTAGGATCATGTCCCAAGTCCACAATGATGTCCTCCAGTGTTTTGATCCTGTTGTCTTTGGCCGTGGAGGACATTCTCTCCAAATCTAGCTGAGTGTTGGTGTTCTTCAGCGATTCTTTCAATTCATGGGCCATTGTGGCCCTGTATACTAGTGTGGCATAGACCATTTCCCCCGTTTGCTTATGCAGCTCTATCTGATCCATGGGGTGAATGTCTTTTGCCATGACTTCTAGCTTTGTTTTTACAAAATCTGCAGCCGAGTGAAGCTGCGGTACCTTGGGTTTAAAATGGTTGAGGATTATCTTTTCCTCTTGGATGTCATATACTGACATTAGCCTCTCTTGTTTAGTTGGCGTTGCCTTGAGAAATTGCTTGTATACCTCCACTCTCAACAACTCATTTTGTGCCTTTATCTCTTTGAAGGAAGCCTTGGTGCTGGAAGGCTTCTTGCTCTGCTGAGTGGAGGAGGACACCTCCATGCCAAGATGTACTCCTTGCTCTTGTTGAAAAGAGCTTGTGGCTGTCTGCTGGCTGTCTCCTCTTTCTTTCCTTGGGCTCTCAAGGATTTCCTCGCTGATTTCTTCTATGACCAGAGAATCAACCCTTTGTCTTTTGGCTTCGGGTTGCTGAGTGGATCCACTAGCAGGTGTGGACTCCTCTCGGTCCCGTTTCTTGCCCCTTTCCTCATGTGCAGGGGTCTGTAAGGCAGGCACTGTTGGTGCCTCAGTTTGTGGTGGAGGGGTTTGCTCTTGCTGCTGCCCAATTGAGGAGGCAGGCTTTTCTTTTACTATTTCTTTTTCTGCACCCATTATTCCCTTGCCTTTTTCTGTGCCTGATGCTGATGTAGATGGCCCCTGGGTGACTGGTGCGGTTGTAGCAGTGGAGGTACCTTCTCCAATTGGATGCGGCTGCTTGAAAGTTACCTGCTGCACAGAATCTGAGTCGAGTTTTTTTCTAAATCCTTGACATTTCTTTCCATTATTTCTTCTTGAGTTAGTTCCTCAATTAATGTGTCTTGCAGCCATTCTTGTTGGTTGGCATACTGCTCAATTTGTGGATATTTACAGTGCTTATACCCTAGCAGCCTGTACTTGACTCTTCTAGCACTGATGAAGCCTTCAGGGTCATAAGGGACCCACCAGAAGCTTCTTGATAGCTTGTATTTATCTTTGAGAATTTGATCAGCCTCTTGCCAACCCTCTTTCTTATTCATGATAAAGGGGCCCAGGTGGTCTTTGAACTTGAGATGGGCTTTCTTCTTGGCACTATGAAAGTGGGTGAGGTCAGAGTTAATAAGCTGCCTATAGTACTCCAAGGCAAACAGTCTCATTGGTACATATCTTGGGAGCCTATATGGACAGAGCTCACAGCCATAGATTCTGATGAATGTATGATTTTGGTATAGGTACCAATCACCTATTTTATAGTTCTTGGACAGCCGCAGAGTTTTCTGGATTTCAAATGACAGTCTGGGAGGAGGGGATCTCATCAATAGGCAAGAGACCGGGTAGACAAATTGGTCAATAAATTCACAGTATGAATATGGTGAATCTTGGACTTGGTGGAAAACTGATGACCAGAAGATGACAAACCTCTTTTCTCCCCTAGAATCCAGCTTCTTGATTGGGCATTGAAAGGCCTCAGACTGATAATACATGAACAGGTAGTAGATATATGATGAATATTTAAACACACCCTCCCTATCCACTTTCAAGAGTTGGTCATGTATTTTGTTGGATATAAACTTGGCAAAGTTATATTTGTAGGCGGGAGGCTGGCCTGGGCTGTAAGCAGCTAATAACACCAACACTGTCTCATCAACGTGCTCACTGGTTTTGTAGTCCAACACATAGGAGATCATGTCAACCAGGAGTTTGCCTACATCAGTGAAATGGACATGCAAGAAAGGAGGTGGCCCTGTAGGCTGGCGGTCAACTGTCATGAACGTCTTGGTGACCTTCTCAATGTCAGCAGTGGAAAGTTTGGCGCCTGCATCCAGTAAATAGTTCATGGAGAAGGGAAACAACAGCTGAGTTTGCTTGAAGTTGAGCATTTGGTTGATGGAGTAAGGATTGATGTGGAAGAGTATGCTCCCAGATGGAGACTTGACAGTTCTCTGAGTTGGATCATAATTCTCAGCACATAAGCAGATGATTTCTGGAAAAATATTGACAGATGGGAGGAAATAGTAAGGCAGATTGGACTCCCATATCCCATATATGTCATTGTTGTTCAAGTAGTTGTCTCTCAATTGGCGAAAGGTCTGTAAATGGTTCCTGTCACCCACAAGGTCTTGGATGAGGTAATCTCTGTCAGCAAGAGGCATGGCTTCAAGCTCCTTGTTTGGTGGATTCATAGGAGCAACACTGAGAGCTGATGGTGTAGCCATTGTATAACTTTCAGGTGTTATCTTTAGAATGCAGCTTCTGAGTGTAGCAGTTTGAATATGATAGCTTGTAAGGCTTCTAGAAGTAAGGTGGCAGACTGAATGCAGATGGGGCCAGATTTATCTTTTAGAAGGAGCAACTTGGAGGAGTAGACTTGACTGTGATTTCTTCTGGTGAATTCACAGGAATTATGGACAGTGAGGGCAAATTGCAGAGGGGAGCAGGATTATAACCTGGTGTAATGAAGTTTTTGAATTATACGCTCGGCAGAAGGGAACAATGCCGGGCAGTTGGGGGGGTAAATCGAAAATTAGGCTCGAGAATGACTGTACAACAGTGAATTTTGAACAGGGAGGCGCTTTGGATTATTTTGGGCCAACATTTAACCGAACAACACCATTTAATTTAGGAGTTATCAGGTAATTCAGTGGAGAAATTTGCAGAGAAATGGTAAGAACACGGGCAAACGGGTTGGTTTGGCAAAATACCTGGATAATTAGCGCCGAGAGCTGTCGGGTTGATCGATGGGTGAAGAATGTAGTTGAATTTTGCAGGTGGCGGCGTCCAAATCTTTTGAATTCGTAATATGGAGGCAATTTTGGCGTAAACGAGCAAAACAGCTCCCTCTCTTTTCCAACAAAAATGACCAAAAACGGTCTATTTCCGTGCTTATAAAGACATATTTGGTGCATATGACTTTTTGGCGCTTTTCCGCGATGACGTCAGCATGACGTCATCAGCGGGCCCCAGGTACGGACGGTGACGTGGATGCTGACTTGGATGCCAGCGTGGCGGGATACGGTGGAGGCATGCGGAGGTGGCAAGACGGCGTGGAGGGCGACGTGGCGCAGTGGCGGGGGCCTTGGGCATGACGTCACCGTGACAAGGGGCTGATGCAACAGGGGTGGCGGTTTGCGGGAGGGTGGTTTCTGGTCTCCCCGCACCGCCTTTGGGGAAAGGTGGTATTGGGGAGGGGGGCTCCGAACAACCCCAGCGGCCGCCGCGTGTCCTGCGTACGGGAGCAAAACCACCCGCTCCCCGGACGCTAAACCACGGCACATCCACCGCCCAGATTACCCGCCCACCGTTGGATTGGGGGCGGCGGGAGATCAACGGTTGGCGGGCGCTCCGACACGGTGTGCATGTTTGCGGCGGGACCCGCCCGATAATTAAATAATATTTGAATGCTGCGGGCTTTAGACCTTAGTCATGGTGGGTTTTTTGGGGGTGTTTTTTTTTTTTTTAAATGGATGCGGTTTAATGCAAAGGGTTTAACTGCGGGGGTGGATTTTCAAAGGTTTTTCGGGTAAATGGTGGGTAAGGGTTTAGTTGTAGGCTATTAATCTAACCAGGGGTTAGATTAATTCCAAAGTAAGGGTTGACTAGAGTCCCTGATGGACTAATGTCTCCCATGAGAATGCTAGTTAGCTATAATGCTAAGGGGGGGGGGATATTTACATATTTTTTGGGTTTTTTGCATAAAATGCTATAATAGTAGGGGGAGGGGGAGCACTTAGGGAGCTATATAGTAAGTTTAGAAATTAATATGGATTTGGGATGTGAGAGAGGAACTGAGAGCTAAGTTTAATGAGTAAACATAGATTTAGAAGCGGATGAGAGTGAGGAATGATTTTACACAAGAAATGTGGCTTCTTTTCGGAGAAGGAGGTCACAACTTGACATGAAATTAACAAATGAGAAATGTAAGGAGGACTGTTTAGGCAAATCCTATAGTCCTCAAGGGGATGTTAGTAAGAAAACTTTTGAAGGGAATGAGGGAAGTTAGTGATGGTTTGGTAGTTTTCCATATAAGCCATTGCTCTTACCTTTCTCTTATTGGTGAGATCAGATATGATTTTCATATATCATGTGCCTAGATCCTGTTTTCTGCAACCTTCAACTGCCTACCCTACCTAATATGCCTAACATTATTTCTTCTTTTGGATGGGTGCACTTAGCCTTGCAAACCCTGATAATCCTCTTTTCTTTTTGCTGCCCTCCTATCTAAGTCTACCCTATGTCTTCCAAGGGCCCAGATTAAGCAGTTGGGCTCCTTCCTTTCTCTATCCAACTAGTCATCTGCCAAGCTTGAACTGTTTGAGCAGGTACTTTCTCTCTAGTCTAGAATAGGCAATTTAAAACATGGTATGGCCCAACTTGAACTGTTGGACCATCCATTAAGATAGCAGTGGCATTTTGGCTTAGCCACTTTCATGGTCTTTATTTGGGGTTCATTTCATTTATTTTTTCTTTTGACCAGTTCATTTTCTTGCCTTTTGATTATTCTTTTAAGGCATAGCCTCTTTACATTTTTTTAACTGTCTGTGTATTTCACAAAAATGGAACCTTTGTATCATGGAAGATGAACATTTTTGGCATTTCCACTGTCAATCATGAAAAATGAAAACCTATTGCTATAGGAGGCTAACATACCCAAAGTGCTTCCACTGCAGTTTAACTTGCTCTATGATCGGTTTTAGAGCATGAGTTGTTTCCATTGCAATATGCACTGTGGTTCCAACTAGAATTCTCCTTCTGGCTCCACTTGCAATACAAACCAATCAATCACATGATCAACATATTTCACATAACTTTTAAGCAATGAAACATGGAAACATCATGGACTTTCATTGTCAGAGGCAGTGCAAGTCTGTAGGCCACTGGTCCAATCCTCTAAAGGATCTTGAAAGGCCCACAATACCGAGTTTCCAACTTGGCACATGATCCAATCCCCAAGGAGCTCTTCTTGGGGCTGATTCACTAGTACACATTCTCCCTAACCTGAAACTCCTTAAATGCCATGTGTTGATTTGCAGAGCTCTTTTATCTATCTTGCGCTGCCTTTACATTCTTCTTGATAACCTACATTTATTGTTCCATCTCTGCCAATATATTCAGTCCTATAAGTACCATGTTCACTAGATCACTCTAGCTGATGGGAGTATTACAACTCTGCCCACAGAGTGCCTCAAACAAACTCATCCTAAGTGACTCTTGATAGCCATTATTGTAAGCAAACTCCACTAGTGGAAAATACTCCTCCCACCTCCTATGTTGATGCATGACATACATCCTCAACATATCCTCCAATATCTTGTTGACCCTCTTTGTCTGTCCATCTGTTTGTGGATGATAAGCTGTACTGAAGGCTAACTTTGTATCGAAACTTAAACAACTAAACCTGAAAGTGAACTTGGCATCTCTATCTAATATGATCTTCTTTGGAATACCATACATTCTCACTATCTCCTTTATTACCTCACTAGCTAAATTAGCAGTCATCATTGGAATGAAGTAAGCTACTTTACTCAACCTATCAACCACAACCATGATAGAATCATGTTTCTTCGATGCCATCGAAAAAATTGTAATGACATCCATGGAAATGACCTCCCATTTCCACTCCGGAATTGGAATAGGTTGTAACAAACCAGTTGGGTGCTTACACTTTAATTTCACTTGCTAATAGTCCATACATCTAGCAACAAAATTTTCCACTTCCTTCTTCAAATTAAGCGAATAGCAGAACTTCTTCATAGTTGTCAACGTCTTTTGATATCCCAGATTACCTGAATATGGCTTGCCATGGAACCCCCTCAATATAAGATTCTTGAGCTCACTGTTATTTGACACATAGACCCTGTCCCTAAACCTTACCAAGCCATCTATCGTGAGATGATAATCCACATCTCGTTCACATGTACCCTACTGTAACTTGTGCCTAACTCATTGTACGTGTCATCATGTTGTTCTACCTATAAGATCTGATCCTGTAAATCTGTCCCATAAGAGCTCACAACTACAACATGGTTTACCTGCACTCTCCTACCGAGAACATTTGTAACCTTGTTCTCATTTCCTTTAATGTATATGATTTCGAATTCAAACTCACTAAGGGTAGCTAACCACCTAGCTTTCTTGGCATTCAAATTAGGTTGGTAAAATAGATACCTTAGTCCACTATGGTCACTCAACAAAATAAATCTCCTGCCAAGAATATAATGTCTCCACATATTCAAGGCATGAATAATAGATGCCAACTCAAGATCACGAGTCACGTATTTTTGTTCATGCTCATTTAGTTTCCTTGAATCATAGCACACCACCTGGTTTCTTATGCATCATGACTCCACTAAGTCCTCTCTTGCAAGCATTTGTACACACCACAAACTCTCTATCTGGATCTACAATCTTTAAAACTAGAGCATTTGTAAGCAACTGCTTCAACTGCTCAAAACTTGTTGCACAATCCTATGTCCATTCAAATTTCTTCCCTTTCCTCTGCAATGATGTAATAGGATATGCAATCTGTGAGAAGTTCTTGATGAAATGCCTATAATAACTTGCCAATGCCATGAATGATCTAACCTCATCCACATTCCTAGGAGATGTCCATTCCATGATAAATTGGTCTTTTTCAAATCCATTGTTATGCCTTCCTTGGAGATAACATGTCCCAAGTAATGTACCTTTGTTTGAAAGAAACTGCATTAACTAATCTTTCCATACAATTGATGCACTCTTAGCAATCTCAACACTGCTTCCAGGTGTTCTGCATGCTCTTCCTCATTCTTAGAATATATCAATATATCATCAATGAATACAATCAAAAACTTGTCCAGATAAGGACGCAACACACTTATCAAACACATGAAAGAAGCAGGAGCATTAGTCAAACTGAAAGGAACCACAACAAACTCAAAATGCCCATACCTGGTCTGGAAAGCAGTCTTGTAGATATCCTCTTCCTTGATGTGCACTTGATGATATCCTGATCTCAAATCAATCTTCGAGAACATTGTTTCTCCCTTCAACTGATTAAACAAGTCATCGATCCGCAACAAAGGGTAGTTGTTCTTGGTCGTCACCTTGTTCAGCTATTTTTAGTCAATGCACAACCTGAGAGTACCATACTTCTTATTCACGAAGAATACTAGTTCACACCAAGGTGATACACTTGGCCTAATGTATCCCTTGTCAAGCATTTCCTTCAATTGCAATTTCAATTCCCCTAGCTCTAGAGTGCTCATCCTGTAAGGTTCCTTTGATGTCGGTGTTGCTCTTGGTACCCACTCAATAGAAAAGTCCACTTCTCTATGAGGCGGTAACTTTGAAATCTCTGTTGGAAATACATCCTAAAACTGCTACAAGATAGGGTAACTCTTGAGGACTTCCGCATCTTCAACATCCTTACCCTTGTCACTAGAAATATGAACTGTAAACAATACACACCCCTTTCTGCAACTATGCTTTACCTGCATAGTTGTGACCATCCTCACCGATGTAGGCTTCTTCTTTCCCTACGAGATTCTCTTTTCCCCATTATCATCTAGGCACTCAATAACATTGTCATAAAAATCTAATTTGGTCCCGTGGACGTACAACCAATCCATACCTAAAATCATACTATATGATCCCAATGGAAGCACATTTAGATGTGTTGATGTAGGCATATCATTCAACTCAAATGCACAAGCTCTTACCCAATGATGAACTCTCTTCTTAGTACCTATAGCCAACTGCACCAACCAAGACTCTGCATGCACTTCTTTTCTCAAACCACACTTATCCACCAGGTCAGGGTTAACATAACTATAATTGGATCTAGGGTCAATCAAAATAGAAATAACTTGATCACAATGCTTACCTTTGATCTCAATAATGAATGTCTAGTAATCTGCTTGTCTATTGTCCACAACTACATAAATCCGAGGAATGTTATGGTCAACATCCCCAACGGTTTGTGCCTCCTGAGCACTGTAGATCTGAGGCTTTCCACCCTGGTACAATGGACAATCTTTCTTGCGATGAGCTTTGCCACAAATCCAACACTGCAATGGTCCCCTACCATCACCTCTATTCTGCTGCTCTCTAGGCTGAGATCCATGTCCCTTCTCAGTTTCATTGTTCTTCTTATAAGGAGTAACATTTTCTTTCTCACCTGCATCTTGAGGTATTCCCCACTTCAGTGCCCACTTCCCTTTAACTTTCTCATTCCCTTTCAAATCACGTTTAGGCTAAGCTTTATGCTTTGATTGTTCATAAAAATGCTTCAGTTTCCTGATGGCTTCCTCCAACAACCAAGGCTCATCAAACTCAATCCAGTCTATATATTTTGTTGTCAACCCACTGATGAACCCTTGAATATTTTCTTTCTCATCCTTGAGTGAAGGCACATACCTCAACTACTCCAGGAACATGCTAGTATACTCATCATCTGTCATGAAACCCATATGCAACTCATTTTGCTATGTCATTGTAATATCTCTCAGATAGGTACTTCTTCTTGAAGAATCTCTCGAAATCATCCCAAATCAACTCTCCTTCTTGAATGCCTCTGACATTCTTCACATCTTCCCAGCAAATAATTGCTTTCCCTTTAACACTGATGATAGATATTTTGTCTTTCATGTTCTATGAATAATTATGCAATTTGAAGAATTTCTTCATCCCAAGAAACCATGCCTCTATGTCTTCTAACTTCTTCGTCTCTCCATCAGATGTAGGAGGCTTGACTTTCTTGAACTCCTCAAGAAAGTAGTCACTCCTCCTTTAAGGATGATGGTAGTTGATGATGGTGGTGATGTCTCTTAGACGAGGGACTAGAATGAAACCCATACATACCAGTCCTCTTGTCAGGTGTACCAAATGATTTGCCACCTCTGATTATGTCCCCTCTATCCAACATGTATCATTACCGAGACTTGCTATCATATGCCCCATTAGTCTTCTCTTCTTGTTCTTGACTAATCCTCAGATGTCCCAGTCTCTGCAAGTTTGACAAACTCTGAAGGATCACTGCATGGACCTCTGCCTTCTTTCCTTGATCCCTTGGAAATATTTCCTGAGCCTCAACCAACCTCTCATTGTTTTCCTTGCAACATCCGATCTCTGCCTTTAAAATCCTCAATGTATCTGCTATATCAGGAGAATACTCATCTCCTTGCTGCTCAATTGATCTGTAGGGAGAGTCACGTGAACTATAGTCCACATTTTTCATGTCATATTTGATCCTCTTCTTCCTGTAAACATGCCATGTCAGATAAACCAAATAGATACCATAATCAAAATCATACCTCAATGACGTTCAAGGGAGGCCATATCTCTGTAAAATTAGTACACATTAGCATGATGCATGTATAATCGTAATCATATCAATATACCAACATCATGTATGACAATACCAACTTCATACAATGACCTCATGCATGACAACCATAACCATGACAATGCATGCATAACAACATGCATCTAGCCAAATGGGCTAAGCATAACCATTTCCAATCCAAGTGTTTGAATCGTGCTCTGATACCAATATATAACCACCCCTCCCACATTTACCCACTTTCACTGCCTTGGTAGGGTAAACATGAGTTGAGGGTTACTATGACATGACTCAACCTCCTAAGTACAGTTAAGGAAGTGGAATCAACAACCTGAATCTTTATTAACCTTCCTCAGGAGCTATATGACCCCCAGGATCCAAACAACCACTCCAGGTGCCATAACCTTGAGTTAGCTTGCTTTTTGAGTGATCTGGACTCCCATATGCTTGCATAACAAGGAAAGACAATCACTATAAGCCTCCATTCACATGGATAACCATACCTCCCAACGAATGCAATCTAGATTTCCCAGTTCTGAGCATGTGACTCCGTAATTTGAGCCACTTTTTTAGGGCTAGGATCCAGAGCTCTGCCTAGAACTTTATGGAACTTTCCAGAATGATGAATGACACAAGGATAAAGCCATTAATGCAAAACTTAGTCGAGAACTTGACCTAACAAGGCCTAACCATGAAATTCATTTCGTCAAACATGTAGTGAACATGGAATCTACAGGTCATGAATGCATATCTGAACATAGGGATCTAATACTTATCTGAGAATCATCAAGAAGGTGTAATGCCCTCTCGCAATAGTTGCAACAACATTTATTAGGTCATGCATTCAATAACCATGCATTTACCAATCAAAACATGATCAAAGACATAAACATAATTTGTCATAAAATCATGCTTATAACCAACATATAAACAAAAATAATAACAATGATAGAACAACCATCAAAGCCACATCATAAAAAGTACATTTACTCATAAAATACAAGAGGAAAATAGATCTTATTAACATATGCAAAATCCAACAAGTCAGGGACTTCCATGTACCATTTGACCATAGATTGGACTGAACCAAATCTTTATTTTAGCTGATCAACCCAATACCATTTTCCAAGCATGAATGTGGGGTCTCATGTGATAAACCATTGCATAAACAACCATGGGAATCTAGAGGTTAAACCACCTCCACCTTCACAATACAGTGATCTCACCTAAACTAGTCCCGAGATCACAAAACCAAACCAAGCTTGGATGCCTTAGAATTCCTTCACCATCCCTTGAGGAATTTTCCTATCTCCACCCACCTATTGAGGGTTTTCGAAACAAAGACTTCTCCACCCCCAGCCTTTGGGATTTTCCTGAGACCAACCCCACCCAGATCCAAAACCTTCTGGAAATCCAAAGCTCATCCAAGAATGAATCCCATCAAACCATGGCTATCCAAGAATTGGAAAGGAAAGGCTGAAACCATTGTTAAACCAAACAAAACCCATGCCAATGACATCAAATGAACCAAATACACACATGCATATACCATACATGCGAAAACTAGCAAGGAAATCATAAATGTAATTAGATACCTGAAGTTATTCCCATTGCAGCTACTTGATCCAACTCTTCCTTGCTTTCTTGTCCTTCCTTTACTTCCTTTGCTTGCTTGCTTCCTCCTCTTGGTTCTCTTCTCCTCTCTGAAACCAATTTTGAAGCTAAACTAACAAAAGGATGACCAACAAAAGACGTGAACTAATTCTTTGATGCATTTTTATTATTGATGCCTCTAATTTCTTCATTTTCCCTCTATTTTCCTTCAATTTCCTCCTCACATGCAACCTGTGACCTTTCATGTCTCTTTTCTCCTATTTTCCTTTATTTTCTTAAATAAATGCCAATAATTGCCACTTTTCCTTTCCAAAGCCTTTGACAATGCTTTTGTCAATTTCCTTATCCATAATAAACGCCAAGTGATGCCCACTAGGATGTTTTTCCCAACATTCAACCTGGAATACGTGTCGCATGACCTTGGTCTTATTTTCCTTTATTAACTTTATTACATGAACTTTTAGCTTGGGTTTGTTACATTATACTTGAACCTTTGGGCCATACAAAAACTCCACCACCAACAAATGCTACTATATATCCTTTACCTTCCAAACATGAAATAGAAGTTAAATTCTTCTTCAAACTTGGTACAGATGTTGTTAAGATGAGCATTTTCACCTTATTCTAGCTCAATGGATGTTTTCCCAATGCCTTTGACTGCATAATTGTTGTTATCTCCAAGCTCCACCTTTTGAGATAATTTATTTTCCATCAAACTTGTGAGATTGTCATGAACTCTTGTCATGTGTCTTGAGGCACCACTATCTACCAACTATAAGTAATCGCTATCTGCAACAAAACTTGTAAGAGCAGAAAAATAGAAGAAATCTCTATCACATGAATCTTCATTCTTGGGTTTCTTTGGATGTTCATCAATATATGTTGCAGTAGCATGCTGCTTTCCCTTCCTCTTTCTATCATTTGATCCTTCATGACATTGACTTTTAAAATGACCATATTTATGACAACAATAACATTGAATCTTTGATCTTTCATTCCTCGAGGAATGGGTCTTTTACCTTCATTTCTTCTTTTGAAGCCAAAATTATTTCTTCCTCCAACCTTTTTGGAACGTCTTGCAAATGCTTGAGAGTCACCTTCTTCAAATCTTTGATTCCTTCCTTTTGATATAAGTCTAAATTCTTCTTGAGTACATGACGTCCATAGTTCTTCAAAAATTGGAATCTCTTTCCTGCCACAGATACTAGATGCAAAGGAATCCCATGGGTAAGGAAAACCATTAATTGTTGTGGTCACAAGTTCTTTATCGGAAATGATTTCATCAATTGCTTGAAGTTGATCTCTTAGTTGAGATATCCTCATGAAATATGAGGCTATAATATCATTTCTTGACATATTAACATCATGAAGCTCATTCTTCAAACTCATTGCTTGACCAATGTTGTTGATGGTGTATAAATCAGCTAGGGCATTGTACATCTTCTTTTAAGTGTCAACATTTGTGACATATGGAATCAAATGATCACTGATAGTCTACAATAATACTTCTGGTCGTGATGTCTTCCTTCTCATATTTAGATTTCCCTTCATCATCTAAAGGTTCACTAACCTTGCCCTTCACAATATCCAAGACATCATTCTTTGCAAGGATGAGGTCAATCCTTATTTTCCAAGCCCTAAATTTTGTAGCTCCTTCAAGCCTGTTCTTTGACTTCATAGAGGAACCCATGAATATAGGCAAACAATTACATTGTATATGCAAGTCTCTTCAAGAGTGATCTCAATGCTTTTTTTGTTACCAAGCTTCTTCAAGGTTGATCTCAATGTCCTTTCCTTCACCAAAGCTATGATACCATGTTGATTTTTCAAGTGCAATAGATACAAGCACTAATTTACGAAAAATTGAATATTACTTGTAATGATGTAGATATTATTTTAACACTTCCAATTTATCATTTAGTAGTTAAACTTCACAAATTCAACCGTAAATGCACAAGGACAATGGAGATAACAATGCACAAAGATAACACAAGATTTACCCTAGAAAAACCCACTTGGGGGGAAAACCCAACAACCTTTTCTTTTAAGAAATTCTCCAGTTAGACAAGAGATACACCTAATTCTTCTAGTAAACTATGATGGTCAAACTAACCAACAATGTTATGGACAAACATGGTTAAACAACCCTTTTGTAGAGTTAATATTTTGCCCAACAAACTCAACCTCTTCAATCTACTTAAGACAAATTTCGGCCTCCCAGAAAATGCCTAGAAACTCGACCCTTTTTCCCAGAGTATGCTACCTATAATTTTGGCCTTGCTACCCAGATTATGCCCAAAAATTAACTTGTAGAGAGAGATGCTTAAGATGAATTCATCCTTCTTCTTCCTTCACTTGGATGCCTAGAAAATATCTTCTTGTGTGTGTGGTAAAATGGTGTCTTGTGGAGGAGGTAGAGTGCCTTATATATAATGTTATGCCTGTTTGAATGTGTGTCTCTTCACTGGGGTCAATTTGACTAGAAGAAGGGCTAACTTGAAGGGTTTGGATCAAAAAATTCAAAATTCAAAATGTAACACGCTCCCCCCACATTTACCCAAGTTAACTGGTCTGTTGGGGTAAACATGAGATGAGAAGCTACTATGATGTGATTCAACTCCCCATGTATAGTTAAGGAAGTGGAACTGGAAAAACCAAACCTATCTAACCTTTCAAACATGCTACAGAACCTTCAAAAGCCAACCAACCCTTACAAGTGACCAAACCCTGAGGCGACTTGACATTTCATTGATTTGGACCCCCAGTCGCTGCCATGGCAAGCTGTGCATGCGGCTGAGGCCTTCCAGTCGTTCTCACAGCAAGGGCATGCCAGCGACTGTGGACATTTTTAGCTCTTTTTGAGCAAACGACCCCAGATTCTGTGCCACTTTTTTAGGGCCAGGACTCGGGCCGTTGCCCATAACTTCATGAAAATTTCAGAAATGGTAAATAACGTTGGAACAATGGTACTAATGCAAGCTCTTGATCAATGAATTGAATGGACCCCTATTAGACATGACAAACATTTCGTCAAACATGTCACAAAAATGCATTCTACAGGTTATAACAACAAATCTGAGCATAGGGGTCTCATACTTATCTGAGATTTGTAAAGAAGCATTGTTGCCATATCACAATACCTGCATTATCATCTATTAGGTCGTATATTCATTGTAATTCAAATTAATAATCAAAACATGATGAGAGCCATACATTAAGTCTATCACAAAACATACTCATAACCAACATAAATAACAAGGATATAACAACTATATAATCCACATATAAGGCAGTACCTTAACACATGAAATACCAAAGAGAATAAATTATTATTAATGAATGCATAAGCTGACTAGGTATGGTACTTCACGAACCACCAACCATAGATTGACTGAACCAAATATTTCTTTCAGGGAATCACCCTCATGCCATATTCCAAGCATGAATGTGGGACTCAAAACTAAACCAAATCAAGTTTCCTTAGGCTATACCGCAATCCCCATTGGATCACTAGGCCCTAAACAAACATGGATGCTACCAGATTTCTCCACCTACATCGCGAGGAATTTTCTTGTCTCATAGTTTCTAGGCTTTATCGTATATCCTGCCATATAACTATTGAGGATTCCTAAGCCTAATTAATACTCCACCATCTAGACTTTACCGTATATCCCGCCATTCACCAGTCAAGGATTCTTAGCCCTAATCGAGGGCACACGCCTCTAGGCTTTACCGTATATCCCGCCATTCACCGGCCGAGGATTCCAAGGCCCACCAAGGTACACAAAATATGGCTTTACCGCAATCCTAGTCTAGTTCAGGGATTCCTAGGCCATGTGATCTTTCTTTGTAAGACCACCTCACTCAATTTCGAAACCATTTGAAAATCCATCTCAACTAAATACAAGAGAACCCATCACACCATGGCTATCCAGAAATGGAAAGGCAAAGCTGAAGAACACTATCACACCTGGCAAAACCCATGCCAATGACAATAAGAGAACAAAATACACACATCCATGTACCATGCATGCCAAATATAGCAAGGAAACCACACATGCATATCGATACCTACAAATAATCTCATTTTAGTTGCTTGATCCTGCTCTTCCTTGCCTGATATTGCTTCCTCTTTGCCTTCTTTTCTTTCCTTGATCTAATGTTGAAGTGCTCCAAGAAAACTCTAAGTGTCCAAGAGTGAGAGAGAGAGAGATTAAAGAGAGAGCTCCAAATTTAACTGACAAAAGGTACCAACTAATCCTCATTAGCCTTTTTATTAATGAGGCCTCTATTTTCTTCATTTTTCCATTATTTTCCTTCCTTTTCCTCCTCACATGCAACCTGTGATCTTTCACCTTCCTTTTCTCCTAATTTCCATTAATTTCATAAATAAAAATGCCAATAAATGCCTCTTTGCCTTTGCCTTTTCCAATTTCTTTAGCCATAATAAACCAAATGAACATCCACACTAGGATTGTTTTTCCCAACACTCAGCTTGGAATATGTGTCCCATGACCTTGGTTATTATTTTGTCTTTATTAACTTTATTACATGGAATTTTGTCCAAGGTTGTTACATAACCCTCCCCCTTGGGGGAACACCATCCTCGTTGTTCAATGACACCTGCAACCAATGAGATTGCTAAAAGCAAAACATACTGCCCATGGAGCTTTATAAGTTAGCGTTATGCAGTATTTACATTGATCAACGCGTTGAGAAGCAAACCAACATGACACATAACAACCATAACAACATGACACCCATACCACTTATTGGAGCTTTATAACACAACTCATGGCGGTATTTACACCCATATACATATGTACATATACCAAAAACATTCGCTCAACTAGTGAATAGAGAAGGATACACAACCCACATCTGATCTGCCATCTCCCATGTAGCTTCATCGGGCCCAAAGAACTTCCATTGCACTTTAACCTGCTCGATTGCTTAGTTCCGGAGCATGAGAATTTATATATATATATATATATATATATATATATATATATATATATATATATATATATATATATATATATATTTATTATTATTATTATTATTATTATTATTATTTATTTTTTATTTTTGTTTTTTATTTTTTATTTTTTATTTATTTATTTATTTATTTTTATTTATTTATTTATTTATTTTTTTTCTGCAATATACACGGAAGTTCTAATTAGAATTCTCCATCTGGCTCCACCTGCAATACAGACAAGGCAATCACATGATCAACATCTTTAACATACTTCTTAAGCAATGAGACATGGAAAATATCATGGAATTTCATTGTCGGAGGCAGTGCAAGTTGATAGGCCATTGGTTCAATCCTTTCAAGAATCTTGAAAGGTCCACAAAACCAAGGTTCTAGTTTGGCACATGATCCAATCCTCAAGGAGCTCTTATTGGGCTTGATGTGTAAATACACATGTTCCCTAACTTGAAACTCCTTAAACAATTTGTTCCAATTTGCATAAATTTTCTGCCTAACCTATGCTTCCTTTAGATTCCTCTTGATAACATGCATTTCATGTTCCATCTCTACCAACATGTCTAGCCCTATCAATACCATGTTCACTGGATCACTCCAAATGATGAGCGTATTACAATTCTGCCCATATAGTGCCTCAAACAGACTCATCCTCAGTGACTCCTGATACCCATTATTGTAATCAAACTCAACCAACAGAAGGTACTCCTATCTCCTCTGCTGATGCATCACATACATCCTCAACATGTCTTCCAATGTCATGTTGACCCTCTCTGTCTTTCCATTTATCTACAGATGATAAGCTATGTTGAAGGCCAACTTTGTCCCCAAACCGGAAACAACTCCTTCCAAAACTTGGATGTATACTTAACATCCTTGTATGACACCATATTCCTTGGAACACCATGCAACCTCACTACATCTCTGATGAAAACCTGTGCCACATCACTAGTTGAATAAGTAGACTTAACTGGAATGAAGTGTGCTACCTTAGTCAACCTATCCACCACAACCATGATGGAATCATGTTGTCTAGATGTCCTCGACAAACCTGTGATGAAATCTATGGAAATGACCTCCCACTTCCACTCTAGAATGGGAATCGACTTTGTTGAAAATGGCAACAAGAAATGCTAAAAATAGCATTGCTATAAATAGCATTTCAGGATATACTCTAACTCTGTTGGAAATAACAAAAAATAGAAATGCTAAAAATAACATTGATATAAATAACATTTCGGGATAGATTCCAATTTTAATTAGTCCCTGAATTAAAATTTGAATTTGGTCTCAGCAGCTATTTGAAAAATAATTAATTAATTCATCTTGAGTTAATTAGTTGGAGAAAATCAAACATGAAGTCTATGCGAAGACATGTAACAATTATCCCTTTGATTGAGGAAGTTATCCCTTAATTAATGAGATAAGGATGAGTTGTATTTGAGTTGAAATTAGTTAGCTCAGTTAACTGAGTTAAGTCCAGTTAAATTAGTTCCAAACAGTTGGAGAAACTAATTATGAGTTCAGTCAGTTAATGCATGCATGCATGCAACTAGTGTTCTCCAGATAACTGAATATTCTCTCATAAATAACTCATGCATGTCAATTTAGAGAAAGACCTAGTTGAGATTAAAGGAAGGGAAAATGTACTATTAGTTGGAGGAATTTTCCTATAAAGGAAACTCATCCATGCAGAAGGAATAAGGTTCCTTGAGGATTGTGCAGTTTTACAGGGTGTGAGATCAGTATGAGTGATCAGTGTTACACTTGGTAACAGTAGGATCACCCAGGAGAAAAAGCGCAAGGAAATAGGAGGCTTTGAGGGTATAGGAGAAGGTCTATGAGAAGCCTTGTTTGCTTATGAGCATCCAGGAGGATTGTACTGAGAGTTGGCTAGCTATGAGAGCTAAAGCTTTGTGTAATCTTGATGTATTTCCACCTTGTATGATAATACAGATAGCGGGGTTTTTAGCTGAGGCTTTCCCCAGAGTATTCTTCTGTGTTTCATGTGTATTGATTCTTCTTCTCTGTTATATGTGTTCTGTTTGATCTTGCTCAAAATTGATTAAGCTTCCGCAAGTTTGATAGTAGAAGTAGATTAAGTATTTTGCTGTAGTACATTGTATAATCAGATTAATCTACAGTGAGAATTTATACATGGTATGAGACCGAGGTTTTGTAGAAAAAGTTCTACATGGTATCAAAGCAAAGGTGATCGAAGCAGTGAATAGTATACGAAGAAGAAAATTCGAAGTAAAAAAAAATTGGGCCGCGAGTTTTCAGAGCAGATATGAAAATTTTTGTGCAAAATTTTCAGAAACAAATAGCAGATCTAGATTCCTTGCGGAAAAAGACCCAAATTCAAAAAAAAATTGGCTGAATCGGAGTTCGGATGAGGGAGATATCGCTGATTTAAAATCATCTCTTTTTCTAGAAAATTTCGTGACGACGAGAAAGATGAAACAGATTGGTGTGCTAGCCAAGAACCTGTATGCTCTTGAGGTTCAAGATGCATGCAAAGCCTTGAGGAGCAAGGCAAATGTTAGAGACTTGGTGGTTGAGAGGGAGAGTACATTACCTCTCAACATGCAGCCCAGAAGAAGTCTCAGACAATTGTGGAGGAGCCACAATTGGAGATGCTGAGAGGAGACCAAGTGGAGGCATCCACTCATGCAGAGACCTCCAGTAAGGGGAAATTTCAAGCCAAGTGGGCAGAGTGATCACATGCATCCATACCTCCATGTGGGGTGATGTGGAGTGATAGTCCGAAGAAGGCTGAAATAGGGGTAGGATCCTTGAGGTACCCAGCCTCTTTGATTAGAACTTGCTACGGGAGCCCCGATAAGGAGTAGCAGGACTGGATGAGTGGGTAGAGACAGATGCGGATGGAGCGGCAGAGGAAGCTTCAACATCAGAGGATGTTTCTAGCCCAACAGGGAGGTTAGTTGGGAGATCAGTTACTTACTTCTCAATAACTGAGTTGCAGTGCAGCAGTGGGTAGCACGATGCAACATGATGAGAGGAGGTGCAGTGCAGATGCATGCTGGGAGATAGGACCAGCAACAGCACGGATGCAGCAGGAGGAATCAGTGTGATTGATGCAGTTAGAGATCAAAGTGACAGAGGCTAGAGCAGTCAGATACTGAAGAGCACAGAGGTGCATAGTTTTCAGTCGACAGAGGCAATAGCAGTAAGAGACTTTGATGATAGAGGCATCATTCTGATTCAGGTTGGATATTTTTTTTGTTTCTAGAGTTGCTGGAGCAACAACACTTGAGAGAAGTGTTGCATGTAGAACATTCCAAAGGTTTAGGATCGGGTTCGAGTTGAATGCCTTTCTTGTTGAGAGGGAGTGTTGAAAATGGAAACAAGGAATGCTAAAAATATAAATGATAAAAATAGCATTTCAGGATATACTCCAACTCTGTTGGAAATAGCAAAAAATAGAAATGCTAAAAATAGCATTGATATAAATAGAATTTCGTGATAGATTCCAATTTCAATTAGTCCCTGAATTAAAATTCAAATTTGGTCTCAGTAGCTATTTGAAAAATAATTAATTAACTCATCTTGAGTTAATTAGTTGGAGAAATCAAACATGAAGTCTATGTGAAGACATGCAACAGTTATCCCTTTGATTGAGGAAGTTATCCCTTAATTAAGGAGATAAGGATGAGTTTTATTTGAGTTGTAATTAGTTAGCTCAATTAACTGAGTTAAGTCCAGTTAAATTAGTTCCAAACAGTTGGAGGAACTAATTGTGAGTTCAGTCAGTTAATGCATGCATGCATGCAACTAGTGTTCTCCAGATAACTTAATATTCTCTCATAAATAACTCATGCATGTCAGTTTAGAGAAAGACCCAGTTGAGATTAAAGGAAGGGAAAATGTACTATCAGTTGGAGGAATTTTCCTATAAAGGAAACTCATCCATGCAGAAGGAATAAGGTTCCTTGAGGATTGCCCAGTTTTACAGCGTGTGAGATCAGTGTTACACTTGGTAACAGTAGGATCACCTAGGAGAAACGACGCAAGGAAATAAGAGGCTTGGAGGCCAGAGGAGAAGGTTTGTGAGAAGCCTTGTTTGCCTATGAGCATTCAGGAGGATTATATTGAGAGCTAGCTAGCTCTGAGAGCTAAAGCTTTGTGTAATCTTGATGTATTTCCACTTTGTATGATAATACAGATAGTGGGCTCTTTAGCTGAGGCTTTCCCTAGAGTATTCTTCCGTGTTTCATGTGTATTGATTCTTCTTCTCTGTTATATGTGTTATGTTTGATCTTGCTCAAAATCGATTAATCTTCCGCAATTTGATAGTAGAAGTAGATTAAGTATTTTGCTTTAGTACATTGCATAATCAGATTAATCTACAGTGAGAATTTCTACAGGCTTAAGTAACCCACCTGGATGCTTACACTTTGCTTTCACATGTTGACAGTCTAAGCATCTAGCCACAAACTCTGCCATGTCCTTCTTCAGATTCAGCCGATGATAAAACTTGTTCACTATTGTCAATGTCTTATGGTATCTTGGGTGACTTGAATACTATTTTGCATGAAACTCTCGTAAGATAGTCTTCTTGAGCTCACTTTCATTCAACACATATATCTTGTCCCTAAATCTGACCAAACCATCTATGGTAAGATGATAATCTACATCTTGACCACTTGTACCCTGTTGTAACCTGTGAATAGGTTCCATGTACCTTCCATCCTACTGTCCTACCTGTAAGACCTGATCCTATAAGTGTGTCCCATAAGAACTCATAGTTGTTATGTGATTCACCTATATTCTCCTACTAAGAGCGTATGCAACCATGTTCTCCTTACCCTTAATGTACCTGATCTCAAAGTCGAACTCTCTGATCATAGCCAACCATCTAGCTTGTCCGACATTAAGATTTGGTTGGTAAAATAGATACCTTAATCCACTGTGAGCACTCATCAAGATGAATCGCCTTCCAAGAAGACAATGTCTCCACATCTTCAAAGCATGAATGATCGCTACCAACTCAAGATAATGTGTCAAATAATTCTGCTCATTCTCATTCAGTTTTTGTGACTCATAACATACTACCTGTTCTTCTTGCATAAGGACTCCACTAAGTCCTCTCGTGCAAGCATCTGTGCACACCACAAACTCTTTGTCCACATCTGCAATATTTGACACAGGAGCATTTGTCAACAACTGCTTCAATTGCTCAAAACTTGTTGCACATTCCTCTGTCCATTAAAATTTCTTACCTTGCCTCTATAATGATGTAATCATGTATTCAATGCGAGAGAAGTTCTTGATGAACCTCTTAGAATAACCTGCTAACCTCATGAACGACCTTACCTCATCCACATTTCTAGGAGATGCCCACTCCATGATAGCTCTTATCTTCTCTGGATCCATTGTTATGCCTTCTGTGGAAATAATATGTCCCAAGTAATGTACCTCTGTTTGAAATCTCTCTTAGTAAGTTTGGCATACAACTGATGCTCTCTCAGTAATCTCAACACTGTTGTTAAGTGTTCGACATGATCTTCCTCATTTTTAGAATATATCAAGATGTCATCAATGAACACAATAAAAAACTTGTCCAAATAAGGATGCAATACGATATTCATCAAGCACATAAAAGTAACTGGAGCATTAGTCAAACCAAATGGAACTACAACAAAATCATGATGCCCATAACTGGTCCAAAAAGTTGTCTTGTATATGTCCTCTTCCTTATTGCGTACCTGATGGTATCCTAATATCAAATCAATCTTCAAGAACACTGTTGCTCCCTTCAACTGATCAAACAAGTCATCAATCCTTGATAACAGATACCTGTTCTTGATGGTCACCTTGTCCAACTGCCTGTAATCAATGCATAGCCTGAGAGTACCATCCTTCTTATTCACAAACAATATTGGTGTGTTGGAAAATTAGAAAGGCAGTAAAGATTTTCTTGATCTTGATAATTACTTGCAATGTTTCTTATTATTATGATTTCTTATACCCATAGTTTTAAAAACCGTTTTTAAAAACCGGTTACCGGTCTAACTGGCCGGTTAGCAAGCCCGCCAGTCTAAACCGGCCAAAAAACCCTGTTTGAATGCCCATTTCTCCATTTTTTTGCCCTAACCAGTGAAAACCGACCGATTTAGGACGGAACCGGCTGGTTTGTATCAAACCGGCCAGTTCCGTCCTAAACCGACCGGTTTTAGGCACACCCACCGTAAAGTTAAAAAAGCATATTTTTGACTGTGTTTCAGGGGTTTTGGGGGGGGGGACTAATTTTCATTTTCATCCTTTTACTTAAATTTTTAACATTACCATGAAATGACTCAGGATGTTTGAGAGTGGTTTCGACCTCATTGGATTTCATATGGAGAAACTATAATTTTAGATTTCACGCAAAATTCAGCACACTTAATGGTTTTTAGGATTTCATGGTTTGGGGGTAAATAATAAATGCAATTGGAGCTCCAAAGGATGAGCAAAACTCCTGATCTAGATCCCATTATGTTGGACGATATTGATCCAACATCAGAATGGGTGGAGGAGACCGAAGAACTTGTGTTTGAGGCTGATTTTGATATTGACATGGCTTTAGAGGGGTATGACGCAGATTATGTGGTGGCATCAGAACTAGGATCAGTAGCGGCATCAAGGAAAGGCAAAGAACCAATGGAAGGCACTAGTCATGTAGGTCGACAAACTCGTGCTTCCATTAGGTCCACTTGTATTGTCATTGGTGGCATTGATACTGAGGTTGCAGATCAGGCTGAGGCATCCTCAGAATCTGAACCAGATGATGTCTATGTAGCTCCTGATGATGATCCTGTGTCTAGTAGTGGTGATGAACTTGATGATTGATCATGTGTACACTGTAGACTTGTAGTAGGCCAATGGCCTCATAGCTTGCAGCATTGTTTTTGGACTTTATAGGCCATTTAGAGCCTCATTTCTTACGTATTTTTCTATTTTGTCGATGATATGTATTGCACTCAGTGCCATTTTGATATATTCACCTTTACATGGTATATAAATGAGAAAATTTTTCACATTTTGTCTCTATTGGCTTGGAATCATGGTTTTACATCTTAAAAATAGTTTTGTTTCATTAAAAATTAATTATTTAATGTATTTTTTTAAAACCGGTTTGTTTAGACCAAACCAGTCCCGATTAGACCGGTTCTAGTCGGTAAACCGGTTCATTAGGTGGACCGGTCCGATCACCGATTCCGGTTTTAAAAACTATGTAGTTATACCTTCTTTCTTTAGTTCATTAAGCAATTACCAAAAGCAACAACACATAAAAAAAAATGAACACAAGATGTAGGCACATGCCAGGGAAAAAACCCCTCGAGGGGAAAACCCAGTCAAAGTAATTATTTTTTGAGACTCTTCACCCTAGACCTTGACCAGACCTTTCCTCCATACCAAGCCAACCTCCAGAAGATTGACCTTTTCCCAGCAACTTCGACTATGCAACAACTTGCAGCAACTAACAACTTCCGGCAGCAGTCCAGCTTGGAATACTTAAATCTCCTTATCCAGAACACGAAACAGAGAGAGACCACCACCAAAATTTCGATTTTCCTTGATTCCTTAGACTCATCCAAATTTGCGTTCACTTTGGCTTCCTGGTAATAGACTTTCCCAGCTACCCACTTAGCACTTCTACCCAACAACATGATTTTCACATTTCTACCGAGTAGAGAGAATTCAATCTAGATGAGAAGTGATGCTCCAAATGAATTCGATGTCCTTCCTTTTAAAGGCTTCTTGTGAGATTGAATAGGGTCTTAGGCCAACTTGATCTTCCCTTAGGCCGACATGGTGTGAATGTTCCATAATTCATATTTGACTTAATGCTAAACCTTTTTACATGATTCAAAAGCCCAAGAAGGGTCTCTTTAAACGTACAATAATTCTATAAACTCGGAATAAATCCTAGAATTCCTCGATGGGGACTTTGACCTAAAACATGATGACCCAAGCATGAAACCCATGCTTTAATAAGTCATAATAATAATAATAATAATAAATTCTTTTCTTTATTCTTTTGACAAGTAAATTACATAATGACTCAAGTACATTATTGAAGACCAAATATAGTTACTTTTCCCAACACTCCCTCTTAACTAGGTAGGTATTCATAATGTACATATACAATGGAAGATCTCAAACTATATGAACCATGAAAAACTTTAGGCACCACAATGCCATGGACTAGATTCCTAACTAGGGAAATATATCCAACCAGTCATTCAACAATTTAGGCATCGCAGTACCATGGATTAGATTCCTGACTAGAGAAATCTATCTAAGTGGGACTAAGGTGGACTCAAGCTTTCAGCCCCTCTAGGTACCATCAGGCTTACTTGCTAATCACCAACCCAAAAATCTAGGTGTGTATCCAAACCAGAGCTCAATAATCAACACCACCTTTCCAACTTCGAGGATTCAGACATCAACACAAAACATAAGCCAAATGTCTCCCCAGGAAATGCTTTTTTAACTCGCAAAGGCTCAAAACTCATTGATCCAACAGATCAAGAATGACCAATCTCTCCCAATCAAATCGATTGGTAACCAACATGCTATCAAATCCTTTGAGAGATTCACCTGTACAAACACAACCCCAATCAATAATATAGTTTCGCATTTATATAACCAAATACAAACCTCCGGGGCCATACAAAAAACTGATGTTGCTTCTAAAATTTCCATAGTAGGTGTTAGGATTTCCAGGAAACTCTCCTAGGTTGTAGCTCGGAGATGCCTGGTAACATATAAATTCAACTATTGTTGCAAGGTTTAATGGAAGGAATAATGGTTTGGTTCAAGCCAGATAACCACTGCTACTCTGTTTCACTCCAGACATGCATGGACACCTTCAAAATACAAGGATTTAGACCACCAATGCTCATAATTTAGATATTATGTGAATATGGAGAATAATAACCATACTAGCAGATACACAAGACCATGTGAAGGCCGGCTGCAACTAGTACAGAAACCTGCAAATCTAGTCTATTAATGCAAAGACAGGATGACAACTCTCCTGCTTTAGATAGAAAGAAACCTGAGCAACCTATTCAGTGATGCATTCAAGATTCTAACACAGAGATAAGATGACAGTTATCTAGTGCTAAACACCAAGAGATCAAGAACACATCATATCAGGTGCAAGCTTAGAACAGAGGAAAATGGACAGTGAGCAGTTAATAACAAAAGAAGCTTGTATTTGCTGAAAATGAAGATGAGATGCTGCAAGTGACAAAATGTCTACAGTATCCAGAAGTTGAACCTTACATCAAATTCCAACCTTGATTACATCTTGCTCCTAGATATTTATAAGTTTTTGTTACAATGGCACTTGGCCATTTAGGTATGGAGGGGTCATAATTGACCACCAACTGCATTTAACTGCCTGATGGAGTCTTTGGACGAGGTTGCTTGTTTCACTGGGTGAATTTGATTTGTTCAGGTGTTGCGTTGTCCTTTAGGTGGTTGGAGTGCTCGTACCAGTGGAGTCCATGACTGATAAATTCAGTTACAGAGTCGTGCTATGTCCTTTTCTCCTTTGGCCATGCTTTATGTTAAATATGGTTGTTGGGGGTCCGACTGTTGTCAGTCAAGCAGAGCAGGTTATCTCCTTCCTCGGTCAACAGAATGGACGTGGGACGTAGAGTGCATGGGTAGGTGGACAATTTGGGTGAGTGAGAAGGATGACCGTCGGATCGGGGAGATGAATGGCGGAGATGGTTCGACGAAAGCTATAGACCGAGGTGGGAACGGGGTGCGTCAGTGTCGTTGGATCTTCAGTGGACAGATCGGATGGTCATTGGGCGACGGAGTTGCAGAGGTGAGGGTGGTTTGGTCGGGCGGTAACGGTTTTTGTCGCACCACTTTTGGGGGCTAAGTGGTAATGGCTCGGGGTCGTGCGATTCCACTCAGTGAGTGACACGTAGCAGCGGATGAGAGAGAAAAACCACCCTCATCGCATGCTATCGCTTGATCAAGTTGTCAGCGCGATGTATGCGAAGATCGTCAGATTTGGTGGAGATGAATCTAACGGTGAAAATCAGTCGAGCGGGTCACCTTTATCAAGTGCGATGTGGGCCGTTAGATTGTCAGGGAATGATCAACGGTGGGAAAGAGATGAGGGGTTTATGAGTGCGTGAGGGCGTATGGGTAAGGTTTTATGGTTGGTTTGACTTTGCGCTTAGAGCTGGGGCCAAAGGGGACTTTGTCGGATTTTAGAAGGTTTATTTAGGGAATGGGAAAGGTTTAGAGGTGAGTGGGGTGAAGGAAGAAAGGGAAAAGTGACCAATGTGAGCCCCCTTTGGACACAACCAAACAGACCATGCTTCTTTCTGACCTTAGAAAGTCAGCGCTGCATAGCAGAGCTAACACTGGCTCCTTCTGGGGATGAAAGCCTCCCTGTGAGGTTTCAAGAACCGTAGACCACTGCCTTCAACAAGATCAACAAGATTTCCTAGTATTCCATTGGGAATGGAGTCTAACTAAGCCTACACTTAAAACTGTAAAAGAACACATTTAAAATGTTGGGGCCTAAATGCCTTAAACAACATAAACCTTCAAAAACCACCCATTAACTGGGCCATCAAAAACTGGTTCTCCTTCCACACTTTGCAGCATGAAAATGTTGTTCCCCTAGACCTGAGCAATGACAAAAGGTCCAGTCCATAGAGCATCGAACTTCCCATGATTGCCTTTCTTTTCCTTCAGTGCATCCCATTTAAGAACCAAGTCTCCAATTTGAAAATTATCCATCTTTGCCTTTCTGTCAAAGGCTTCCTTGATTCTCTTTTGATGTGTTGCAGACTTTTCAATCAATTGATCTCTGATTTGATGCACTTCAGCCAAGTCACTAATCCTCCTTGCCATGTCATTTCCCTCATTCTGCCCTTCCTGCAAGAACTTGGCCACAGGGAGGGTCAACTGGATTGGGAATACAGCCTCAGTGCTGTATACCAGCTTGAACGAAGAATTCCTTGTGGATTTCTTGGTGGTCACCCTGTCAGCCCACAATGCAAACTTTAGTTTGGAATCCCAGTTCCTTTTGTTGTCTTCCAGCAGCTTTTTGATTATCCTTATCAGGCTCTTATTGGATGATTCTGCTAGACCATTACATTGACGGTAATATGAGGTGGAACGCACTAGCTTAATGCCCATTGAGTCACACATGTCCACCAACTCTTTTGTCCTGAAGGCTGCTACATTGTCTGTAACCAATTTGTGTGGACAACCAAACCTGGTGAAGATGTTTTCTGTCAAGAACTTCATGAAAACATGGTGATCAGCTTTCTTAGTAGGGATGGACTCAATCCATTTAGTGAAGTAATCAGTGGCTACTAAGATCCATTTGTGTTGGCCACTAGAATGTGGGTTAATTTCCCCTATGAAATCCAAACCCCACCGTTGGAAAGGGCCACTAGCATGTATTGCCTTCAAGGGTAAGGACTTCAACTGCTTTTTTCCTTCAAACCTCTAGCATTTGTCACAGGATCTTACAAATGAAAAGACATCAGAAAACAAAGTGGGCCAATAATACCCAGCTCTGAGGATCTTGTGGGCTATGGTTTTCCAATAGTGATGTCCTCCATAGATGCTGGAACGAAACTGATGCATGATCTCCATAGATTGTTCTTTGTCCAGACATCTTAAAAGGATTCCTGATGGATCCCTCCAATAAAGCAAGCTTTCATGAATACAGAACTTGGCTGCTCTAAGCTTAATAGTCCTAGCTTGGCTTGAACTAAGGCCTGGAGGGACTTCTAGCTTCAGCAAAAATTGAGCTATTCTAGAATACCATTCACAAGAAGCTAGATTTTCAGCCAACAACTAGTCATGTCCTTGTCCTACTATTGCTTCTTCTGTCTGTCCATCCTTTGAATTTGTACCCATGCAGTTTATGTCAAGCATTTTGCAATTTTCTTCAGCCATTAGCTGAGCAAGGCCCTGGCCCTTGACAAGCTTGGTGGGCTTCAATTCTATGTTGAATTCAATGAGCTTTGCAATCCATTTAGCCCTTCTTCCATCAACATCTGGCTGCGTTAGGACATCCTTTACTGAAGCAGAGGGCACATATGTAATTACCTTGGAGTGCAGAATGTAGATTCAGAAAGATTTTAAAGATTTGATAAGAGAATAAGCTTGTTTTTTGATAATATCATACCTTAGTTTAGCATCCCTTAAGGTTTTGCTGAAAAATGCCACTGGATGCTCTGAATCCTCATCATCTTTCTGCAATAAGACTGCTGCAAGGGTGTCACAGGAAGCAAAGGAGAAGATATGGAACTCCTTGCTATAGTTTGGGCTGATTAAAGTGGGAGCTTCCATAATAGCTCTTTTGATGGCTTCAAAAGATCTTCTTGCTGCATCAGTCCATTTGATCTCTGATCCCTTTTTCAGTATAGAGGTGATGTGTTTTACCAATTATACAAAATTAGGAATAAAACTCCTTCCAAAATTTATTTTGCCCAAAAAGCATTAGATGTCCTTTTTTGATCTTGGAATAGACAAGGCCTATATTTCTTTCACTCTTTCTGGGTCAATCTTGACACCTGCAGCAGAAACAATGTGTCCTAGAAGTTTGCCCTCTTCTAAAGCAAATTGTGACTTCTTAGGATTTACTGATATCCCAAACTTTCTGCACTTTAGAAAAACCTTCTCTAAATGTTGTAGATGATCTTGATGACTGTTGGAGTATACTGTTATATCATCCAGGTAGACAAGGACAAACTTATCCTTTTCTCCTACGAACGCTATATCCATGGCTCTCTGAAAGGTGGCCCCAAAATTCAATAGCCTAAAAGGAATCTTAGAGTACGTAAAAGTGCCCCAAGGAGTGGCGAAAGCAGTCTTTTCTTGGCCATCTGGATGTACAACAACTTGGTTATACCCTAAAAATCCATCCAGGAAAGACATAACTTTGGATCTTGAGACTTTCTGTAGCAAATGTTCCATCTTGGGCATGGGATAATTGTACTTTCTGGAACATTTGTTCAGGTTCCTGAAATCAACACATACCCTGATTTCTCCGCTTTTCTTCCTCACCACTACCAAGTTGGCTACCCACTTCGAATATCTCAGGGGAACTATGATTTTAGCAGCCAACAACTTCTTGATTTCTTTTTCAATCAGAGGGAGGAGGAAAGGATTTATGGGTCTCATCTTCTGTTTGAAAGGAATGGTGTCTTTCTCTAATGGGATCTTATGCTGGATGATATTTTTGTCGTAAGTTTTAAGATCACTGTATTCCCAGGCAAAGACATCAGAAAATTGCTTCATTAAGGTGCAGTACTATGAACTTTGGGCAGCGGACAAATGGGTGGACAGATTTATATACTTTGGATGATTTGGACTCCCTATGTTATGCTTATGGACTGCAGACTGATTTTCTTTTTGGGCAATCTTATGAGGCACATCATTATGGTCAAACAAATTCTCTAGAGGCACTAGCCCTTTAGGTATATGATTGCTAGGAAACTGTACAATGCTGTCTTGGCCAATTCTGTTCCTTAGCTGGGGCTGGGGACATTCCTCCAAGGTTTCATTTTCTTGATCAATTTTCATTTCAGAGAATTCATCAATGACTTGCAGAAACCTATTTACTTCATCATCATCCTCAAAAAATTTCCAGTGCTGGACATTATCAGGCAAGGATGGTCTATATTTTACCTAGACTTGATAAGCCAATCTAGGAGGCATGGGAGGGATGAACATGCTAGCAGACACAGCAAGGGAATCAACAAGCTGATTTTTTACTCTAGGGATATATGAGATACAAAAGTTGTCAAAAGAGTCTTTGAGTCTCCATACCTCATCTCTGTACGCTTTCAGCCTTGGGTGCCTTGCTTGGAATGTTTTGTTCACTTGTTGAATGATGAGATTAGCATCTCCAAACACCTTTATGTCTCTGATTCCCATGTCTTTGGCAGCGTTTAAGCCCAATATCAGAGCCTCATATTCTGCTATATTGTTGGTGACCTGAAAAGTTAGCTTAAAAGACAGATGTGTGCTTTCTTGTTTTGGAGACACCAGCACCACTCCTGCTCCTGCAGTTTCCTTTGAACAGGCTCCATCAAAGAACATATCCCAAGCCTGTGTCCCTTCCTCTTCCATGGCTTGACATACTGGTTTCTTGAGCTGCACCGAGGCCCTATGGGATTCTTCAATTTGGAGAATACATGCTCCAAAATCAGTGTCCACAGCGTAAATGGGATGATTAGTGGGATTCTTCTCATCACTGATGATATAGGCCAGCTGGGCTTCCTTATATAGTCTTCTGCTTTCTCCTCCAAAAACTGGGACAACGACATAAGACAAGTCATTTTGCAATGTCCCACCCAACCTCTTAATCCACCCTCTAGAAAGTAGCATACCAAACTTAGGGGGGACATCTGCTACCACAATATCCATCATCATGCTCTTCATGGGCAGCTGAGTTAGGGTGATAGCTAAGTCTTTGATTAACCCCAGACATTTCACCTTCCTCGAATCAAAGGAGAACAAGTCATGATAAGGTCTGGTAATATCAAGGCCTAACTCTTCCATGACAACTTTGGGCATCAGGTTATGGCTGGCCCCTGTGTCCAGTAGACAGTTGTGGAGGATTTTGTCATGAATGGTCAAGGAGACATAAAATGATGGGGAATTGTCATCAGCAGGTTCAGTCATTGGGCTAAGCACAACTACAGGTTTATCATCTTGTAAATTCACATAGTCATTGGATGCTTGTAAGGCTTTCAGCTCAAGGGCATCAAGGATGGGCTTCTTAAAAACCTCACTCTTTACAAGTTCTATCAGAGGTACATATATTTTTAACTTCTGGACTTCTGATTCAAAGCTGAAAGGGGAAGGAGACTTATCAGGGCCTCTTACCTCTTGAGCTGGTGCTTTCAGGATGGTAGGATCAGTTGTCGGTCGCTTCTGCTTGCTGATCTGCTGCTCTATGGGGACAACAACTCTTTGGGCAGGATTCTCTTTGACATTACTCGCTCTTGACCTCAGGTTATATCTCTGCTGGTCTTCAGTCTGCAGAACAACTTCTCTGTCCCACTCTTGACTGGTCTGGTCCTTGAGTAATGACTCCTCATAGGCAGCTAATGTCAAAAAGGTAGCACTGCCTTTGTCTTCCATGCAACGAATCTCATCCTCTTCATTAAACTGCTCCTCCTCCAAGACTACGTTCTGGAAAGGAGTCTTAACCCTTTGTTCTTCACTGGCCTCTTTACCCCTCTGAATGATCTGCAATTGTGTATTCACTCTTTTGTATGGATTTGGATTTCTAGGAGCAAATGTATTAGGAAGCCTTGCTTTCCCAGAACTCTGCTCAACCTTTAGCTTGGAGATTTCAGCAGCCAATGACTCTATCATTTTAGTCATTTTGTCTATTTTGGGTTCTGAAGATGGAGAAGAAGAGGAAGACTCACCTCTCTGCCTCCTTCTATCCACACGTCCTTTTAGTTTCTCTGCAACCATGATATTGGATTCCACCTCCAAGGCTGCATCTTGCATTTTAGCTAGAGAAGCACATCTTCTCTCTCTTAATAGCAGGCAAAAATCTGAATCAAAGGCATTGGCATAGGTGAGTTTGGCAGAGGTGGGGGTAGGCTTCACTTCGGCTGGTATCTTGCTATACATACGATTAAATATTTTATTAAAGTTAGACAATGACTCCCCATTTTCCCTTTTCAGGTTGCCAAACTCAGTATGGTAGTATAGCAGGTCTTTCTTATCTCCCAAATGCTTTAGAAACACATCATCTAATGCTTCAATGTCTGCTATAGACCTAGGGGTTAGCCCTCTGAACCACTTTCTAGCCTCTCCATCTAGGCTTTGGACAAATACTCTCATCCACACATCATCTTCACTGATATCTAGGTTATCAGCATAGCTATAAAAAGACTCAAGGTGCTCTTCAGCTGTTACTCCCTTTGTACCAGTGAACTTAGGCATGTATTTCTGATATTCTCCTGTAGGCATGGCATTCAAAGGAATAGGCAGGACCAGGGGTCCATACCTAACAACTATGATTCTTTCCATTTTGGTGGGCGCTTGTGGACCTGCCATGACTGGGGTGGATGGAAGGGTGTTAGTAGTCTAAAAGGTAGGGAGTTGAGAAATGACTATCAGGGCTAAAGGAATATGATGGACAAGAGGGGAGGTTTCCTTTGGGCTGAGATTCAAAGGAGGACTTAAAGGAATGGGAGCTTTATGATTCTCTAAAAATATTTCTTCACTGCTAGTACTAGAGGCTATATTTTCAACATGTAGATGCTCTGTTACAAGCCTTTCTGGCAGAGATACATAAGATTTTTTAGGCTTACCTGATCCTAATGCTCCCTTTTGTGATGTCTTTCTCTACTTGACAATCTTCTTAGGGTCAGGTACCGGGTTAGCTGGTGATTTCTAAGGATTTCTCCGAGTATGCCTCAAAAACTGAGCCAAAACTGTGATGTGGAGTTGCCACGAGGTTTGGCCTCTAGTAGAGTCGCCAGATAGATTATTACAACCAAAAATGTGTCCAGACTTTGTCTATCATCAAAGCTAGATTTGTGTCATTCTCCCAGGGAAGCTGAGCTTCAATCTCCTCTCCCTAGCAGTGGCGCCAATTATGTTTAGGTTTAGTTAGACTCCATGCCCAATGGAATACTAGGAAATCTTTCTAATCTTGTTGAAGGCAGTGGTCTACGGTTCTTGAAACCTCACAGTGAGGCTTTCATCCCCAGAAGGAGCCAGTGTTAGCTCTGCTATGCAGCGCTCACTTTCTAAGGTTAGAAAGAAGCATGGTCTATTTGGTTGGGTCCAAAGGGGGCTCACATTAGTCACTTTTCCCTTTCTTCCTTCATCCTGCTCACCTCTAAACCTTTCCCATTCCCTAAATAAACCTTCTAAAATCTGACTAAGTCCCCTTTGGCCCCGGCTCTATACGCAAAGTGAAACCAACCATAAAACCTTACCCATACGCCCTCACGCGCTCATAAACCCCTCATCACTTTCCCGTGATTAATCATTCCCCGACCACCTAACGGCCCGCATCGCACCCGATAAAGGTGACCTGCTCGACCGATTTTCACTGTCAGATTCATCTCCGCCAGATCTGACAGTCTTTGCATACATCACGCAGACAACTTGATCGAGTGATAGCGTGCAATGAGGGCGGTTTTTCTCTCTCATCCGCTGCTACGTGTCGCTCATTGAGTGGAATCGCATGACCCCAAGCCATTACCACTTAGCCCCTGAAAGTGGTGCGACAAAAATCGTTAGTGCCTGACCAAACCGCCCTCGCCCGTTAAACGCCCGTGCAACTCCATTGCCCGATGACCGTCCAATCTATCCAATGAAGATCCAATGACACTGACGCACCCCGTTCCCACCTCAGTTTATAGATTTTGTCGAACCATCTCCGCCATTCATCTCCTCGATCTGACGTTCATCCTTCTCGCTCACCCAAATTGTCCACCTACCCATGCACTCTATGTCCCACATCCATTCTGTTGACCGAGGAAGGAGATAACCCGCTCTGCTTGACTGACAACAGTCGGACCCCCAACAACCATATTTAACATAAAGCATGGCCAAAGGAGAAAAGGACATAGCACGACTCTGTAACTGAATTTATCAGTCATGGAATCCACTGGTACGAGCACTCCAACCGCCTAAAGGATATCGTAGCACTTGAACAAATAAAATTCACCCAGTGAAACAAGAAACCTCGTCCAAAGATTCCATTAGGAAGTTAAATGCAGTTGGTGGTCAATTATGACCCCTCCATACCTAAACGGCCAAGTGCCATTGTAACGAAAACTTATAAATATCCAGGAGCAAGATGTAATCAAGGTTGGCATTTGATGTAAGGTTCAACTTCTGGAGACTGTAGACATTTTGTCACTTGCATCATCTCATCTTCATTTTCAGCAAACAAGCTTCTTTTGCTGTTAACTGCTCACTGTCCATTTTCCTCTGTTCTAAGCTTGTACCTAATATGCTGTGTTCTTGATCTCTTGATGTTTAGCACTAGATAACTATCATCTTATCTTTGTGTTAGAATCTTGAATGCATCACTGAATAGGTTGCTCAGTTTTCTTTCTATCTAAAGCAGGAGAGCTGTCATCCTGTCTTTGCATTAATAGACTAGATTTGCAGGTTTTTGTACTAGTTGCAGCTGGCCTTCATGTGGTCTTGTGTATCTGTTGGTGTGGTCAGTATTCTCCATATTCACCTAATATCTAAATTGTGAGCATTGGTGGTCCTTGTAGTCTGAGGGTGTTCATGCATATCTGGAGTAAAACAGAGTAGAAGTGGTTATCTGGCTTGAACCAAACCATTATTCGTTCCATTAAACCTTGCAACAATAGTTGAATTTATATGTTACCAGGCATCTATGAGCTACAACCTAGGACAGTTTCCTGGACATCCTAATAGTAGGACTATCAACAAAATCTTTGATATAAGATTACTTAATCATACATTTTTTTCTTCCTACTTCATATGCAGCAACATATTCTTCAATTGGATCCTTCTTTTCTTCTCTCAACAACACTACAAAAATGCATTCTCCAATTTCCTTACCTTGCTTATGGCCTCACTCAAACTTACGTCTGCTAGTCCTATTATAGTGCATGACACATGAAGCAGAGAACCATATTTGCCACTCCCTCTTAACCAGGAAGCACCTCTTTATCCGAACTCCCTCTTAATCTTAGGGAGATCTATTCATGCTTCCTCCGAGAGATCAACTTTTTCCTTTTCAACATAGGATAATTTTCATGGCTTCCAACCATTTCATCAAAGTTATTATCATTCTCATCATGCTTGTCATATTGAGCATCTTCACCAAGTTGAAGATTGTGTACCAGCATAGCTTCCTTTTGTCACATCGAGCATCTTCACCAAGTTGAAGATTGTGCACCTGCACAACTTGCTTGTCACATTGAGCATCTTCACCAAGTTGAAGATCGTGTACCTACATAGCTTAGATAGCAAGTACAACCAAATCTATAAAATCATGATATTAGCCATATTAAAAACACAAAAACATTTCAACCGTATTCATATCAGATACCCAAACTTAATCACAAACAAGAGACATATAATCTTCAACATCTTACTAGGGACTTTATACAACCTAGGCTACTTCATAACAACATTTATTCCATCTAGGGTTTCAATTTGTCTTCCAAAGGTATGCCATACCTTACTACAACATAAAGCAAACCCTAGAACCTTCAAAGCACATATGTTAGATTTCACACTCAAGATTCATAAAAATCCTAGATTTCATACAATAGAATCAATTAAAGTTAATCACAACTTAGTCATTAGCCTAACCATCTTCCACTAGGGTTAGTTCCAACCCGTAGATTTTCAATCAACCTTCAAATAGTCACTAACATGACCAACTACCACTAGGGTTAGTTTGCAAACCCTAGATTTCTGAGTAATCATCAAACTCAACCAAAATTAAAAATTCAACAATATCTTCACAAATCTCAAATTATCATATAGTCATCATAGATTTCTACTTTGACTAAGGTTTAACTTCAAAACCCTAAAATTCCTTTTTCACAAATTCAATAATCTTACATAGATCTCAAATAAATAATCATATTTTAGAGGTTTTACTTTGAGTAAGGTTTAATTCCAAAACCTTAGAATTCCATTTCAAAAATCATTACATACAAGGATCTCAGATTGTTACATTTGACACTAGATAATGTCACTACTAGCATTTAACTGCTACACCCTAGATTTTTCAGATATCATCATCCTAGAATCTCAAATAAGGACTTCCATTAAATCCTAAAAATTCATGACCATTGATGACCAAGTCAACACATATCTAGGAATTCATAACCATACATAAGCATATCATATGTCCTAACAACATTAATACACATTGACCTAGACAAACCTAGGATTTCAACCAAAAAGGACATATCTATATATGCCTAGACTACATCATGAAACATACATTTCATATCACGCGTTAGTTAGACCAAACTTCACAACAATATAAAATACGAGTTAGACACACAATCATTTTGGTTACACTAGGGTTTGATTAGAAAAACACACTTATACCAAGGTAAACATTTCTAAGACAATGTATAGGTTGTTCTCACACATTCCACCAAACCCCCATGAGCCAGGGTTCCAATGTAGAAACATAACAAGTCCAACATAACCAAAAACTTCAAAGGTTCAGAATTTTAGACCTCATCATTCAAACCTAACAAGTTAGGATTTCCAGATCACACCAAAATTCCAAACAAGACATCATCAATAAAACTTCAAAGAACATTTCACAATCACCCTAAGCAGCTTAGGATTTCAGACATTCACATTAGCATAACCTTTAGTTAGGGTTTTCCAGAACCTGTCAAGGGTTCTACATAGTCAATCAAGAATATGAGTGGGGTGGGTAGATTTATCAAGATATGAATCAGCCAAACAAGAATCACAAAGATTAAATACAACTAGTCATGACAAGGTTAGTAATAGATCATCAAATGAATAATCCTTTCAATCAATGTATTCAAAACATACCTTTGTTTCTTAATTGGCCTTCTTGAGAGAACCTCCTTCTTAATCAAGACAATAGAGGGAGAATGGTGATTAGTATTTAACATAATAAAAAATAAATAAATACTTGAACCCAAAACTTAAAAGGCATGAGATACTTGTATTTTTCCAGAATAATCTCATCAATGGCCCAAAGATCATCCATGAGTCTAGCTATCTTCACAAAGAAGGTTGCCACAATATCTTCTTTAGTCATCTTCATATTCCTCAGGTCATTCTTCAAACTTTCTACTTAACCAATGTTCTTAATAGTGAATAGCTTCAACAAGGCTTCATACATCTCCTGAGCATGATCGATGTTAGCTATGAATGGGACAAGATTGTCTTTTATCCCTTCTACCATTAGAGTCATAGACACCAATTCTAAATCCCCGAATTTCAATTTGTCGACATCACTGGCTTCTTTTGTAGGCTTATTTACATTTCCTTTTACCAGATCCAACACCTTGTTCTTCCTGAGGATTAGGTCAATCCTCTTCTCCCAGGATCTGAAGTTAGATGCTCCTTCAAGTTTTTTCTCACCCTTGATTGAGTTATACATCTTTCTTGAATATAATAGATTATTTCCTTGAGACAGTGCCTATGAATAGATCTACCTTTTTCTTCTTTCTTCACCAAAGCTCTGATACCATGTTCGAAAATTAGAAAGGTAATAAAGATTTTCTTGATCTTGATAATTATTTGTGATGTTTCTTATTATTACGATTCCTTATATCTTCTTTCTTTAGTTCATCAAGCATTTACCAAAAGAAGCAACACATAAAACAATGAACACAAGATGTAGGCACATGCGAGGACAAAACCCCCCTCGAGTGGAAAACCCAGTCAAAGTAATTCTTCCTTTCAATAGTATTCTTTGAGACTCTTCGCCCTAGACCTTGACCAAACCTTCCCTCCACACCAAGTCAGCCTCCAGAAGATTGACATTTTCCCAACAACTTCGACTATGCAACAACTTGCAGCGGCTAATAGCTTCCGACAACAGTCCAACTTGGAAGACTTCGATCTACCCATCTAGAGCACAATACAGAGAGATACCACCACCAAAATTTCGATTTTCCTTGAATCCTTTGACTCATCCAAAGTCACATTCACTTCGGCTTCCCGACAATAGAATTTCCCAGCTACCCACTTGGCACTTATGCCCAACAACAAGATTTTCGCACTACTGCCTAGTAGAGAGAATTCGACATAGATGAGAAGTGATGCTCCAAATGAATTCGACGTCCTTCCTTTTATAGGCTTCTTGTGGGGTCGAATAGGGTCTTAGGCTGACATGGTGTGGAGGTTCCATAATTCATATTTGACTCAATACTAATCATTTTTTCATGATTCAAAAGCCCAAGAAGGGTCTCTTTAAATGTACAACAATTCTATAAACTCAGAATAATTACTAGAAGTCCTCAATGGGGACTTTGACCTAAAACATGGTGACTCAAGCATGAAACCCATACTTTAATAAATCACAATAATAATAATAATAATAATTATTCTCCTTATTCTTTTGACAAGTACATTACATAATGACTCAATTACATTATTGAAGAACGAACATAGTTAATTTTTCCAACATGGTGCACCCCAAGGCGATACACACGGCCTAATGTATCCCTTTTCAAGCATTTCATTCAATTGTAACTTCAGCTCTACTAACTCTGGTGTGCTCATCATGTATGATGCTTTCGATGCTAGTGCTACCCCTGGTACCAACTCAATGGAAAAGTCCACTTCTCTGTGAGGAGGTGACTCTGAAATATCTACTGGAAACACATCCTGAAATTGCTGCAAGATTGGGTACCTTCTCAATACCTCTACATCCTCAACGTCCTTACATTTATCATTAGAAATATGCATTGCAAATAACACACACCCTTTTCTGCGATTGTGCTTTGCCTGCATAACTGTCACCATTCTAACTGATGTTTCCTTCTTCTTACCTTGCAAGATTTTTTATTCTCCATTGCATCCAAACAATCAATGGCCTTGTCATAACAATCCACTTTGGCCTATGAAGATACAACTAGTCCATGCTGAAAAACATACTATATGATCCCAATGAGAATACATTCAAATGTGTTTAGGTAGGCATACCATTAACCTCGAATGCATAGGCTCTTACCCATTGATACACTCTCTTCTCTGTACCTATAGCCAACTGCACTAACCAGGATTTTTCGTGCACTTGTTTATTCAAACCACACTTATCCACCAAGTAAGGACTAACATAACTATAATTAGATCTAGGGTCAATCAAAATGGAAACAACTTGATCACAAAGCTTACTGTTAGGTCCCTATAATACTAGTGTATTCCCCTTATTTTTATTAGTGTAGCCCCTTATTGTTGTGCCCATGAATCCCCCATGTTGTTATTGTTGTGCCCCATAGCAACCCACTATTTCTATTGTTGTACCCTTACATTATTATTGCTATGTAGGCTCTCATTATATTGTGACCCCTTAGACTCCTATATATAACAAGGAGGTCTTATCATTTGAATCATCCAAGAATTGTTTGTTTATGTAATGTAAATGAGATTTCCCCCTCGAAGAGGATAATTTTTAAGTTGTTGATCTATATTTTCTGTGAGTTGGTTGCATAACATTTGGTATTAGAGATTTGGATTCTAGGGTTTCGCTTCTTCAAATAGGCCATCTTGGAATTTTCACTATAAATTTTTTTTATACGATGCTTCAAAAGCTAAAATTTCAACCATGTGGAGCCGAAATTTTGATGAACTTTGTGTACAAATTTTAGATCTTGGTTTGCTATATTTGATGATATATGATCCAGGGAAGTTAGGGTTTTTGCATGCTCCATAATTCCATCCCAATAAGGTGACCTAGGGAAAATCGTCATAGCTTTTGTTTCATGTATCAGTTTTGAATTTTGTAAGAGGAGGCAGAAAGTGCACAAACTTATACTTTTTTATGTGGGAATTTCAGGGCAGAATGTTGAAACAATGACATGTGGCATCTTGTACAAATTCTCTCTACTGATCTAGTCCATAATCAGGCCATTGTGGGAGATCTGGCATAACTCTATATTGAAGAATACAATATTTGTCTTACTTGTGGCATTAGAAAGAATATTCACAGAGCTAGCACATAACCGAATTTCAAAACTTGGAAATATGAATTTACAGAGGTACAAAAATTGCAATATCGAGCTCCAAAAAAGCAAGAAAAATGTGTGTATTTTTAAAATATTGTCATAACTTTTGTTTGAAAAATCAGTTTGAAGTGATTCAAAGGGCATATTGAAGCATAGATATAAGTATTTGGTTTTAAAATGTCTCAAAAACAAAATAATTATACACCCATTAAGCCCTCAGAAAGATCTACTATGATGCATGAAGAGGAATAGTTTGCAACATGATATATCAAAATTACGGGATCAAGTGCAACAGATTTCACTCTCACAAAGAGCAACCAAAGATAACATGGATGGCTTAAAAGCAGACATGGAAGATTTGAAGGATGGCATGGAAGCTAAGATGGATGGTTTGAAAGCAAACATGGAAGGTTTGAAGAAAGGTTTGACAAAGTTGTTGTAAGAAAGGCTTCCCGGTGGTGACAAGGTAATCCATGAAAATCATGATGAGGACAAAAGGAATATGGTCTTTGATTTTAGAGACTCCAATTTGGGCTTTAAGAACCACCACATTCCAAAGAGAGATATGAGGAAGTTCGATAGCAAGTATCTGGAAACATGGATACTATAGATGGAGCAATATTTTGATCTAAAAGATGTGCAACCGTACACAAAAGGTACGCATTGCATCTTTATATTTAGAGCCCAATGTTTTGTATGGTATCGATGGCTTTGTTATCATAAACCACTTATCACTTGGTCAATTTTTACGGAGGAAATGATAGCACATTGTGAGGATACAAAGAGCAACACCTTCTTTAGCCAATTGATAAATCTCAAACAAAAGGGTCCAATGGCAGAGCACAGTGAGGACTTCCAAAAATTGAATATTAGGGTAACTGATATTCCAGATGAGCATAGGATTGATGTATTCATAGGGAATTAGAAGGATAACATCCAACCCGAGATTAACCTTTGGGAACCCAATTCATTGGAGAAGGCATTTAGGGTGGCAATAAAATTTGAAAGCAAAATTATGGTAACAAGGAAGTCTAGCACTCATAACTATAAATATGGAAGTGTTGTTGCTCCTAGTCTTCCACAACCTCCAAGGTTGATGCCACAACAATTGGAGGAAAAAAGACAAAATGGGTTTGTTATAGTTGTGATAGAAAATACACTAAAGGTCATAAGTGTGCTAAGAAGAAATTATTCTACATAGATTGTGAAGAGGAGGAAGAAAAAGAACAAGAAATTTCAAGAGAGGAGGATATCCACTAGGAACCAACCCCATAGAAAGAATAAATGAATCCAACCATATCTTCCAATGCATTGGTAGGATTTACCACTCCTCAAACTCTCAAGAAAGAAGGCTATATCAAGAAGAAAAAGGTAATAGTGTTGATTGATTAAGGTAATACCCACAAATTTATTGATTGTAAGATAGCCAAAGAATTGAATTGCTTCCTATATCCAGCACCTGAGTGTCAAGTGATGGTTGCAAATTGAGGAACTATAAATTTCTCTAGAAAGTGCCATAATATCAAACTACCCATGGGGGAATATGTATTGAATAGTCCAATGCTTTCCATTCCAATGGGTGGTGTTGATGTTGTACTAGGAGTCTAATGGTGACAATCTTTGGGGATAATAGCTTTTAATTTTAAAGAACTTTTCTTGAATTTCTTTTGGGAAGGAAAGGAAGTTGAATTAAGGGGTATCATAGGGAAACCAGGAAAGATAATCATCTCTAATGGCATGACAAAACTTTTGAAGAAATAACAACGAGGAGTAATTGCACAATTAAGCTCACTAGAGGTTCAAACATCAGAATCATCTATTTCTCCAGATCTCCAAAAAGTCTTGGACAAACATTCCAAGGTATTTGAGACTCTCAAAGGCCTCCAACCTATCTGTGATCATGATCATGTTATTCATTCGATTTCGGGAAGTGTTCCTCCAAACATCAAACCTTACAGATATCCCTGTGCCCAAAAGAGTGAAATTGGATGTATGGTTATAGAAATGCTAAAGGATAGTATAATTCAACCTAGTCAAAGTTCTTTGTCTACTCCAGTAGTATTGGTGCACAAGAATGATGCATCATGGCGTATGCGTCTGGATTATAGTGAGCTCAACAAGTTCACTATTAAAGATAAATTTTCCATTCCTGTCATTGATGAATTGTTGGATGAATTACATGGAGCAATTTACTTCACCAAGTTGGATCTTCTTCATTTAGGATATAATCGAATTAGAATGAAGACTAAAGACATTCTGAAAACAACATTCAGAACTCATGAGGGTCATTATGAATTTTTTTTCATGCCTATTGGCCTTACTAATGCACTTTCAACATATCAAGGTTTGATGAATTCCATTTTCAAACCCTTCCTTAGAAAATTTGTGTTATTATTTTTTGATGATATACTAATTTACAACAAGTCTTGGAAGGATCATGTTCAACACATTGACAGGGTGCTCAAATTATTGAAGGAGAAACAATTATATGCAAAAGCCTCCAAATGTTTCTTTGGAGTACGGGAAGTGGAATATTTGGTTATATTGTATCTCATGAGGATGTTAAGGTAGACCCTAACAAAATTAAAGCCATTAAGGAATGGAAAATCCCCACAACCATAAAACATCTTCGGGGATTTCTCGGGTTGACAGGGTATTATCACAAGTTTGTTAAGAATTATGGGAGAACAACAACACCTCTAACAATACTACTGAAGACAGATATATTTTCTTGGATTCCATAAGCGACTAAGGCCTTTGAACATCTTAAAGAGGCAATGTGCCAAACACCGGTCTTAGCTATGCCTGACTTCACAAAAACCTTTATTGTGGAATGTGATGCCTCATGAAATGGAATTGGTGATGTTTTAATGCAAGAAGGAAGACCCATTACTTTTGAAAGTCGTCTAATCAAAGGAAAGTATTTGCACAAACCTATTTATGAGAAGGAAATGTTGGCAATACTACATGCACTAAAGAAATGGAGATCTTACCTAATGGGAAGACACTTCAAGATAAAAATAGATCATGATAGTCTTAAATAATTTTTGGAACAAAGATTATATTCAAAAGAGAAGAAAAAATGGGTCACAAAGATGTTGGGTTATGAGTTTGAGATCATCTACAAAAAAGGAAGCAAAATGTTGCTGTAGATGCACTCTCAGGAAAGAATGAGGATGTGGAAGCATTGCTTTTTGCCATTTATATTATCCATCCTGATTGGATAACCAAAGCAAGGGATCAATGGAAGAATGACGAAGAGGTGTGGGCACTCATTCAAAAGTTGCAACAAGATCCTAGTACATCTGATACATTTAACTGGAAAAATGACTCATCATGGTACAAAGATTGCTTATATCTTTGTAAGAATTTCCAAATCAAGAAAAAGATTCTTTTGGAATTGCACACTTCCCCCTTAGGAAGGCACTCAGGATTTTTGAAAACTTACCACAGGGTCAAGAGGGGTTTTTTTTTGGATGACCTTAGATATGATATTTAGAAGTTTATGACGGAATGTTTGGTTTTCCAACAAAATAAAGTTGAGACAATTAAGACCTCGGGTTTGTTACAACCTTTAGCCATTCCAAGTCAGCGTTGGGAGGAGGTCTCAATGGATTTTATCACAGGTTTACCCAGGTCTAAAGGAAAGAGTGTCATCATGGTGGTAATTGATATACTTACCAAGTATGCACAATTTTATTCATTATCTCATCCTTTTAAAGCCAATAAAATTGTTATTGCATTTACAGAAACAATTCAAAAGCTACATGGAAACCCAAAGATTATTGTAAGTGACAAAGTTCCCGTTTTCACTGGAAATTTTTGGATGGAATTATTTTATTGTCTTGGTACTCAACTAACTCATAGCTAATCTTATCATCCTCAATCTGATGACAAACTGATATAGTGAATAAATGTTTGAAATAATATCTTCGTTGCTTTGTAACGAATAAAAAAACATAACGAGTCAAGTGGTTACCTCTAGTTGAATAGTGGTATAACACTTCCTTCCATACTGCAACAAAAATGACCCCATTTATGGCACTTTATGGACATCATCCACAATACATTACATCATCTTTAAGAGAAAATTCTAAGGTTTGAGTAGTGGAAGATCACATAGAGCACCAACAACAATTTCTCCAACTCTTAAAGGATAACCTCACTCTGGCGCAAAATCGAATGAAACAACAGGAAGATCATCATTGCAATGAAAGAAGTTTTGATGTTGGCGACTAGGTATTTTTATGGTTACAACCATACAAACAAATGTCCCTTAAGCAAGCTAAGAAGGATAATAAATTATCACCCAAGTATTATGGTCCTTACAAGGTGTTGCAAAAGATTGGTACCCTGACATACAAATTTGAGCTACCTGCATCTTCTCGAGTACACCTATTTTTCCATGTTTCATTCGATGACAAGCTCCCAGTTCAAACAATGTTTCCAAAACTTGACGTAGAAGGAAAATCATATTTGAGCTTGAAGACGTCATGGAAACAAGAACTTGATAACTATAGAATCGATTAATTTAAGAGTATCTAATTAAGTGGAAGAACTTATCCGCTGAAGATTCCACATGAGAGGATGGGAATTTTATACAAAAGCATCTGAAACTACTCAAGTGTTGAGGACAACACTTTTTTGAAGGCGAGGGGCATGTTAGGTCCCTATAATACTAGTGTATTCCCCTTATTGTTATTAGTGTATCCCCCTATTGTTATTATTGTTCCCATGTATCCACCATGTTGTTATTATTGTGCTCCATAGAAGCCCACTATTGTTATTGTTGTGCTCTTACATTATTATTGTTATGTAGGCTCTGATTATATTGTGACCCCTTAGACTCTTATATATACCAAGGAGGTCTTATCATTTGAATCATCCAAGAATTGTTCATTTATGTAATGTAAAGGAGGTTCTCCCCTCGAAGAGGATAATTTTTAAGTCATTGTTCAATCTTTTATGTGAGCTGGTTTCATAACACTTACCATTCATCTCGATAAAAGTTATCTGGTGATATGCCTGCTTATTATCCAACATTGCATAAAATGTGGAATTCTCTGCCCAACATCCTCAACTGTCTTCGCTTCTTATGCACTGTAGATCTGAGGCCTACCACCCTGAATATGTGGACAATCCCCCTTAAGATGCTCCTTACCACATGTCCAACACTGCAACCATCCTATACCATCACCTCTATTCTGTTTCCCTCCCTCCATGATGTGACCCATTAAAATTATTGTAAGGTGCAACATTTTCTTTCCCACCCGCATCCTAAGGCCTTGTTCTTTTCCAGTGTCATTTACCTTTAGCTTTTTCTTTCCTTTTCCAATTTGCTAAGATTCTGTCTTACACTTTGACTGTTCATAACAATGCTTTAATTTCCCAATAAATTCCTCAAACGATTGATGCTCATCATACTCAATCTGATCTCTAAATGTTAATGGAAATCCACTGACAAATCTTTGAACTTTAGCTTTTTCATCCTTAAGATACGGTACGTACCTCAATAACTCCAAGAACTTAGTCATATGCTCCTCATTTGTCATCGTTCCCATCTTTAGCTCATAAAACTCTTTAGCTTTGTTGTCGTAGTACCTCTCTAACAAGTACTTCTTCCTGAAAGGTCTCTTCAATTCATGCCAACTCAAGTCTTATGTCCTGATGTCCCGAACCCGCTTCACATCTTCCCACCAGATGTTTTCTTTCCCTTTGAGGTTGAAGATAACTATTTTGGCATTCATGTTCTTTGTGTAATCATGCAACTCAAAGAATTTCTTCATCCCAAGTAGCCATGCGTATGCATCCTCCGAATTCTTCAAATATCCATCAAAGGTAGGTGGCTTCGCTTTCTTGAAATCATATGGTAATATTCCCTATCACTCCTCCTGTAAGGATGATAATGATGCTGATCATAGTGCTTGTCAGAACAAGAAATAGAATAGAACCTGTGTCCATCACCTCTCCTATCCAGAGTATCCAAGAGCTTTCCATCTCTATTTAACCTGTGCCCACCGTGATATCTACTACCATATGCCCCATTTATCCTATCCTTCGGCCCATAGTTGATCCAAAGTGGTCCCTCTCTCTATAATTTTGACAACCTTTGAAGGATTACTGCATTGACTTCTGCTTGTTTCTCATGTGCCTAAATGATCTTGTCATTATTTACCTTGCAACTTCTTATTTATGCCTTCAAACTTCTCAATGTGTTTGCAATGTCAGAAGAGTGCCCAACACCATGCTTCTCAACTGACCCATAGGGAGAATCTCGTGAATCGTAGTCTACCATCTTGCTAGTCATCTTTGATCTCTTTCCTGCAAGTACACCATGTCAGCTAAAACCAAAACATAACATAATCAACATACCTCAGTATAGTTCAGGGGAGGATATCTCGTCTGAAAGATCAACCAGATTAGCATGATACATGTATAATCATAATCACATCAAAATATAACATTAGTTTAACCATTATCCAGTTATCAATGCCTGATCATACCAACCACGTACCATGACCTGATGCATGACAACTACAACCATATCAATGTATGCATAACAATATATAAGCATTTACATGCATAACCAATGCCTTATCGACATACACTCATGATGAACACATCCAACAATGCACCATACACTTTCACATGGCGACACCAATGCAACCATGACCACCACCATGAATACACAACAAGGACATAGACCACAAGCATAGAGAACACATATATGCAACTAACATGAATGCATGAGCGACACACCACCCATCTAGTGCAAGGGGTGCCCATGCTTTGATACTACTCTGTAAGAGACTCCTCCCACATTTACCCAAGTTAACTGGTCAGTTGGGGTAAACATGTGACGAGAGGTTACTATGATGTGATTCAAATCCCTATGTACAGTTAAGGAAGTGGAACTGACAAAACCAAACCAATCTAACCTTTCATAGATGCTACAAAAATTTTAGGAGCCAATCAACCCTTCTAGGAGACCAACCCCTGAGACAAATTAACATTTCACTGATATGGACGCCCAAGCACTCCCATGAAAAGCCATGCATGCAACTGAATCCTTCCAGTCGCTGCCATAGTGTTGTGCTGTACAACAACCCCCCATTTCATAACATTTTAATTTAAAAAATCATAATATGAAATGGGTCCCTTTTAAACTTAGATGTGTGAATAAATTGGTATTAACTCATCATTAGAAAAACTCTCATCAAAAGGTCCAATGGAAATGATATATTTTAAAAATAAACCTTTTTGAATAGAAATAAAGTAGGTCTTTTAAATAATTATAAAGTTCTTTATTATTGCGATAAAGCGATCGCAAGATCGCATATCGCAATGATAAGAAAAACATATATAAAAGACCCATTGACTCACTCCGATCCGAAAAGGAAATCGCTATCGGATATCGGGAAAAGGAAAAACACATAGCATAAAGAAACGCCTCCCTCATTTCTCCGATGCGATAAAGTGTATCGCCATCGGTAGTCGGCCGTAACAACCCAATACATGAATTATGACACATTCAAATCCTCCGATGTGATAAGGCGTATCGCCATCGACGATCGGCGATGTTGCAATGGCATAAGTAATATTACCCGAACCCATCCCCGATTGCGATGCATTAAATCAAGGCGTGTGTTTCGAAACATATTTAAAAGCTTGCATGCATTGTATCACCTTTTGGTGATCGAAAGATATTTTGGACTATTATTAAAGCCTTCCCGTTCACGTTACCAATCACCGATTGCGATTTATCTCTGATTATCTGCCAAAGAATCTAAGCCACGCTTGAATGGATCATTCATCATATAAACGATATAATGGGTATTTATAAACTCCTTTACCATGATTGACAGGTTGAACGACCAATTAATGAAGCAGTTATGGCGAGATTTTCCATTCGATTGTATCTGTGACAGTTTCACTATAATCCCTTATTATACGCCAATTGACATAATTATTTCATATTGGTTTATACTAGCCATTCTTTGTATCACGTTGGTTTCATTCCTTGTGCAGAACTCCGCCGAAATAACAAATTTGAAACAAATGGGAAAGAAATCTAGGAAATCCATAGCAGCAGCGACTCCTACAGCAACAACTCAGCCAACCAATGATCCAGGACCAAGTAAAAAGGGTTTAATCTCAGACACTACATGTCTCAGCCTTGGAAATACAAGTTGGCAAAGCATCTACAACTTAATTGAAGCAGAGGAGCCTGAGGAAGTATCGGAAGAAGCTACTGCAGACTCAACTAATAAATCAGAAGCTTCTCTTAAAGATTTAGCCGATTCATATTTGAACAGGATAGCAGAACGTGATAAAATTCTTCCATACACTGATGTAGTGAGATGGGCGGTAGAAGAAATTCCGGTTTCAAATAGAACATTTTGCACAGTTGACGGAAGGATTTTTGGCTCATTTCAGCCTGATGACTTAAGGAAGATGTATCACTTGCCCGAACCTGAAAAGAAGTACAACAAAGCCTTTCTTGAATAGTTCGTAGAGGAGAACGAGACTGAATCAGCCCCAATTAAGCAGTGGAGACAGAATCCCACAAAACACAAACATGAATCATCGGGTAAGTACTCTGTGGATTCATTTTCATCTCCTTACTGTTATGCTGGGGCAATGATGTGTAGAATGTAGGGAATGCATGACTCTGCAAAGTTCACCATTGAAATGGTTCCTTTAATGGAAGCAGCGGTTAATAGTTATGTGATGGATTGGGAAAACATATTGTCCGATAAATTAGCCACTGCAATTCTTGACTTTAGATCAAATTCACGTAAAACCACCAGGACCATTCCCTCTGTTTATTACAGTGCTTATATTATGGATATTCTTTGCTTTAACTCTGAATACCCGATAGTCGGGTGGAGATGGACTTCCCAAGACCCTAAGCCAATCCACATTTATCATCAGATGTTATGGAAGGCGCACTATAAAGACCACTTGTACCAAATCTGTAATGGTTTCATGTTGCCTATCTATTATGCCATTTTTGATAAGCATGCCCCAAGGATTTCCGAGAAAGCAGGGATTGACTTGACTGCTGTAGGGAATTGGTTCAGGGAAGACAAGTTCACATATATAAGGTTTTATGGTAGCCTTGCAAGACCCCATGTCCTTCCTCTGTATGTACCTGATAAGCTGTTAGCTTGAGAATTGGCCTACCAAATAACAATAGTAGGAACATACAAAACTCTTAGGAATTCTAAAAAGCAGGCGTGGCCTACATTTCCTTTGAGATGCAGTGTTTACACTCTACATGATTACAAACATGTAGAAAAGGAGGCAGGAAAAATAAACATGCTCAATCTTGCAACCATTCCTAACAGACAATACGATCCAAGGAAAGTTGCCTATAATGTTCTTGAACAAGCCAAACTTACAAAGTTTGATCATGAAAAGGATGAATTTGATGACCTGTTTTCTTCAGCAAAATCATTATTTCAGGTAAAAACATTGGCCAAAATGAGATATAAAGATGAAGGGCTGACAGAATTTAATAGGCTCAGAGAACAGAGGTTTCAAACTCTACCTCTGGACTTATTAGCTACTACCCCAACAACCCAGTCAAGCAAGCCTGAACAACAAATTATTGACAAACCTCCTGCTATAGAGAAGATTCCCGAGAAAGGAAAAGAGCCAGAACATGAGACGGAGCAGGAGAAAGAAAAGAAACAGGGCAGTGAACATATTGATATAGATACTCAGATTGATCCCAAAATCCTTAAAGAATGGCAACAATTTGACTCCATTATAATCAATCTCGAGACTTCACAAGGTTTCAGCACACCTCAAGTAACAGTCAGTCCAGAGACAATGACAACTACGGTTCCAATTGAAGGGACCAGCGGCCTACCCACCAACAAAGATGTAGAAATAATTCCTAAGGATCCATCCGATCAGATTGTTTTGAAGATAGAAGACATACCACCATTAGATGTCTTTTACAGTCCCAAACACAGGGCTGTAGTGAAAAGACAAAGGAAAAGGAAAAGACTTGATCAATCTTCCCTTTTACCAGCACAAACAAAGATGGATAATGTGGTGTGGAAAGAAGAATTTAATCTTTTCGATGATCTCACAAAACTTTCTCAGTATGCCAGAGCCTATTCAACATCCACTATGGATAAAGCATCGACAGTAAGCAATCTACTTAAAGAAAAAGACCAAACAATTGTTTCATTGCAGTCATAGGTGTCCGAAAGACAACAAAAAATAGAACAGTTAGAAAAAAACTATCAACACAGCAGCAGATAAACAACCAATTAAATGAACAATTGCTTAAGGAGAAGCAGAGGATAGACCTAAGCGCAGTACGAAAACAAAAAGAATTATCCGAAGCATTGGCCAAGTTGAAGACAATGAATGAACAAATGAGTAAGACGAAAGATGAGCAAATTGCTCAACTGTCACACCAAGTAGAAAAGTTCAAAAGTCTTCCTCAACCAACAGATTTTAGGTCCGAAGCTCTCCAGATCAATAAAGCATTGATTACACAGCTAAAATTGCTATGTTATAATATTTCCCTTGTTGAGCCCCTCTGTGAGATTACTTCATCAATAATTGACAAATCAGTTGACGCTAGGCAGGATTTGGAATAGGCCGATGAGACTTTAACCAACTTTCTTGCTTGGCAAGAAACCAGTGAAGGGAAAGCCGTAAATCTGCCTAAAATTCTAGAGTCACACAAAAACATCCTTTTCCTAGAATGGCAGTCACAACCGATGAAAGGAGAAAGAGAAACCTCAAGATGCAGATTATCAACCAGTAATTTAATTGAGTTAATCAATGATACTCTTTATCTATCTAACTTGATTTCACAGTGCACTCCAGGTAAATTTCCGTCAGCCAAAGCATTGGAAAAAACATGCAATCAAGAATTCGAGAAGAATGGAAGATTAATCGCCGACATCCAAAGTTTAACTTGGGATACCTTTTGGTTTTTCTTAGTTAAACCATACAGTCAAAGGGTAGCACTCAAATGTTTAACCAATGCAATCGGTTACATGATCCCTGAAATCCATGATGCCACATACTCAACCCAACTGCATTCTCATTTGAGTCACCCTCCAGAATTGCAATTAATTCTTGCTATCTGCCAGCTCAAGCCAAAGGAAGATCATCCGAAACAGTGAATCATGCCGTCGACTGCAAACATGCCTATTTCAAGGAGATTCTCATGATTTAGTTGTATCACCTAATAGCACTTTTATTTCATAATTAGTTAGCTTAAATAGTATTTATAAGCCCTTTCATTGTTTTGGAAAGGGTCCTCAGTTTTTGTATAAACTCAAATCAGTAAGTCACACTATTGTGATTCTGATATATTTTTATGAAGACTGGGCCAGTATTTTGAATTTTGACGAAGAAAGCTTTGATGATATGTGCACTATTGCCTTGTTGTGGAAGTGTTTCTAAGTTAGAAGAAGGAATTTGAATGCAATTGATATAAGGAGTGATCCAAATAACATATGGTACTATTATCTATGCTCTTGCTTCATTCTTTCATGTGAATCAACATTTATTTAATCTTGCTATCATTGGATATATATATGTGTTTTAACAACAGTCCTTATGCTTACCACTATTGAATGTTTAAGGAGTGTTATTCTTTCAATCATATCTATGTCAATGATGTATGAAGAATAGTGTAATAATGTTTTCACGATTACTTTGTTCAAATACTTGAACAAAGTAATTATCATATGAATAAATGTCTTTGTTTACCAATAGAGTCATCTATATGCCTGTTTGTGGATAAAGATCATCAAAAGTTACACTAAAGCAGAAATTTCCTGGGATAGATTAGTTGTTTATAATTTTACTTTTTAGATTAAATCATTCATCCATTATCATTATATATTAGAGAATCAACCACTTATCCATCCTATTTATCAATTATTGGGAAACTGGTCCCATTATTTCTAGTCGGAGCCACCACACCAAACGGAAAAGGAGCTACTTTTAAGGTCCGGACCGGGTGGTTTTCCCCGATGTTGTTGCAGCGATTTTCGAGGCATCAACATTTTTGGTGCTAGAAGGAGGGCATGAACTGTGAATGGTGAGTAAACCCAAATCTATAACCCATTCTAAGAGTAAATCTCCCTCCACCTCACCTCGGACCTCCCGTTTGCATGTTGGAACACCAGTATTCAAACGAGAAGAAGAGGAGTCAACCACAACTGCTCAAACCCAACATACCACAGAACGATTAAGTCTTGAGTCTCCTGAAGTTCAGTCTCTCATCCATAAAATTCAAGGCTTTTCGATATCACCACAGAAATCTGAGGTATCTCAAGGCAGTGAGACTTCACAATTCAATCCACCTCACCCTCTCACTAGACTTCAAAGTGGAAAGCTCGGTATTGAACCTACTGAGTTGCCTTTACCCAAAAGGAAAAGGGTCAAAAAGACTAATGAAGGATTTGACAGTGATAATTTCTCATCATCATCCTCCATCTCATCTTCTTCAGTCCGAAGTCAGCCATCCACCCCTCCATTACACATTGTTGTTCAACAGGGATCAAGAACTTCAACATCCCAACCACCTCAAACCTCAATATCAACTCCTTCCCAAACATCTGGAATTTCATCAGAAACATCATCTACTACTAATTTGACAATGGCTCAGAATCCATGGAGTAATCCGTGTGCGGTTACTATGCCTGCACCATTACATCCATTGCCAGATCATCCTGAAAAATGGTTTCCGAAATTTAACCCAGATGTAGGAACACAAGCTGATGATCATATTAAAAATTTCATGTTGTCGGTTAATTTAAAAGGAGTAACATAGGAAGATGTTGTTGTTAGGCTTTTCCCTTATACTTTACAAGGATCAGCTAGGTCTTGGTATTTTTCCCTACCCTCTGGATCCATTACAAGTTGGAACATTTTTCAAGAACAGTTTCTGACTAAGTATGGCGATGACAGATCTTTAGCAACGTTAATCAACGATCTCTCGAATCTTAGGATAGAATCCAAAGAACCTATAAAGGAGTTCAACTCACGATTCAATAAACTCTTGAATAAGATTCCAACCGCCTCTAAACCAAGTGAGCAAATCAGAAGCGAATGGTATATAACAACCCTACCTTCAAATATAGCTATTTTTGTAGATAGAGCTGCAAAACCAACTTTAGCTGAAAACATGAAAGAGGCACTTGCTGTAGAGAAACGAATTATTGCTTTAGAAAAGAAAGCGGCTCTTGAAGATAGAAAATCCAAAAAAGTTTCTTTCAAAGATGATTCAAAAAAGAAAAACCCTAAAGATCCATATGATATGGAGGGTCTCCAAAAAGTTCTCAAGACCATGTCAAATGAGATGGTAGAAATCAAGAAGCAAGTAGCTGAGACTTCAACAAAAAGGCCATTTAGAAATTTTAAGAAACCTGAATCAAAGCCACCAAATGCTATATCCAATGCAGATTCAGATCTTGAAGAAGAAGAAGAGGATGAAACAATCTTATCATCCACAGAACCTGAAGAAGAGGAGATTGTAGAATGTCATGGGTTGTGGGACTGTATTTTACCTAATTCCGATACAGAGAATGAACATGAAGCTTTCCTTGTGACTACCAGGAGTAAGGGTACTCTTGAACCTGTTCAGACAACTTCAAAGAAAAGGAATGCAGGTACCACTACTACTATAGAAAAGGTTCCCGCAAAGAAAGCTGTGGCGATACCATCCCAAAATCAACCATCATCTTCAAATTCACCTTCAACATCTAAGACATTAGTAGTCACAGATTCTATGGACTACAATATTATCGAAGATATGAAGAAGACAAAGGCAAATATTACTATGTTTGAACTTAGCAAACTCAAACATCAACATAAATTACTTCTTAAGGAGCTAAATGATGTACCTTCTTCACCTCTTCCTGATGCTGTATTATCCAAATCTACTAATGATTCAGGCCAACCACCTCCTGGTAGAGTGGAAGCTACTGATGCTGTTTTAATTGGAGATAGATCAAATTCACATACTCCTCATTTCCTCTTAACCTGCGAGATCTATAATAGAAATCTATACAACTATTTGATTGACTCAGGGGCTTCCTCGTATATAATGCCAACTTGAGTTTGTTCAAAACTGAATAATGAAACCCAAAAGTCTGCAATTCATATTGTACACTTGGATAGAACTAAGGTCTAGGTTTTAAGGGAAATCAACTCAGTAACTATCAGGTTATCAGCTGATCCAAGAGTGGTTCAGAGAATTGATATTTTAATCGTTGATATACCTGAATTCTATGGTTTGATTTTGAGTAGAGATTGGTCTGAGAAAATCCATGGTTATATTTCCACCGATTGGTCCCATATGTGGCTACCTTATAAAGGAAAGCCAACTCAGATCAAGATCGATTGGGAGAAAAACATGACCCATACTGTTACTGAATTCGAGCAAGAAAATCAGTCAATAGCATTCAATAACAATATTTTGGGGAATTACTCATCCGAATCATTCTTTGGCAATTTCACTGCCCAACCATCTCCTTTCTCAGTTAATAATTTCACATCTCAAATCGAAAATTTCCCACAAACCGATAGATCAAGATGTGTTAATATTGCTAAGGAGATTGTAAATAAATTGTTGATAATTCTTTATTTTGGTCATTATACTTTGATGGGTCTAAATCTAGTGAAGGTGCAGGAGCAGGATGTATTTTAGTTAGTCCCGACGAAGAAAAGACCATGTTATCATGCAGATTGGAATTTGAATGCACAAACAATACAACTGAATATGAGGCCTTAGTTCAAGGACTATATAAAGCAATTGGCCTTAAAGTTCAATATTTAAAAGTGTTCGTTGACTCCGAAATCATTATAAAACAAGTTAGAAATACAATTCATTGCCTTTCTAGTCATCTCAAACACTATCAGTCTTTGGTGCAGGAATTCATATCTCAATTTTTAGCATTCAATATTTCTCTCATCCCTAGGTCCCAGAATGCAGCAGCAAACCTACTAGCTAATGTTGCTTCCAAACTCCTACCATCCGAAGATTACAGCCCAGACAGATTTTCGGTAGAATTAATTTTTAGACCATCAATTTCCGATAACATCGCCAATTGGCGAGTGTTCAATCATGATGAAGACATTTTAAATTTCTTGACTTCTGACAAGTCCTACGATGATCAAATCATTGATGAAAGTGATAATGACCTTCAAATGAAGGAAAATCAAGAAGAAAACTCAATACCTAAACCAATAGTCAAGATTGAAGATCTTTATAATATTAAAGACAGGTTTAAATAGGTGACCAATTCAAAGCTCCAGACTTCGACTTTAAGATTTGAATTGATAAACCTAGGTACTGAGGAAAACCCTCAAAACATCAATTTGGGATTAGGACTTTCTTCAGAAGAAAGAACAACATTCATTAGATCGTTGCAGAAAAACAAATATGTCTTCGCTTTGAAATATGATGATTTGAAAACATACGATGCATCGATCATTCAACATACTATTCCAATGCTTTCTGAACAAAAGCCAATACAACAGAAGTTAAGGAAGATTCATCCTAACCTAGAGAGTCAAATAAAGACTGAACTAAATAAACTCTTGAAGGCTAAGATAATTTTTCCTGTCAGACATTCAAACTGGGTGTCCAATATGGTGCCAGTAAGAAAGAAAAATGGCAACATTAGGATTTGTATTGATTTCAGAATTCTTAACAAGGCAAGCCAAAATGATAACTTCCCTTTACCTACCATAGAGCAGACACTCCATTCGGTAGCTGGTTCTGAGTTAATGTCTTTTTTAGATGGTTTTTCAGGATATAACCAAAATTTGGTCCATCCTGATGACAGGCTTAAAACTGCCTTTAGAACTAAGTGGGGAACTTATGCTTACCAAAAAATGCCTTTTGGACTTATCAATGCTGGAGCTACATTCCAGAGAGAAATGGATATAACATTCAAAGGATTAATCAATAAATCAGTAGTTGTCTATTTAGATGATATTATTGTATTTTCCAAGAAAAGATCTAATCACTTGCATGATTTGAAACAAATCTTTGAACGCTGCAAAAGGTATGGTATCTCGCTTAATCCAAAGAAGTCCTTTTTTGCTCTTAGTCAAGGAAAGCTTTTGGGCTTTATTGTTTCAAAGGATGGTATTTATATTGATCCAGATAGAATTAAAGAAATTTATGATATTCCATTCCCTCATAATAAAAATCCCATGCAGTCATTTTTGGATCAAATTAACTTTGTTAAAAGATTTGTTCCAGATTTTTCCCAGATTATTTTACCATTGCAAACGATGATCAAGAAAAATTCAGTGTTTAAATGGGGATCTGCAGAAAAAGAGGCATTTGATTCTATCAAACAATCAATCATTAATACCCCTGCTTTAAGCACTCCCAATTTTTCAAATCATTTCATGCTATATACCCTTGCATCTGCTTCATCTTATGCAGCAGTGCTGACTCAGATTAACGATCAAAACTTGGAAGCACCAATCTCATTTTACAGCTCATATCTTCAAGGTGCTGAACTTGATTACTCGGAAGTTGAAAAACAAGCCTTTGCTGTGTACAAAGCCTTTAAACACTACAAATCCTTTCTCTTAAAAACTCACACAAAAGTTATAGTTCCTTTTTCAACAGTAAGACAATTACTAGTTCAAAGGGAATTAGGAGAAAAGAGAGCAAATCGGGTCACAACATTACAAGAATATGACTTAGAAATCAAGCCAACAAAGATTGTCAAGGGCCAAGGTTTTTGCAGGTTGTTAGCAAGAGCATCCAATATTCAAGAACCCGAAGGTACAGAAGATACTGAAGAAATCAATCAGACAAGTATCATAGATCCTAAATCACAATATGCAGATCTGATTTTTTATTTAAAAAATGGATACGCTCCTTCTAATCTTTCCTATAAAAACAAACGTGCCATTTGGTTGAAAGCGAAAAACTTCATAATTGTAGATGATGTATTGTTTAGACGAAATTATGATTCAATTTTATTAAGATGCTTAGAAAAACCTGAAGCACAAAAGGTTTTGCAGGAGCTACATGACGGACCAGCAGGAGGACATTTTGGAGCTGATACAACAGCTCACAAAATCATTCATGCTGGATATCATTGGCCCACCTTGTTCAGTGATACTCATGAATATGTAAGGAAATGCCAAAGTTGTCAAACCTCCAGTGGAAGACAAAGGAAGCCAACTTTCCCTTTGCAACTAGTTAACATTGAACAACCTTTTGAATAATGGGGATTGGATATCATTGGGGAAATCACTCCATATTCATCCAAACAGCATAGATATATCCTTACAGCCACTGATTACTTCACTAAGTGGGTTGAAGCAATTCCTTTGAAGACAACAAACTCTAAGGCAATCATGGAATTCATAGATCAATTCATTATTACCAGGTTTGGTGTCCCAAACGCTCTTATTTTTGATAATTCATCTTATTTCTCTGGAAATTCTATATTTGAGTTTGATATCAAAAGGGGATTTAAATTGAAATATTATGCAAATTACTACCTTCAGGGTAATGGTTTAGCAGAATCCACCAATAAAAATCTTATCCAAATTATTAAGAGAACTATCAAGCAGAATCATAAAAAATGGCATAAATCTTTGGTATTTGCACTATGGGCTGACAGAATAACACAGAAGGCCTCCATAGGCACTTCTCCATTTAATCTAGTATATGGAAAGGAAGCTGTCATACCAGCAAATTTAGTACTTCCATCCCTAGCTTTAGTGCAGTTTATTGAAGAAAATCCCTCATCTTCTATTCAACTAAGACATGATCAAATTCTGAAACTAGAAGAAGAAAGGGAAAAAGCGAGAATTATACATGCAAAACATCAACAAATTATCAAGTCATCTTTTGATACAACTTCAACCAGTTCAAAGCAATTACAAGTTGGTGATTTAGTTTTGAAATGGGACAAAGCCCATGAGGATAAAGGAAAACACACTAAGTTCCAGAAAATGTGGCTCGAACCATTTCAAATCAACGAGAAGATAGGCCCTTCTACTTTCATATTGCAAGATCTATCAGGAAAGAGAGATTCTCTTCCTATTAACGGCCTTATCTTGAAAAAATTCTTCAATTGAGGAGGCAACCCCTTCTCCCTTTGTAAATATTCAATTTTCAACAAAATTTGTGTGCATAACTTATTTTTAGGATGTTGGGAAAATAAAGTTGTAAGAAGCCTCCCATTGGTTTTTACTATATTGAAAAGTTACTCAAAAGAAATAGTTTTGGTATTTACTTTTGAGAAATGGAAGCCTTAAATGAAAGGAAAATTTCTGTGGAATTAGGTATATTTAGATTTTGAAAACCCCATTTTATTTTTGTGAAATCTTCTCAAGATTCAGAAGTACTGTAAATCATTTTAATGTTTTTAAACAGTCTGAAAACGATTATCAATACAAAATAGAAATTGATTCAATCTTAGCATCTTCAACTCTTACCCTGTCATCCATGTTCTCTTAAGGAGAAAATTGTTCATCCCATTCATCAAAGTTTATAATTACTCAGAGTGTAATTCTAAAATATGTATGATATAAAAGGTAAGAGGTCTTATTACAAGCCTGCTTACCATGATTATTAGGGGAATAGTTCAACTGACATTACCAATACTGCATACCAAACAGGGTAATGGATTATAATTATAAGACAAGGGGTCTCATCACGAGCCAGCTTGTTCAGTTAAATTACAACCAGTGAATGGCATTGTCAAACAGCTGGCCACCAAACCAGGACAATGGCTTTTTATCTTACAAAATAAGAAAAAAAAGAAAAAAGTGATACAAAAATATGCAAACATATTTTTGGATTCATTATTTTTTATTATACTCTGAAATGGATGAAATAATGAATGATCAAATGGTTAAAAGGTATCCCTGTCGAGACTATAAATGTTTGCTGGTAGCAGAGGCTCTACCTATGACAAAGGAGTCATTATAAAGCTAAGTTGGAGAAGTCTTTTATTTTATCATTATCAACCAATTAAGGCTAATTTAAAACTTAGAATGTATTTAATTTTAACATGAGAAGAAAATAGCAGAAATAGTTATTATTATATTATGATTACCTAGTTATATTAGAATTCTTCTATTAGATGATATTTCCAGATTAAGAAAGTTTAAGTATTTTAACATTTCTCAGAGATAACTGTTTCTCCCAGTGAATCGCCAATTGTTGTGCTGTATAACAACCCCCCCATTCCATAACATTTTACTTTAAAAAATCATAATATGAAATGGGTGCCTTTTTAAACTTAGATGTGTGAATAAATTGGTAGTAACTCATTATTAAAAAAACCCTCATCAAAAGGTCTAATGGAAATGATATATTTTAAAAATAAACCTTTTTGAATAGAAATAAAGTAGGGCTTTTAAATAATTATAAAGTTATTTATTATTGCGATAAAACGATCGCAAGATCACATATCGCAATGATAAGAAAAACATATATAAAAGACCCATTGACTCACTCCGATCCGAAAAGGAAATCGCTATCGGATATCGGGAAAAGGCAAAACACATAGCATAAAGAAACGCCTCCCTCATTTCTCCGATGCGATAAAGTGTATCGCCATCGGCAGTCGGCTATAACAACCCAATACATGAATTATGACACATTCAAATCCTCTGATGCGATAAGACGTATCGCCATCGGCGATCGACGATGTTGCAATAGCATAAGTAATATGACCCGAACCCATCCCCGATTGCGATGCATTAAATCAAGGTGCGTGTTTCGAAACATATTTAAAAGGCTTGCATGCATTGTATCACCTTTTGGTGATCGGAAGATATTTTGGACTATTATTAAAGCCTTCCCGTTCACGTTACCAATCACCAATTGCGATTTATCTCTGATTATCTGCCAAAGAATCTAAGCCACGCTTGAATGGATCATTCATCATATAAACAATATAATGGGTATTTATAAACTCCTTTACCATGATTGACATGTTGAACGGCCAATTAATGAAGCAGTTATGGCGATATTTTCCTTTAGATTGTATCTGCGGCAGTTTCACTATAATCCTTTATTATACGCCAATTGACACAATTATTTCATATTGGTTTATACTAGCCATTCTCTGTATCACATTGGTTTCATTCCTTGTGCAGAACTCCGCCGAAATAACAAATTTGAAACAAATGGGAAAGAAATCTAGGAAATCCGTAATAGTAGCAGCTCCTACAGCAACAACGCAGCCAACCAATGATCTAGGACCAAGTAAAAAGGGTTTAATCTCAGACACTACATGTTTCGACCTTGGAAATACAAGTTGGCAAAGCATCTACAACTTAATTGAAGCAGAGGAGCCTGAGGAAGTATCAGAAGAAGCTACTGCAGACTCAACTAATAAATCGAAAGCTTCTCTTAAAGATTTAGCCAATCCATATTTGCACAGGATAGCAGCACGTGAGAAAATTCTTCCATACACTAATGTAGTGAGATGGGTGGTAGAAGAAATTCCGTTTTCAAATAGAACGTTTTGCACAGTTGACAGAAGGATTTTTGGCTCCTTTTAGCCTGTTGACTTAAGGAAGATGTATTACTTGCCTGAACTTGAAAAGAAGTACAACAAAGCCTTTCTTGAAAAGTTCGCAGAGGAGAACGAGACTGAATCAGCACCAATTAAGCAGTGGAGACAGAATCCCGCAAAGCACAAACATGAATCATCGAGTAAGTACTCTGTGGATTCCTTGTCATCTCCTTAATGCTATGCTGGGGCAATGATGTGTAGAATGTGGGGAATGCATGACTCTGCAAAGTTCATCATTGAAATGGTTCCTTTAATGGAAGCGACAGTTAATAGTTATGTGATGGATTGGGAAAACATATTGTCCGATAAATTAGCCACTGCAATTCTTGAGTTTAGATCAAATTCATATAAAACCACCAAGACCATTCCCCCTTTTTATTACGGTGCTTATATTATGGATATTCTTTGCTTTAACTCTGAATACCCGGTACTCGGGTGGAGATGGACTTCCAACGACCCTAAGCCAATCCACATTTATCATCAGATGTTATGGAAGGCGCACTATAAAGACCACTTGTACCAAATCTGTAATGGTTTCATGTTGCCTATCTATTATGCCATTTTTGATAAGCCTGCCCCAAGGATTTCCGAGGAAGCAGGGATTGACTTGACTGCTGTAGGGAATTGGTTCGGGGAAGACAAGTTCACATATATAAGGGTTTATGGTAGCCTTGCAAGACCCCATGTCCTTCCTCTGTATGTACCTGATAAGCTGTTAGCTCGAGAATTGGCCTACCAAATAACAACAATAGGAACATCCAAAACTCTTAGGAATTCTAAAAAGCAGGCATGGCCTACATTTCCTTTGAGATGCGATGTTTACACTCTACATGATTACAAACATGTAGAAAAGGAGGCAGGAAAAATAAACATGCTCAATCTTGCAACCATTCCTAACAGACAATACGATCCAAGGAAAGTTGCTTATAATGTTCTTGAACAAGCCAAACTTACAAAGTTTGATCATGAAAAGGATGAATTTGATGACCCGTTTTCTTCAGCATAATCATTATTTCAGGTAAAAACATTGGCCAAAATGAGATATAAAGATGAAGGGCTGGTAGAATTAAATAGGCTCAGAGAACAGAAGTTGCAAACTCTACCTCTGGACTTATTAGCTACTACCCCAACAACCCAGTCAAGCAAGCCTGAACAAAAAATTATTGACAAACCTCCTGCTATAGAGAAGATTCCCGAGAAAGGAAAAGAGCCAGAACATGAGACAGAGCAGGAGAAAGAAAAGAAACAGGGCAGTGAACATATTGATATAGATACTCAAATTGATCCCAAACTCCTTAAAGAATGGCAACAATTTGACTCTATTATAAGCAATCCCGAGACTTCACAAGGTTTCAACACACTTCAAGTAACAGTCGGTCCAGAGACAACGACAACTATGGTTCCAATTGAAGGGACCAGCGGCCTACCCACCAACAAAGATGTAGAAATAATTCCTAAGGATCCATCCGATCAAATTGTTTTGCAGATAGAAGACATACCACCATTAGATGTCTTTTACAGTCCCAAACACAGGGTTGTAGTGAAAAGACAAAGGAAAAGGAGAAGACTTGATCAATCTTCCCTTTTACCAGCACAAATAGAGATGGCTAATGTGGTGTGGAAAGAAGAATTTAATCCTTCCGATGATCTCACAAAACTTTCTCAGTATGCCGAAGCCTATTCGGCAGCCACTATGGATAAAGCATCGGAAGTAAGCAATCTACTTAAGGAAAAAGACCAAACAATTGTTTCATTGCAGTCACAGGTGTCTGAAAGACAACAAAAAATAGAACAGTTAGAACAACAACTATCAACACAGCAGCAGATAAACAACCAATTAAATGAGCAATTGCTCAAGGAGAAGCAGAGGATAGACCTAAGCACAATATAGAAACAAAAAGAATTATCCGAAGCATTGGCCAAGTTGAAGACAATGAATGAACAAATGAGTAAGACGAAAGATGAGCAAATCGCTCAACTGTCACACCAAGTAGAAAAGTTCAAAAGTCTTCCTCAACCAACAGATTTCAGGTCCGAAGATCTCCAGATCAATAAAGCATTGATTAGATAGCTAAAATTGCTATGTCATAATATTTCCCTGGTTGAGCCCCTCTGTGAGATTACTTCATCAATAATTGACAAATCAGTCGACGCCAGACAGGATTTGGAACAGACCGATGAGACTTTAACCAACTTTCTTGCTTGGTAAGAAACCAGTGAAGGGCAAGCCGCGGATCTGCCTAAAATTCTAGAGTCACACAAAAAATCATTTTCCTAGAATGGCAGTCACAACTGATGAAAGGAGAAAGAGAAACCTAAAGATGCAGATTATCAACCAGTAATTTAATTGAGTTAATCAATGACACTCTTTATCTGTATAACTTGATTTTACAGTGCACTCCAGGTAAATTTCCGTCAGCCAAAGCATTGAAACAAACATGAAATCAAGAATTGGAGAAGAATGGAAGATTAATCGCCGGCATCCAAAGTTTAACTTGGGATACCTTTTGGTTTTTCTTAGTTAAACCATACAGTCAAGGGGCAGCACTCAAATGTTTAACCGATGCAATCGATTACATGATCCCCGAAATCCATGATGCCATATACTCAACCCAGCTGCATTCTCGTCTGAGTCACCCTCCAGAATTGCAACCAATGCTTGCTATTTGCCAGCTCAAGCCAAAGGAAGATTATCCGAAACAGTGAATCATGCTGCCGACTGCAAACAAGCCTATTTCAAGGAGATTCTCATGATTTAGTTGTACCACCTAATAACACTTTTATTTCATAATTAGTTAGCTTAAATAGTATTTATAGGCCCTTTCATGCTTTTGGAAAGGGTCCTCAGTTTTTGTATAAACTCAAATCAGTAAGTCACACTATTGTGCTTCTCATATATTTTTATGAAGACTGGGCTAGTATTCTGAATTTTGACAGAAAAAGCTTTGATGATATGTGCACTATTGCCTTGTTGTGGAAGTGTTTCTAAGTTAGAAGAAAGAATTTGAATGCGATTGATATCGGGAGTGATCCAAATAACATATGGTACTATTATCTATACCCTTGCTTCATTCTTTCATGTGAATCAACATTTATTTAATCTTGCTATCATTGGATATATATATATGTGTTTTAACAACAGTCCTTATGCTTATCACTATTGAATGTTTAAGGAGTGTTATTCTTTCAATCATATCTATGTCAATGATATATGAAGAATAGTGTAATAATGTTTTCACGATTACTTTGTTCAATTACTTGAACAAAGTAATTATCATATGAATAAATGTCTTTGTTTACCAATAGAGTCATCTATATGTCTGTTTGTGGATAAAGATCATCAAAAGTTACACTAAAGCAGAAATTTTCCGGGATAGATTAGTTTTTTATAATTTTACTTTTTAGATTAAATCATTCATCCATTATCATTATATATTAGAGAATCAACCACTTATCCATCCTATTGATCAATTATTGGGAAACTGGTCCCATTATTTCCAGTTGGAGCCACCACACCAAACAGAAAAGGAGCTGCCTTTAAGGTCTGGACCGGGTGGTTTTCCCCGATGTGGTTGCAACGATTTTCGAGGCATCAACACATAGCAAGGGCATACTAGTGACTGTGGACTTTTTGAGTGTAGGTTTTAACCCCGTACATAAATTACCTGCATACGAATTCTAAAACACAGAAAATAAACAATGCGAGAGTTTAACACATAAAACACATATACACAGAGATTTTCCCCTGGATCCCAAAATCGGGACTACCATTTTGATTTTTCATTATGTTCCTTTCAATGTCACAATACATATTTATACATGCCGAAGAATCCAATACCATGGACCGAAAACCATCGCTTCCAAAACCATGTGCAAAAACCATACACAAAACCATAGGTAGGTCCACCCAACCTAATATAGGGTCCAAATTTGTTTTCCCTGGGGCACTACCCTCGACCCCGTAGAGAGGGGTTAACCGCCCCCCTCAAACTCCCTGCTGCGCAGTCAACACAACGAAGGTGGGGCTTCACCCCCCATTTAAGCCCCCCCATAAACTACGTTGGCTAGTCATGGAAAGAATAGAACACAACAAAACATTCTCCCACTTGTTGTTTTCTTTCCACAGGAGGCCACAGGAGAGCTTAGTCATTTATCCAACCCTGAAATGCCCATTGTTTCTCTACACCAAGAGAACTTCTCAAAGCTCACAAATTTTGTCAATGCATCTACAATATTCTTCAAAGTGTCCACCTTTACCAGCAACACTTTTTTGTCTTCTATCATATCCCTCACAAAGTGATACTGAACATCAATGTGCTTTGTTTTTGAATGATAAGTAGGGTTCTTTGCCAAGAAAATTTCACTTTGGCTATCATAGTCTATCCTTATAGCTCCCTGTACTAACCCGATACTTGAACACAATCTCTACAACCAAACTGATTCCTTGCTTGCATGAGTGGCTACCATGTATTCTGCCTTTGTAGTTGATAATGCCACTACAGATTGTTTTTTACTCATTTAGCTGACTGCACCTCCAAATAGGTTAAACACATACCCACTTGTAGATCTTCTCTGATCCAGATCTCTAGCCCAATATGCATCAACAAAGCCACGAATATCCAAAACTCTTTTCAATCTTGGTCTTCCTTGGTAGCACAAATCATAATCACTGGTGCCACGCAAATACTTGAAAACCCGCTTCACTACTGTCCAATGATTCTTTTCTGGTTTTGACATAAACCTGCTCAATACTCCCACTGCATGTGCAATGTCTGGTCTAGTACAAACCATTGCATACATCAGGCTACCGACTGCACTTGCATATGGAACAGGGGACATGTCCTCTTCCTCTTCTTGTGTCTTGGGACACTATTCAACAAATAACTTCACACCTACATGAATAGGAACCTTCACCGGTTTACTATCCTGCATATTAAACCTTTGCAGTATTGTCTCGACATACTTCCTCTAGTTTAACCAGAGCTTCCTCTTTGCCTGATCTCTTTTAATTTCCATGCCCAAAATATAGTTTGCAGCACCAAAATCCTTCATGTCAAATTTGGAGGACAATTGGGTCTTCAAATCTTGGATAATTTCTTTGTCATTTCCAACCAGCAACATATCATTCACATACAAGACCAGATAAATAACATGGTCACCAATTAATTTAAAATATACACAGTGATATGCTTTGCTTCTGGTGAATCCAAGTCCCTGTATAAATGTATCAAATTTCTGATACCACATCCTTGATGATTGTTTTAACCCATACATAAACTTCTTTAACTTGCATACCAGTTCTTTCTTACCCTTCACCGCAAAACTTTCAGGTTGCTTCATGTAGATCTCCTTTTCTAGATTTCCATGAAGAAATGTTGTCTTCACATCCATTTGTTCTACCTCAAAATCAAAAGCAACGTCAACAGATAGAAGTAATCTAATAGAAGCTACCTTGGCAACAGGAGAAAAAGTATCACCAAAATCAATTCCTGGCACTTGGGAATAGCCTTTTGCTACCAATCGAGCTTTGTATTTTTCCACCTTTCCTTCTGTATTTGTCCTCTTCTTGAACATCCATTTGCTGCCAATGGGTTTCCTTCCAGCCTGCAACTCCACCAGATCCCAAGCCTCATTTTTGTGCAAAGATGCCATTTCATCAACCATGGCCTCTTTCCAGAGTTTTCCATCCTCTGAATCTACTGCTTCCTTCACAGTTCTGGGATCATCATCAGTAATAGTTAAAGAAAAATTTGAACAGAAAGCAGATGGACTATACCTTTATGGCTGCCTTCTTTCTCGAACTGATCTTCTCATACCCGAAGTTTGTGGCTCTTCATCTTCTAATTCCTCCTCTGCTGTTGATGTAGGTTATCTTTTGTTTATAGATGCATGAAAAGAATTACATAAACAATTTGTAGCTTAACCAAAGAGAAACTTAAATGTGCACATGTGAGAAGAAGAAGAAGAAACACATAAGCATGACAAGAAGACAAGAAGCTTAATAACGGAGTTTGTCCGTCTTGGACTACGTCTTCGGGCCCTGCTCGATCAATGGGGAGGCCTTCATTCATTAAAAAAATGGCATCAAGAAGTTACATTCATCAACTTACAAAATGGAGCTTTATACCTCCATACTGAAAAGTGCCCGAAAATTGGAGAGCTTTGTTGCAGAAACTGACACTGCCAATGGATTTCCATCGCCGAGAAGTCCAAAATCCATATAAAACTTGCCCAATTTTGAGTCTGGACCAAAATCACCCTTCTGCAAAAATTCTACTCAGGCAAAGTTCCACCAGTTTTTCTGAGTGCTCAAGGTTCCACCACCTTGTCTCCAAATTCGTGCCGCTGATCTCCTCCTTGGCAAATGGTAAAAAAATCAGTTTATATAAAGTTTTAGGGCAGATTAATTCATAATATTGTCATGGGTTATTTTTATCAAACCCATATTTTACAAATCATTTACTCACCCAACTAAACTTTACCCAACATATAACATATATTATTTTTTTTATTGTTGTTGGGGGGCGTGCCCCTACCTCATGGGACCACACCCATCCCTTCCCAACGATCCGCATTAAATTGGGCAGTTGTCTATAATGCGACTTTTTGGAAGCTTATCTGGTGGGCTTTTCCTGTCAAAATCCGGCAACAATTTATTGGAATCGTAAGTTTGATAGCTAGTTTTTGCACAATCAAAGCGTCCCAGAGTTTTTCAGGGTGTTGAATCCAAATATACAGTTAAAAAACCATTTTAAATAATACAAATCAAGATTTATTCTCAATTTTTTCCGACGGATTCCATCACCGAAATCTCCAAAAAATCACATTATAGACAACTCCTTAAATTGGGTGGCAGTTTTTGTTTTCATAGTACCACGTGGTGGCTTTGGGTGGCGGGACCACATACGTGGCCGCCTTACCCAAGCCCCACCGTATCAACGGGTCAACGTTCATGCCCCAACTTATACCATATGCAACGGCTCCACATTTTTTGGGTTTATACGTTATGGTTTTGTAACCATACTCCACTATGCCAACGGTTTTGGATATGTATTAACTCTTTTAATAACCCATATAACCATTTCATACGTGGTCCTTTATATGGGATATGACCTTTAATATATGCCAGGTATTTGTTTATACGTTGGTATGTTTTTTGTGTTACATGGTGTAGATATGGGTGTAACCATATTTTATATGGTTTTTATATATTTTGGGGTTTGACTTTTATATATAGTTATTTTAATAATTATAAAACAATTTTTGTCATATAGTTATAATATTTTTTTTGTTCTCTTGTGCAGGTTTAGAAGGCTAGTGGAGGAATGCCAAGTGTCAAGCTACCATGTGGGTCCCACGTGCTCACTGGATGCCATGTGGTGCATTGTGGGCCCCATTTTTTCTTCTCCATACCAATCTTTGAGGGGCTCTATCTTTTGCATACAAGCTCAGATTGACGAACCGTTTGCGCCATCGCGATTAAGAAGATGAGCCCTTTCAACTGATGCCATCAACTACTCCTTTCTGCCATTTTGAATTTCGAGCCTTTATCCATCCCCTTGGTGTCTCGAGATCCTATTGGATCAGTTGTAGAGTCTGATTCTTCCTCCTTTAGCTCAAATTCTATCTTCTCAGGTTCCTTTGATGGGACTTCATGTTTAATAACATCTTTCACCTCTTTGAACACCACATCTCGGTTGTACACAACCTTCATGTTACTGGGTTCCAAAGCTTATAATCCTTTAAACCATCCTTATACCCAATAAAGTTGCACTTTTCAGATTTACTAACCAACTTGGTTCTTTTCTCCTTTGGAACATGTACATATTCATCACATCCAAATATCCTTAGATGTGAAAGAGAGGGTTTCTTACCAGTCCATACCTCTTGTGGAGTCTTATCTTCCAACGTTGATGAAGATGATCTGTTGACCAGGTAACAAGTTGTTTCCACGGCCTCTATTCAGAATTCCTGTCCTAACCCGACACCACTAAGCATGCTTCTTGCCCTTTCCATCAATGTCTTGTTCCTTCTTTCTACAACTCCATTTTTCTCAAGTGTGTATGGAGTAGGCTTCTGCCGTGCTATACCACACTTCTTACAGATTTTTTCAAATTCCTTGCTGCAAAACTCTCCACCGTTATTTGACCTCAACACCTTTATCTTCTTCTCTGTCTGGTTTTCCACCAGAGCCTTAAATTATTTAAACCTGTCAAAGACTTCAAATTTCTTCTTAAGAAAATATATCCATGTGTTCCTTGATAAGTCATTTATAAATGATACATAGTACATAGACTTACCTAGTGATGGAACTTTCATAGGTCCAAACACATCACTGTGCACAAGCTCTAATTTCTATTTTGTCCTATTACCACCAGAGGGGAAACTCACTCGATTCTGCTTCCCATATACACAATTTCACAGAAATCAAAATCCAGAGAGCTATTACTCATACCTTCTACCATACCTTTACTATGAAGTATTCGAAGGCCCTTCTCTTCAATATGTCCAAGCCTTTGATGTCACAAAATGGTCTTCTCTCCAGAGACCACTAGATTTTTTGCTCCACTTTTAGAAACCACAAAAGTATTGCACCCATCAAGAACAATGCTACCTTGCACCTTGTATAGAGTTCCAATTCGAACTCCCCGCATCAATACCAGTGCTCCCTGAACCATCTTGCAGGTATCCTTCTCGAACACTGTTTTTACACCTGCATCATCCAGTTTGCTTACAAAAATCAGATTTCTGGCTAACACAGGAATATGCAGAACACCTGGAAGTGTTCTGAACCCTTCCACCTTGCAACTTCAACTTTACTTTTCCGTGACCAATGATTCTAGCCTTCCTATCATCCCCTAAGAGGACATCACCTCCATCATATTTCTCATACTCGCAAAACCACTCTCTATGGGGAGTGAAGTGAAATGATGCACCTGAGTCAATCAACCATGCCTCATGATCTACTTGTGTACTTGAAGAAGCCAAGTACACATCCCCACCTTCATCTGAGGTGGTTTCTGCCTCTGCAAAAGGAGCATCATCAGATCCCTTTCCTTTATCAAGAGCTTTAGATTTACAGTCCCTTTGTAATGCCCTTCCTTTCCGCATTTCCAGCAAACCACCTTTATAGGTTTTCGTGGAGATTTAGATCTCTCACTCAATGACTTATTTTTGTTTCTATTCTGGGGCCTTCCTTGTACAGATAAGGCATCACCATTTTGGCTCTCCATATTTTTCCGTCTCATCTCCTCCGTTAGCAAAGATGAGACTATTTCATCAAACTACAAGGCATTTGCATTGCTACCTATTGCAATAACCAGACTATCCCACGAATCTGGTAGAGAACACAACAAATTTATGCATTTATCTTCATCTGAAATTTTAATATCAACAGACAATAACTGACTTACCATAGTATTAAATCCGTTCAGATGCTTTCTCACCGAGTCTCCATCTTTCATCCCCAGGTTATACAGTTTTTTCCACAGGAACAATTTATTCACAAGAGACTTAGATTTATACAAAGTCCCTAACTTATCTCACAAAGCCTTGGCCGTAGCTTCCCTTGATACATTCAACAATACTGAATCTGACACACACAATTGTATTGTGCTCTTTGTCTTCCAATCCAACTTCTTCCATTCTTCATCAAACTCTCCCATTGGTTTAGTACCCGGATCTACCGTGATCCACTGATCTTTATCCACCAACAGATCCTCCATCTTGAGTTTCCACAACTCAAAACTCTAACCATTAAATTTCTTGATGTCTATCTTTCCACTGGTCCCCATCTTCTTTCACCACTAGAGTCGATCTTGTAGATCTCCCACTGAACAGGGTCTACCACAGGCCCGAGCGAAACCCCTCAGCAACAAAGGCATCCCTTTGAAGCCAAAACAACTCTGATACCAAATGTAGGTTTTAACCCCGTATAGAAATTACCTGCATGTGAATTCTAAAACACAGAAAATAAAAAATGCGAGAGCATAACTCATAAAACACATATACATAGATATTTTCCCCTGGATCCCAAAACTGAGACTACCAGATTGATTTTTCATTATGTTCTTTTCAATGTTACAAAACATATTTATACATGCTAAAGCATCTAATACCATGGACTGAAAACCATCGCGTCCAAAACCATGGACCGAAAACCATCGCATCTAAAACCATGTGCGAAAACCATGTACACAACCATAGGTAGGTATGCCTAACCTAATATAGGGTCCAAAAGTTTTTTCCCCGGGATGCTGCGTCAGACCCCGTAGAGGGGGGCTAACCACCCCCCGTATAGGGGGGGCTGCCACCCCCCCTCTAACCCCCCCGTAAACTATGTCGGCTAGTCATGGAAAGAATATAACACGACCCAACATTGAGCTAGTTCTGAGCCAACGACTCTAGATTCTATGCCACTTTTTCAGGGTTGGGACTTAGGCCACAACTCGGAACTTCATGAAACTTTCAGAAATGATAAATAAGATTGGAACAAAGATACTAATGCAAATTCTTGATCAATGACTTGATTAGACCCCTACTAGCTATGATAGGCTTTTAGTCAACACATGTCACAAAAATGCATTCTACCAGTTATAACAACAGATCTAAGCATAGGGATCTCATACTTATCTGAGATTCATAAGGAAGCATTGTTTCCATATCACAATAACTGTATTATCATATATTAGGTCATATATTCATTGTACTTTAAATTACTAATCAAAATATGATGAGCGCCATACATCAAGTCTGTCACAAAACATACCCATAACTGGCATATAACCAACATAAATAACAAGGATATAACAACCATATAATCCACATATAAGGCAATACCTTTACACATGAAATACCAAGGAGAAGAAACTATTATTAATGAATGCAAAAGGAAACTAGGTTTGGGACTTCCATGAACAACCTGACGATAGATTGGATGAACCAAATCTTTCTTTCATCCAATCACCCCCATGCCATATTCCAAGCATGAATGTGGGACTCAAGACCAAACCAAATCAGGTTTCCTTAGGCTTTCCTGTCTCATAGTCTATAGGCTTACCGTATATCCCGCCATACAACGGTAGATGATTCCTATGCCTAATCAAGACTTCACCCTCAGGCTTTACCGTATATACCGTCATTCACCGATTAAGGATTCGTAGTCTTGATTGAGGGCACACATCACTAGGATTTATAGTATATCCTTCCATTCACCGGTCGAGATTTCCTAAGCCCACAAAGGCACACAAAATCTAGCTTTACCACAATCCTAGTCCAATCCAGGGATTCTTAGGCCTTGTGTTCTTTCTTTCAGAGACCACCTCACTTAGTTTTGAAAGCATCCGGTAATCCAACTCGACTAAATACAAGAGAGCCCATCACACCATGGCTATCCAGAAATGGCAAGGCAAGGATTAAGAACACTATCACACCTCGCTAAACCCATGCCAATGACAACAATAAAACCAAATACACACATGCATGTACCATGCATCCCAAATCTAACAAGGAAATCGTGCATGAAAATTGATACCTTCAAATAATCTCATTGTAGCTGCTTGATCCTGCTCTTCCTTGCTTGAAGGCTTCCTCTTTGCCTTCTTTGCTTTCCTTGATCCAATGTTGAAGTGCTACAAGAATGCACTAAGTATCCAGAGTGAGGGAGAGAGATAATAGTGAGATAGCTCCAAACTAAAGTGACAAAAGGTACCAACTAATACTCATAAGCCTTTTTATTAACGAGGCATCTATTTTCTTCAATTTTCCATTATTTTTCTTCATTTTCCTTGTTGGGTCTCAGTTTTGACCATTTTTCACCATCCATAATCCATCTATATATCATCCCTTACCATCACACCATGGTCATATTTGCCATATTTTTTTCTTTTATTGCACATTAAGGTAAAATAATTATGTCTTTTAAATTTTAGAATTTTTAGTAAAAATTGGGTATTAAAAATTATTTTTTACTAGAACGTAATTTCCCGTAATGACTCCATTGAATTCGTATGTGCAGGACACCTGAGTGGAAACCGAAGATATATTTGAGAATTATGGGAACCAAGGATGGACAGACTCCTATTGGCACAAGTCCAAATGAGTCAGAACATGCCCGATCAAAGCTGGTCAAACTTGACCAGTCACCCAGAAATCCCTAAATAAAGGACAATTTTGTGATTTAGTGGAATCTTCTCATATTTTGTGCAATAAAAGGGATGATTTTGACCCTATTAGATGGATTAGGACTCTTATAGGTTGTTACAAGTATTTTAGTTGAGTTTGTTATACTTTTGGCTTATTTAAGCACAATTATTAAGCAACTCTGAACATGTATTATGACTATTGAGATTTTTTTATTTCTGAATATAATTTGAAGGATTTGTCTTCTATTTTCCTGTTGTTCTTGCAGTGGGATGTGATTGCTGATCTACTATAGCTGATAATTTCAAGTGTATAAAGCAAGGGTGGAGGGCCCCCATTCTGAGCTAAGTACATTGCAGTGTAATTTTGTGCATAGTTGTGAATATTTTAGATTGTTGTTTCCTTTATAATTTCTTGTGAATATTTTATAAATAGATTCATTATATGCCATGTTTATTTATGTTTTTGAATGATTTCCTTTCAGTAATTGGTTTAAGTAAGGAAGGTCAACGAAGGCATCTAAGTTAGATCCTCTTCCTTCTTGATTAAGAACTGAACTGCAAATTGTATTTATGCATTTAATCTTTACTGTTTTCTTGATTTGATTATTATTTCCTTTCAGTAATTGGTTTAAGTAGGGAAGTTCAACCAAGACATCTAAGTTAGATCCTCTTCCTTCTAGACTAAGAACTGAACTGGAAATTGTGCCTTTATTGCTTTCTTGATTTGGTTATGATATGCTTTATGGTGGAACTGATCTTGTTGGAATAGGGATAATGAGGAAGGACAACCAGGACCTCTAAGTTAGAGTCTCTTCCTTGTTGGCTATACTCCACAAAGAATTATTGCACTCTTGCTTCTAGATTAAAATTTCAATGTTTTCTTTTTAATAATTTTATATTTGTAATATGCATTTCCATTATTTTCATCTAAACAACTACTTCCTACATTAGTTTAATCTAAGATTCCATATACTTTAGTTTGCTTCTAAGTTTACCGACCTGAATTGATAAGCAAAATAGATGCTCTAATTCAACTCCATAAATTAGACTGACATTTTTTACGCCGTTGCCAGGGAAGCACACTTAGATAGAGCTAGTTAGGAAGATTGTTTAGAAAAATAAAATAAAATAACAACAAAACATAAAAACAAAAAAACTTTTTATTATGGTTATTCATGCTTAGATATAGGTAGATCCCAAAAACAAAACCCCCAACCACTCACAAAAACTCATTAACTACAAAATCCATTTGCAAAATAAGATCTACAAAACATGATGTTAAAGAATTCATTTAGAGAAAGAGGGTATGCCACCACTAGGATCTTCTTAAACTCTTGTCCACAATTTAGAATGGTCACTAGGGATGAATCTTCATTTCAAAAGATAAAAGAGGAACAAAGTATCCATGAAGAGGATCCACAAGAACAAAACCTAGAAGATTCTTCTAGTTATCTTTGTAAGGAGATCAATGAATTATGGATCACATCCGATGAAGTTCAAATAATAGAGCTGTAAATTGAAGAATATATGGAATATGTATCAGAAGATCCCTTGTGTAATCATGATTTTGAACAAGTTCCACAAGAAGAACTTTTTGCTAGGAAAATTGAGGAGAATCAAAGACTTAATGATCACACTCAAACTTGGTTTCAACTAGTCATTAGGCCACAACACCACTCCATTTTTCAACATTCCTTAGCATCAAATATTTATGATCAACTAAGTTGTCATGTCCAAGCATTCATTAAAGTATATTTTTCAAACTTGGATAGGAGCCTACTTATGATCTTGTTACGCAAATGGATGCATTGGAATTTCTCTTATACTTAAGAGAATGACTTATTTTTATACAATAGAGTAGGATATGTTGGACACCTAATCCTCTATGGGTTAGTGTGGAAGCCGAATAGACAAAAGGAGTCCAAGAGACCTTGGGATGTGAAACCCAACGGTCAAACCATGTACTATAAATGTATATCTCTTGTTAATAAAAAATGTATTCTCATGTTTTATTTTTCACATTATTCTTGTTGCTCATGTGTGTTTAACATGGTATCAGAGCGGACGAATTCTGACCTTGCTCCAATTTGAGCCCCTAGTTTTGTTAGTTTTTCTCTATTGGCTCTATCCTACTTGCCAGAACTTGAGTGCTCTAATTGCCTGCATGACCTAATTGCTCTAATTGCCTGCATGACCTAAAGCTCCACTAATTTGGGCTCTGTCAGAAACATATTTTCTCATTTTTGGGCATTCTCTGCAATTGTCAGCGCTCTTTCTTTGCAATGTCCACTGTTCGTCTGGCCATTTCATTAATTATAACCTCTGTCCCTATTTTCTGTGCATTTGATAACAAGCCACTCTTGATATGTACGTTGGTTATATGTAAGCGTTACTCTCCTCCCAGGCTACGCATTCCGACCTGCCCCCTCAAGAACCAAAGCTGATGTTCACTGAAATATCAGCCAAACCTTAAAACATCTGTTGCATGAACTGAGGCTTTATCCCCTTTAACAATTCTTGATATCCATTTGAACTCTAACTCTCTCCATCTCACGTTGGAATTCGGGGGATTCTGGGGTTTCCAGTTCGAATCGCTCGAGTGCAGTTTCTTGGGTTCTTTTTATCTCTTTCTTTCTTTTATTGCTTTAGAGCTGGACTCTCCTCGACGCTGTAGAAAAATCTCCACAACTCTGTCCTTACTAATACAAAAAAATCGTGTTCAGGCAATTGCAGAGTCTGGCAGAAGAGTCCTAGTAAGCATTTTAAAGTCTGAAATGCTAGAGACACCGGACGAATTCGGGACATTAAACAACGTGTTATGCCATGCAGTATGCCTAGCTGGTATTCATAAATTAACGTGAGTGTGTGCTGCTGCTGATGATTTGGAGTCACTTATATACGGAAAGACGTCCTTCGTGGCTATCAGAAGTCTTTAGCGCGGTGCAGTAGGCGGTCATCTGAGCCCTGGTTTGCAATCGTCGACGGATATTCATGTACCGAACATTTTTGGGGCTTTATGTGCCCTTTGACCGAGAAAGAATTCATTCTCTTCCTTAATTAGTTAGTTAATCAAAGACTCGTGAGTCTTGGCTTGCAGTTTGAAGTTTGAACCGCGATGTTTGCTTGATTTGTTATCTGAAAAGAAAGGAAGGTCTTGGGCAGAGCAATGGCCTTTTGGGATTGGACAACGACCCATAAGGCTTTGAAAGCATCGTAATAATGTCGGCCATTGATGGGCAAAGATTTACATTGGTTTGTGTACACAGAAAACCAACATGAATGCATCTAGTGGCTTCCTCCATATTGCATGATTGAATTAAAAAAAAAAAAACTGCTCTTTATTTATAGAAACAACATTCGAAATTAAGCCGCTTAAAACGTGCGTTGGAATTTCCTCTAATTTTGTGCGCGTGGAAGGATTTCGATTTCAATGGGAAGAAATTTGTGTAGTTTTTATGGAATATCTGTGGAATTAAGTGAATTTTATCTTCTGAAGGATTTCATCAGTTGAGCTTGTCTAACTCCTCCGAATGCATTGTTTTATTTTCAATTTTGGAGCATTTTGCATCTTGTTTGGTGGATTCTTTCTGTCGACTTCACATTAGTAGCGGGAAACGGAGGCATTTTCCTTTTTACCCTGGTCGTGGGTTCTGAAGGTTACAAGAATGGGTGACAAGTCACTCTTAAATACTTTTTCATTGTTGTAGATTCATTCTGGGCTGCGTGCTACCCCAAATACTAGTTTGCATTGAACAGAAAGAGGATGAGTTACCTAATATATTGCTGCTGGTTGGTCTGTTGGTATTTTGGGTCAATTTTTGCCATACTAGAACGAGTTTGTCTCAGTTTGGATGCCATTTAGAGGCTGTTTGTGTGGCTGTATATTCTTTTCACTAGCTGATACTAAAGTGTTAATATACATTGAAGAGGTAGCCAAAAATCTACCAGTAACTTACTCAAATCTGGTATCTCAAATGTTGAAGTGGACTGTGAGTTAATGCCATCATAGACAATGCATATATATATGAGATTTTGTTTGTGTAAACTTTTTTATATATTTCATTCTGGCATATGCTCTCTTAGCTCTCCATAAATTTTGTGTGATATATGAGGGCAGATTGTTTTCTTTGAAGAAAGTGGCAAGATTAGAGAATATCTGTTCGTACCCTAGTCAAAGCATTTATATATGAGCATTCAAGTCCTGTCCATGACATGGTGCTATAGTTGTTGAAGTTTTGATAGCCATCATTTCTGCGTTGAAAGTGAAGGAGTATTTGAAGGATCCAAGCAAGTTTGTAGTTGTTGCTGCCCCAGTGTGGCATTGTATTTAAAACTCATTATAGTGCATTGATTCCTTGATTCATTTGCTGCACATTTATAAAGGATATTGCTGTGTACTATGAGTGATATTACTTTTCTGCATTGAGTAGTAGTTGTGTTCAGTTTTTAAGGTGTAATTCTGACATTGAAGAAAAAAAATGGCCAGAATCAATGAAGTATTAGAGTTCCTCAAAACTCTCATATTGTCTACTACTCATGATACATTACAAGTCAGCAAAGTTTCTCTCATAGACATTCAGGTCTGTCTACAAAATGCACAAGATAAAATTGATTTTTTGCAGCTCGAATCTTAACTACAACAAGAAGAATTAAAACAGAGGAGTCATTCTGAACATGTTTCTGTTCAGAACATTGAGACTGCAACCCATCAGAAGCAAGTCAATAATGTTATATTTGGTTTAAATTTAGTACCCAATAAAGCAGCAGTTGTACATGTAGATGCAGAAACTCAGTCTGCACTTCCCAAGCCCATCATCAGACCTTGGGAACAACTTGTCCACAACAAGCACATAACCGGTCTTGGATATGACAAGGAATTGTCCTTTCATATTCCAGACTACTCAAAGCCCATTCAGTTTCAGAGTGTTGGATTCGTTCATGACAGTTCACCTATTCCTATTGACAGTTCACCTCTAGCTGTTCTAGATTCTACCCCTCTTCTATAGCAACAACAACAACAACAGATTGTGAAATTCCAACATTGTGACCGAGTTGGCCATTTGAAAGATCACTGTTTTGATCTTCATCCATGTAAGCACTGTCATAAAACCACCCATTCTTCACACAGATGCTTCAGAAACAAACATCTTGCAAGAACAAAGATTCATCTTGGATGGATCACTTCTTTGAAATGGGCATCAACAACAAAGAAGATATTCCAGTCACATGTCAAAACTTGTTCTAGAGTATTGAACAGTCTTGCAGTTGAGTTTTCTCCATTATCTCACCTTGTATCTGAAAGGGTGGGAAATGATGTTCATCTACAAGCTTCAAAGTCACATCAAGCGAGGCTGAGCCAAAACCTGCCACACCAGTTTCAGAGTTGTAGCCAGAAAAAAAGATGCCCCTGAGCATGTCTTCAGTTGGTAATCTGGGACACTTCTTCTAGCAGAAGACTTAAGCTTCTTTCCAGTTTCGGAAGAATTCCAGGAACAAAATTGAGAACACTTCCTCTAGTAGAAAACTTCATCTTATCGCCAGTTTTGGAAGAGTTCCAGGAATTGCATTAAGCATTCCAGAGTTGGTGGTAATCCTTAAACCATCACAGGTTGAGACTTCCCTTTTTAGGTTGAAGTTCTCCCTTTTATGCGGGGTGAGACCTCCCTTTCATGGTTGAAGGTTTTCCTCTTCAAAACAATAGGAGCACTTCCTCTAGCAGAAGACTTCAGCGTCTTGCCAATTTTGGAAGAGTTCCAGGAACTACACTAAGCATTCTAGTGTTGGTGGTCATCATTAAACCACCACTCTTTATACCAACATTTCAGAGAGCAAATTCAACCTAGTGCTGCCATGCATTTTTGCACATTTTGTATTACGGCTCTCTTCTTGGACTCATACATAACCCTTCGGATTAAGGGGGAATGTTGGACACCTAATCCTCTATGGGTTAGTGTGGAAGCCAAATAGACAAAAGGAGTCCAAAAGACCTTGGGATGTGAAACCCAACGGTCAAACCATGTACTATAAATGTATATCTCTTGTTCATAAAAAATGTATTCTCATGTTTTATCTTTCAGATTATTCTTGTTGTCCATGTGCGTTTAACAAGATAAAATAGAATAAATAAATAAATAGGTAAAATAAGTTCACAATAACACTTTTGGTTCAAACTCTCATGAATACTTCTTCAAATCATTGTTCACTACTCATTTGGAAGGATTTTATGTAAAAATGCAGTAAGAAAAATCCTATTTTGGGTAACCATATAGGATCATTTTCAAAGCATGCTTTTAAACAATAATATCTTGAAAACTATTTTTTAAATCCATTCTGAGTTTTTCAATTTGGATCACAAATAAAAAATATGATCAAAATAAATACTAGGTCTCAAGTGAAAATTTGAGGACAGAGTTAGTACATCTTTGATTTGAGGGGTTTAATGGAAACCTTTTTATATGATATGTATAGAAAATATATCCCTTGGAATCTAGTTTCCAAATGAATTTGAATCACCTCAATCTAGCATCATATGAAAAAGTTATGCTCAAAATATTAACTAGTTGTCGAAAAATCTACATGGTGACAATTTCATGTCTTCGCTGTTCATTGGCATATCTAACATATCAAATCATATTGTCTTAAAAATATGTTTCTAATGGAAATAGATATGAAAATCTAGTTTATGAAACAATTTTAATCATCCCATTTGGAGGTCAAATGAAAAAGTTATGCCACATTTATTGACTGCATGCATTAAAATCAATATAGTGAAACTCTGCCTCTTAGGTTTGTTCATCAACAATTTTGTGATATCAAACCTAAGGATTTAAAAAACCTGTTTCTACTTGATAGACAAAAATGAATATGTTTTAATCTCCAAGTGAAATTACATTGATCTAATCTTTAACGAAAAAGTTACACTCCAAATAGTGACTGTTGGTCTAATAAAACATTCACAAGAAGCTCTATCAAACATGGTACTTCTCATCATTTTTAGCATATAATTTTAAACCATTTTGAAAACCTATTTATACTGGAAGTAGCCATATGAATTCACTTCAACTTTGATTTTGAATCACTCTAATTGGACATAAAACAAATATTTTGTGAACAAAATACCACTAGGAGGTCTAGGTTGGCCACCATTCCTCAAGGGGTAAACAAATACATTTTCTTTGTATATCATCTTTGGACTTGTTTTTAAGAAATGATTGTAATTATTTTACATATTTATTGGAAGAAGAGAGAATGTACACCTCTCTTCCTCCATCATCTAATATTGTATTATAGTCAAATGCTATGTTTTTGTAGGTCATAGGAAGATTTAAGGAGTGAACTCCATGGACGAAGGACTTTTCAAAGTAAATTTTTAAAAAATCATATTTCAGAATATGAATACAAATTTTCAAGTTAAAGAAAATTGAAAAGTAACCTGATGTTGAGTTCATCCAATGAAACTCAAACTTTTGAAGCTTGTCTTTAGTTGCTGACTAACAACACCAACAACCCTACAATGTGAATTGAGATCAAGACAAAAGACATGAAGCTAATCATCAGAAGAGGAACTCAAGTTTTGTACCATGACATTTCACATCCATTTCCAAAGAAGCCTTTCATAATCCATATTGTTCATGATTTCATTCATCTACCATATTGTATGCTAAGCTTCACAATCATTTAGATCTACCATGTTGAAGCCCATATCTGCTATCTATCTATCCATCTACTTCTAGATAATGATTTCAACCTATCTTACTTTCATAAGCTTTCGATACTTTCTGGCTCTATTATACCTCGCCTCCATCCAGAAAAGAAAAGAATAAAAAAAAATAGAAAAATATAAAAAATAATAAAGAGGTATGGCTGTGAAAATCCAGGTTCCTGGCACAGTACAAACCTGAATTCATAATAGAAAACCAACTTGCTTGGCTAATATGAATTCCATTTTATTTTTATGTTTTCAAAGTAATTTTACAGAATTTTTGCAGAATATCTTCTCCAAAGTCTAAACTTGAGGACAAGTCTCCAAATAAGCAAGGGGGGAGATAGAAAAAACAAAGTGTTTTTTTTTCTAGCATAGCAACTCAACTTGGAAGAACAATTCCATAAGCTGCTCAACTTGATATGGAAGCAACTCAGAATGTAAAGGACCTAAACATGAGCAACATCACATGACCAACATTACAGAGGGACTTGAACATATATGAGTCAAAGATTATTGCTAAAAGGGACTTGAGGATCAACATAAAAATTATGTCAGAATGGATCTGTATACAAAGAACAACTAATCAAGTTCATCAACTGAAGGAGCTACTTAATCAAGAAAAGTACCGTAAGTTATAAATTTATTTTTAATACCATTTGATTTTGAAAAGAATTCTTAATTTAGGAGACTAATTAAAACTTAATGTATAAGAGTGAAAACCCTTCATTCCATGTACATTTTCTCTATTCATGAAACCATGTGTCCCTCTTTCATGCAAATTTTACACCATCTTATACCCTACTACCTATTCAAGTCATGTCTCTTTACCTACAAACCTTCTTTGCAAAACAAACAAGCATGGGTTAGCGTCATAAAGGAAGAACAAAAGTGAATGATGTATGGTTCAATGATGTATTTTTACTCTATTCTAAGACTTGAAATGGTCATTTCAAAAAGCTACCTTAAAGAGTAATAATGTTAAGAAATGCATCATAGAAAGGGAAAACATTCACCCTAAAGGACAAAGAGGAGAAATCAATTATGATAAAAAGGACTTTGAAAAAATCAAAGTAATTACTAAATGGAATGCAATGCAAAGTGTAAGGATCAATGTAATTACTAAATGAAATGCAATGCAAGGTGCATGAAATGAAAGGTGTATGCAATTCAAGGTGCATGAATGAATTAAAGTCCATACAAAGCAATGGTGAAATATGAAATGGTTGCACATATAAACAAATATAAACCTTTGAAAAGGCATAAAGGGAGCATATAATTCAAACATACAAAAATACCTTTAAAAAACATATGACGCAAACAAACTATAAGGAAAATCAATTTTGAAATCAATGAATGATGCAAAGGAATGGTCATAGAAAATGGCCAAAAAAACGAAGACAGGTGTTAGGCTGCCACAGTAAAAAATTCAAAATTGCAAATCTCGTTTAATTGCCTCAACAACCTACGCAGAGCAGACATAGAGGTTAAAGGAACGTAGAGAAACCTACGCAGAGCACACACATAAGTTAAAGGAATGTAGAGAAACCTACATAGAGCATACACAAAAGTTAAAGAAACACAGAGCAACATGCAGAGAGGCAATGATTCAGTGCCTTCACGCAGAAAGAAAAAAGGGAATGCAAATTCGAAAGTATAGTGCCTTGGCATAGGAAGGAAACACAATCCAAATGGACGCAGAATGAAGAGGGTTTGCGTGGATTCTAATAAACAAAAATCCAAGGAGAACGTTGAGTGTTCATTAATTAGAACCCCACCAAATAAACATTGATATCTCGAATCATATCGCGATAATTTCGCAGAAATTCCGTAATCAAGTTTGATTAGGATTTCAATCCAGGCAGTTCGATTTTTTTGGTGATATACAAAGTCTGAGATTGGCATTTAAAACTGACATCATAAGTGAACCTTAGTTGAAAACGTGATAAACTCCAAGTTAGGCAAACATTGGCGGCAATAGGAATTTCAACCGCGTGGTGACATCAAAAGTATGAGTTCGAGCTAAAGTTGTCTGGCCAATTAACCTCAGAACAAGCCTTAAGTGCATGATGGTCATTGTAGAAACACCCAGAAAATTGGTTTCCTTCTAAAACTTGACTTCTGAACAGGCAGTGAATGAATGAGTGCATGTAGTGGTTAATTTGAGTATTCTCCAACATTCAATTTCTCCAACATAAGTAATCTACAACATTCGATTTCTAAGGAGGCAGAGAGGGTGAATTTGAAGAAATTGTTCAGATTTATGAGAACTAATCTCTAGCATTTGATTTCTGAGGAGACAGATATAGTCAATTTGAAGAAATTGTTTATTGATTTCCAGAATTAGATTTTTGAAACAAATATGGTGATGATTTTAAGAGTTAAAGGTAGAGAAGGTTAAAATCAAACCTGTAGGTGTCTAGAACTCATTTATACAGAGGGTAGCGATCATAAGATTGTTCTCAGAGGTATTTTGACACAAGGTATTTTCCAAAAAGCGTTTTTGAGATGTTAAAATATAGCCTTCTACCCATTTTAATTAGCAGAAACAGAGGTAGTATCTTAGCTCATAAATTTGACATTACAAGTTCAGGAAGTGCTCCTTATTTTCAGTGACCAAGAATTTGTATATCAGTCCAAAATTTGACATTTCAATTCAGAAATTTCTCCTTGGGTATCAATGGTTCAAATCAACACTCCAATTCAAAAATTTTGAGAATATATTGCAGAGTCTTGGTAAGCAAACACCTGTGCAGTCAAAGATAAAAGGAATCGATCCATTGCCAGAGGAGGTAACAGGTAAGGATTCAGGCACCATATCTTCTAGAAAACATTGAATTCAATTACAGTTTTAAAAATTCGAAATTTTTAAGAAGCCACTATTTTCTGTTGTTTTTTTTAGCAAACAGACATGAAATTTGCAAAATGAAAACATGGGTTTTCTTCAGAACAAGCCCCATTAGGCTCTACATGGACAATTTTCTCAAATTCATTGTTATTTGGGATATTTTTCTGGTTCTTTCAACCCTTATTTTGTAGATTGCGTGGGCAAAATAGTTGCTAAGTTAAAAGTGAATGCCTAGTCATAAAAAAGCTTGGAACAAGTTAATTTGTAGCAGATTTATGGAAAGTAGGAAACCCATTGCAAAAGTGAAAGAAGCTTTGATGTACCCGATTGGTGTTTTCTCTATGACTGTGTGACATTGCAAGATTGGCACAAGAAGATGTTGAGGGTACATGAAGAATATAATTTATTTGTTGAAAATAAGAACTTCACAATTACAAGTTTCAAAGCATGAAGGTACCCTACATATAAAGAAAATAATCATTGATTATGACCATAACCATATTGAGAATTTCATATTAATTCTATGTGATTTTGGGCATTAGAAACAATCTACACACTCTTGTTGATCACCAAGGTGTTCATCATGTATAAACTGTGCCTATAGTTTTCATCACATGGTCATAGTTAATATTGATTATTGGAATCCCATAGTACAAGGTCAAAATTTTCAAAGCTTATTGGTACTATCATTTGTAAATGATGAGAATTTAAGTATGAAAAGAAAAAAGTGAAGACATAAATTTACAAGAGAGGGGAGAGAGAAGCAGAGGTGATTGATATGCTTTTGCAGGCAGCTCAGCAGGAAGCTTCAACATCAGGGGGTACATCCACAGGTACATAAGTAGGAAAGTCAACATACAGAGGCAGAAGATCAAAGAGATAGAGGCAAGCATGAGGACATGCTTGAGACTCAGCAAGGGGGAGATGTTGGCCCTTAGTTTTGACCATTTTTCACCATGCATAATCCATATATCTATCATCCCTTACCATCATACCATGGTCATATTTTCCATATTTTTGCCTCTTATTGCACATTAAGGTAAAATAATTATGTCTTTTAAATTTTAGAATTTTTAGTAAAAATTGGGTATTAAAATTTATTTTTGACTAGAACAAAATTTCTCATAATGGCTCCATTGAAGTCGTATGTGCAAGACACTTGGGTGGAAACTAAAGATATATTCGAGAAGTATGGGAACCAAGGATGGATAGACTCCTATTGGCATAGTCCAAATGAGTCAGAACATGCCCGTTAAAGCTGGTCAAACTTGACCAGTCACCCAAAAATCCCTAAATAAAGGGGCAGTTTTGTTAGAGGAATCTTCCCATATTTTGTGCAACAAAAGGGATGAGTTTGACCCTATTAGATGGATTAGGACTCTTATAGGTTGTTACAACTATTTTAGTTGAGTTTTTTTATACTTTTGGCTTATTTAAGAACATCTATTCAACAACTATGGACATCTATTATGACTATTGAGACTTCTCTATTTCTGAATATAATTTGAAGAACTTGTCTTCTGTTTTCTTGTTGTTCTTGCTGTGGGATGTGATTGTTGATCTACTGTAGCTAATAATTTCAAGTGTACCAAGCAAGGGTGGAGGGCCCCCATTCTGAGCTAAGTACACTGCAGTGTAAATTTGTGTATAATTGTGAATATTTTAGATTGTTGTTTCCTTTATAATTTCTTGTGAATATTTTCTAAATAGATTCATTATATGCCATCTTCATTTATGTTTTTGAATGATTTCCTTCTAGTAATTGGTTTAATTAAGGAAGGTCAACCAAGACATCTAAGCTAGATCCTATTCCTTCTTGATTAAGAATTGAACTAGAAATTGTGTTTATGCATTTAATCTTTACTTCTTTCTTGATTTGGTTATTATCTCCTTTCAATAATTGGTTTAAGTAGGGAAGGTCAACCAAGGCATCTAAGTTATATCCTCTTCCTTCTAGATTAAGAACCGAATTGGAAATTGTGTCTTTACTGCTTTCTTGATTTGGTTATGATATGCTTTATGGTGGAATTGATCTTGTTGGAATAGGGATAATGAGGAAGGACAACCAACACCTCTAAGTTAGAGCCTCTTCCTTGTTGTCTATACTCCACAAAGGCTCATTGCACTCTTGCTTCTATATTACAATTTCAATGCTTTATTTTTAGTAATTTTATATTTGTAATATGCATTTCCATTATTTTCATCTAAACAACTACTTCCTACACTAGTTTAATCTAAGATTCCATATACTTTGGTTTGCTTCTAAGTTTACCAACCAAGATTGATAAGTAAAATATATGCTCTAATTCAACTCCATAAATTAGACTGACATTCCTCTTCACATGCAACATGTGACCTTTCACCTTCCTTTTATTCTAATTTCCATTATTTTCATGAATAAAATGCCAATAAATGCCTCTTTGCCTTTCCAAAGCCTCTTCCTTTACCTTTACCAATTTCCTTAGCCATAATAAACCAAATGAACACCCACACTAGGATGTTTTTTCTCAACACTCAGCTTGGAATACATGTCCCATGACTTTGGTTATTACTTTTCCTTTACAAACTTTTTTACATGGAATTTTAACGAGGGCTGTTACACAAAATTCAGAATTCAAAATTCAAATTTTTCTCTTTTGATACCTACATGAAGACCATGTCTCATATTAATTATTTCAAGGGCTGATCAATAAAAATTACATGAAGAACATGTATTGCACTTTCATTTTATATTTCAAGGGCTAAAATATAAATTATGAATATCAACCATAGCTGCAAAATTCAATAGTCTAGACTAGCACATAAAACCTTCAAGCATACCTTCAACTTCAATTATGAGGTGCATACATCAACTAACACTCTTTGCCATCAATGCTAACTTTTCCAATAATGTCCCCCTTTGGCACTAATGGAAACATATCCTCCCCCTTTTATCCTGAGAAATACTTCTCTTTATTTCTCCTAACCTCCCCCTTTGACATCAATGACAAAGGGTTCAGTGTACAATGAAAATAAGTAAGGATTTGTATTCGTCAACACCGAATAAGATCACAAATTATAGTGTTTGGATAAACAAGGAAGTTCATTGTTGTATGTAGTTCCATATGAACAATCAACATTCATGACACGAAATTTATGATCATTACCAGCTCTATACCAAGCTACAACACTATCAAGGAACAAATCCATGGTTAAAATTGCATGGACTATAGATGTAACAATAAAGAGAGTGCGTTTCAGTGATTGTTCACATCTACAATCATGTAAAGGTAATAGCTCAAGTGATTTATCAATTGATGGTCCTACATTGGATGTTTGAACTTTGAATAATTATATTGATGCTGAAGAATGTGACAATTTCAAGAGTATTCTTGTGTTTACATGTGGCAAAGCAATTTATTTATTTGTTAGTAAAGTGTTGCGTTGACACCTACAATTATGTGTAGATCCTTCTCACAGTTGTGAATGAGCTGGAAGGTCGATTGTTTGAGAATACCACCGGTTATAAACTATTCATTTGATCTCCTTTCCATTGTTGCCATTTTGACCTATGAACATAAACATGCTTTTCCTATCACTACCTGAGAATGTGAATGGTTTTTATGTATTTGTTGCTACTCGTTCCAACTATTTGAGAGTTTAATGAGGCCATGTCATCGACGTAAATTCACAGGTGTAACCATCTTTAATGGTTTTCATCTATTTTGGGTTTTAATCCCATTAATAAAGCTATGACAATGACAAATCCACGATGGGGCTTGTTAAGGACTTTCTTAGCCATAAGAAACCATCCAAATGGACCCTTAACCATTTTTAACATGTAAACACATATTTCTTTCCCTTCCTCAACTGCAAACCTGCAAGGAATCACATCACCCAAATTCACTGGAACACCAACTTTTAGGGCCACAATATTAACACCAACACCTTTTGCTATGGAATTTCAATGTGGCCAACATCCTTTCTTTGATAAAATAAGAAGAATCATCACCATTTGGAACATGTGGCCAAGAATAAGGTAGAAGAATAAACTTGAAGTCTTTTTTTTTTTTAACTGTAACGGATATCCTTTATTTAGAAATCTGAGTTAACCAAGGCTTATTCAACCTATTTACATTGCTTTCTTTTCCTATTTCCCGCCTTAGGGGATTCTGCATGCCTGAGTAATGCCTGGACCTTTCTGAGCTGCGCATTTCTGACATACAGACAAGATTTGCCGTGGTTTTAGCTGGTAAACGCTGAAGATTCTGGGACATTGGATTACTGACTGTTGAAGACCATTAATTTCAGCCTCTGGCCATTGCTATCCGTTTTGGAGCCCTGCAGCCGGACACAGTGGTGCAAGAGCTATCCGATTTGCAAAATCCTCCATCCAATCCCTTTCGGAGTGCAGGTCGTCCTCATAGCGGGTGTCGAAGGAGTCCATCTGAATATCAAGGAGAGGAGCGTATGCCGCCTTCAGTGTCGAAAGACTAGTCTCCTCTGTACAGATCTTAAGCGTTTGCAGACCTCCCTTTTTGTCTATCTGCGCTTTCCCTGTGTGTTGAATTTGAATTGGAAAAAATTTCCCAGAATTATCTGTACTCATTTTGCTGTGGCCTGTTACAGCTGATGTGTTGATAATATCAGACATATTCTCTCGAGCATGCTCAGAATGATTCCATTCTTCCTGCTTGATGTTCTGATCTGCCCTTGAGCTAAGGAATGAAATTTGAGATAGCGATGTTGCCATTGTAGATAAGAGTTCCCGGAGCTAATAGGCATCCTTTATTTGCCATCTCATCTGCCTCCTTATTCAAACTTCTGAGAATATGGAATATTTTGAAGGAGATGAAATCTTGCAGGATTAGCTTTAATCTTTTGAGGGACTTGTTGAGGATTTCCTTATTGAACTGGTCATCTGAATTTATCTTCCTAATGAGGATTTCAGGGTCTCTGAATACTTGGCATTCTTTGATGCCTTCGTCCCGAGCTATTTGGCAGGATTTTGTGAGGGCAAGAAGCTCTGCCTGATTGTTGGTGGAGATGCCTAGCCCCCAGCAGAAATGAACCTTCCTGAGATTGTCTGCGAAGTAAATGACTCCTCCAACTCCCGCAGTCCCCGGATTTCCTTTGCAGGCACCGTCAAAGAAGATTGAAGTTGTGTTTTGGATCTTCCACCAATTTTGAAAGACCTCTTCAGATTCTCTGATTTTCCAAGGAGGAGAAGGGAGGGGAGGGGGAGGGGAACAGATTTTGCTAGAGGGATTGGGGCTGTGGAGGTTCAGCCAAGCCTTTTCAGAGGGGAGAAGGGAGGAATCAAAGATTTGAGGATGCTGGAGGACAGATTCAATAAGAAGACCTTTGGCAATTGAGGCGGTTTTAGTAGGAGAGCGAGAGGAATTATTGAAAATTAAGTCATTCCGGGCAAGCCAAATTTCCCAGCAAACAAATTTGGGAATGGAAAGCCATATGTGAAACCACAAGGATTTCTTTGGGATGGATTGGGGGTAATATTGGAGCCATTCAGAGAAAAGGTCGGCAATGGAGCTGTGCTGGGGTGGGGAGACGGGCAGTCCAAGAAGCATTAGTGTCCATACATCTCTGGCAAAAATGCAGTCAATAAACAGATGGGGAGCTGTTTCTCCTGAGTTTTTGCACATTGCACATCTGTGAGGCCCAACAAAGTTTCTCTTTGACAATTTGTCCCCTGTGAGCTGTTTATTCAGCATGAGGATCCAGAAGAAGAAATTAACTTTGGGAAGTCCCTTGGCATCCCATACCTGTTTCCAGAATGATGGCGTTCTCAAACTGTCTTTTTTGGTCTGCAAGGCAGAGTAACCCAAAGATGGTGTGTAAAACCCAGTTTCGCCCCACCCCCATCTGTCTGCGATGTTGCGGTGGACGGGCGCTGCATTTAAGAGTAGAGATTTGAGGATTTCGATTTGTTGTTGAAGCTGCTCTGGCACTGGAGGGATCGCCCATTCGACCCAATTTCCTCTGCTGTCCCACTCAGAGATATCGCTCAGCTTTCTTATTCCTGCATCGTGGAGCCAATTTCTGATGTCCCGGATTTCTGCGTGGGAGCTGAGTGGAGGGCTGTTCATGATGCGATCTTTCTAGAGAAGGATCTTCTCCCCATTACCTGGGATGCGGTAAAGATGTTTACTAAAGTTGCTTATGCTTTTCCTACAGAGATTCCAGGTATATGTGCCTGTTGTTGTGTTATTTGCTGACAGGTGCCTGAGGGAGATCCCCTGCGCATATTTGGCGGTGAATGTTTTGCTGATCTGATGTGTAGGATCTGAATATATTTTCCACAGGAGCTTCCATCCAAGTGACAGGTTCAAAAGAGCAGGATCTCTGATCTGAAGCCCGCCTTCCAGAAGTGGCCGCTTGACTAGATCCCAGTTTTCCAAATGGATTTTATTTTGATTGCCTCTGCCTCCTTTCCAGAGAAAGTCTCTTAGAAGACAAGAGATCTGCTCCATGATGTGTTTCGGGGCCAGAAGAAAGGAGGCTTGATAAATGGGAAGTGCAGATAAGACGGATTTAAGAAGGATAATTTTCCCTCCCTTGGTTAGCTAATAGCCTCCCCAGGAGGTGATCTTGTCTTTAATTTTGCTGATGACACCCTGCCACAGAGATCTGTTATTGACTCCAGATGTGAGGGGCAAGCCTAAATATTTGATGCTGTCCCATTGGGCGAAGCACTCAAATCCTAGGATCTGGCCTATATTATTGAGGTTATGCTGACTCACATTCCATCCGAAAATCGAGCTCTTTCTGTCATTTATCACAGCTCCTGAAGCTCTACAATAACTTTTTAAAACAACATCAAATTTGACTGCTATTCTAGTAGAGGCTCCTCCTAGAAGAATAGAGTCGTCTGCAAAGAGAGCGTGATTTATTGGGTTTAGAGCATTTGCGATTCGGATTCCTGGGAGATCACCTGTATTCATTTCCGCAGCCAGCTTCCTGCTAAGAGAATCGGCCATAAGGATGTACAAGAAAGGTGAGAGAGGACAGCCTTGCCTTAATCCGCGGTGTGCTTGAAAGAATGATGCTGGGCGACCATTGACCATGGGGGAAATCCATGGGCATGAGATGCATGCTTTGATGAGATTGATGAACTGAGGAGGGAAGCCAAAGGATCGTAGAACTTGGAGTAGAAAGGAATGGTTGACTCTGTCAAATGCATTAGCCATATCAAGCTTGATTAGCATCCCCTTCTCTTTCCTCTGTTTGCTGGAGTGGATAGCTTCCTGCACTTGAATGATATTATCCAAGATGTGTCTGCCTTTGACGAACCCCCCTTGGGCTTTGGATATTAGTTTGTCAAGAAGGGGTTTAATTATATTTGCCATAATTTTTGACAGAATTTTATAGGAGGCGTTGCATAGGGAGATGGGCGTGAACCTGCCGAATGTTTCCGGATTGGCCTCTTTTGGTATTAATGCAAGAAAGGTGGAGTTGATGCCTCCCCCAATCTTGGCTTTCCCAAAGAATCCGTGTATCATTTTCAGCAAGTCTGTTTTGATGATGTCCCAGCAGATTTTGAAGAAGTGTATTGTGAAGCCGTTCGGCCCGGGGGCCTTATCTGAATCCATTGCCCAGATAACCTTGATGATTTCTTCTTCAGATACTGGTTTCAATAAAGCCCGATTGTCCTCATGGGTGATGAGGCGAGGAATATGAGAGAGTAGTTCTTCGGTGTCTTCTTTGCATCCTTCATTCCTTGTGCCATATAGTTCTTTGAAGTGATTTTCAGCTGCAATTTTTATTTGATCAAATTTATTGCAGATCTTCCCTTCATCATTTTTGATCTCTGTGATATGATTCCGAGATAGGCGGGCTTTGTATTGTCGGTGGAAAAAAGAAGTATTTCGGTCTCCTGCCTTTAACCAGAGGCTGCGAGATTTAAGTCTCCAGTGCTCTTCTTCCTTTCTGATGGATTGATGGATGTTTCTTTGAAAGGCTGCTTCTTTATTTAAAATTCCCGGGGTGATGTGGATCCCTTCCATATCTATTTGCAAGGTATCCAGCTGCTGCACATCGATTTTTATCTGATGGGTGATGGGGTTATGAAGGTTCCTTAACCACCCCTTTAAAGCTTGTTTGGTAGCTTTTATTTTTTGCTCCCACACGAAACTTGGGGATCCGTTGATGGGGATATCCCAAGCTGATCGGATTATGTCCATGAACCCTTCTTTTTCGATCCATAGTGGATTAAATTTAAAGGGAATGGGACCAAGATCTTCTTCAGGGGCCAAAAGAAGTTGAATTGGCTTGTGATCCGAGGAGAGCTTGGGGAGAATTTTTGTTGATATGAGGAGGTTTTCCATCAGCAGGGAGCTTTGAATTAGAAATATGTCCAGCCGGGCAGCGATGTGGTCAGGCCTAGTTCTATTATTTGTCCAAGTATATTTGCCTCTCACCGGGGCAAAATCTAGAAGGTCCCGCTGCTGCATTATTTCCTCTACCAAAAGGAGAGTCTGATCTCTGTTGCTGTTGCCCCCCTTTTTTCTTTTGGCTTCATGACTATGTTAAGATCTCCTCCCAGAACAATGTTATTTAGGGAGTGGTGATCTAAAAAGGCCGAGAGAGTATTCCAACAGTCTCTTTTTTCTGCATAGTTAACAAGAACATATAAATTGAATAAGGCAATGGATAACTTACTTTCTAGATGCTTGAGCTCCGTGAAGATCCAATGTTGGGTCTCATGGGAGTTAGCCAGATGGAACTGATCTTCCGACCAGAGAGTTGTAACGCCACCCGAGGTTCCCCTTGAGCTGATTACTATGCCTTCGTTCTTCTTCCATTTAGATTTGCTGATATCCTTGAGGGTTTGTCCATCGATTTTGGTCTCTTGGAGCAGGAGGATGTCTGAGGGTTCTATTTTCATTAGATCTTTGACGGCTTCAATTTTTGGTTGGGTCCCCAGGCCTCTACAATTCCAAGAGACTATTCACATTATTTACCTGGCGAGGGGTTTGGGATTCCTCCCTTGGTGGATCTTCCTCTGGTATTTCTTCCTATTGTCATCTCTATTGTGGATTGGCTACCTTGCATTTTGAGTCGCTCTGCTTCCTCCTCCCTGACTGCTTTGTGGGTCTTCCTGCCTGCTTTCTTCGAGGGTCTCTCATAAGACTCTTCCTCTGAGGAGTCTGAAGGTTCTGGAAATTTTTTCTTCTTTGTTATATCTGCATATGAAAGCCTGGAGGGGCTTCCCTGAGGAGAGCCAAGCGATGCTTCTCCACCTCGCTCTTTATTTGCCTGTGGTTCTTCGGCCTGTGCTGGTATGATCAGTTCCGTTTCTGGGGGTTCTGATGGAGAGGCTTCTTCAGAAAGTGGGATCTCATCCGTTTTCTGTTGGGTTTCATTTTCTTTGCTGGGTTTTCCTTGATTATTCCCCTTTGTGGCTCCTTTCCCTGTTGCTTTTGCGTTGCCCGTTTTCTGGATTGTAGTCCATTGATCTCCCTTGGGGGGATGGCTCTGTTCTTCCGTTTTTTTCTTGCAGTGTTTTGCGAAGTGACCATAGCCGTGACAGTGTCTGCATTTGAAGGGGATCTGCTCATAATCCAGCTCCTGGATATGGGACCATCCTGCCACTGTGAGTTTTATTGCTTCAGGTAGTCCTTCTTCCAGATCTACTTCCACGCATATTCAGGCGCAGGAGTATTGGTATTTCCTCACGGCCTGATCAATGTATTTGCCCAGAGAGTTGCCGATGATTTGGAGAGATTTCTGGCTCCAACAGTGTAGGGGGAGATGGGGGAGCCGCACCCACACTAGAACCGCAGAAGGGACATCCTGGGTCGGATCGAAATCTGGAGACCATTTATTTAGATATAGTCCCTGTGGCCCCATGAAATATGGCCCATTCCTGAAGATGAGGCTCTGATCTTCTGCTGATTCAAAGACAAATACAAAGAAGCCTTTGCCTACGAAGTAAGATTTAATTCCTTCCTTGATCAGAGGGGTCCAGTTTCTCTTGATCCAATCTTCTACAGATTTGGGCGATGGCCAGAGCCCAGTGAACTATCCTATGAGCCCTCTATCTGCTAGATTTAGAGCCGAGCGGCAGGTTTCTTCCTCAGGGAGTGCCACCGTGGGAATGTAATCTTTTTTCTTGACGAATTTCTATTGTTGAGCAGAGGGAGGGCGTCTATTGCATGCTTCGATTATTTTCTGAAATTTTATGACTTCTGGAGGGAGGGGGGGAGGATCCGCCTCCCCATCACCGGGCATGGTTGCCAAGGGCCGCAGCTGCTTATAGCTACACCATATAGGGATGGCGCAGGGGCTAGGTCTCGCTGTGGGCTGCACGGGTCCGATCCGAGCTTGTCGGAGCTCAGAGCCAGCGTTCTCGATCGTCTAAATTTTTTTATCAAAGAACTCTTAAACTTGAAGTCTTTTTGAAGTGTGGGTATATCTAAGGTTTTCTTACAGTCTTTCCATTCCTCTAAAATAACATTTGGAATAAGATCACAACATGAATAATTGACTTCTTGCATAATATCGTCATGAGCATTCTCATAAGTAGCCTTGAAATTAACTTTTGTTTCGTTGTATGGAAGTAGATTCTGAAAAAGCCAATCTACATGATATGTTGTTTCTGCACACAAATGTCACTGCCTTCAAGGTATAAGTCAACTTTGACATCTCTCTATTTGAAGGCCAAATAGCTACAGATGTCGTAGATAAATGGTTAAATTTGTTGGAAGGATATTTTTTGGTTTATGATTTTTCTAATAGGGAAAATATTACTTTTGCACTCCTCAAAGCCGCCCCCCATGTCAAGGACTGGTGGGAAACATACTTTGAATACAGGGACAAGAGAGAACCCTCATTGTTTTTCACCACACCCACTTGTAATTCTTTTCGAGATGCCATCAAGGAACAATATTACCCCATGGAGAGCTATGAGGACAAGTACATACAATGGACTACGTTGCGACAACAAAGAGATCAAGATGTGCATGATTTGACAAATCTTTTCCATACCCTGTGCACAAAGTTGGGTATCAAAGATTATGAGAAACATCTGGTGCTCAAGTACCACAGTTGTTTTCACAAATACATTCAGGAGGAAATGGAGTTCCTGGACATCTCCTCGCTTGGTTCAACATATCGATATGCTGCCAAGTTTGAGCAAAAATTCACGCATAAGAAGAGGGACTTTGGATCTGCAAACCCAAATCAGAGCAAAGGCACCCCCAAGCCATAAAGAAAAGGCCAGAGTCAGTATATAACCCCCTAGGACAAATCCTCAAAGTCGGAAGCCAAGAATAATGGAAAGGCGAAGAAAGAAACCGACAAGTGGTGTGAGTTCCATAAAATTCCCACTCATAACACAAACAAGTGTCGCATGAAGCAGGCACTAGTGGCTGAGCTGAAAGACTCAAAGAGGGATGCATGCTCTGACTCTGAGCTTGAACCCGATAAGAGAACTGATAAGGGAAAGTAGCTCATTGACACTGAACCCATTGTGATGATAACCACCACGAAGCTCTAAAAGGCGAAACCTGAAGATCTAGAGGAGGGGGAGTGCTTCTTCCACTCGCAAATGTGGGTAAAGGGGTCGTCGGTGCAGTTTATCATTGATAGCAGAAGAAAGAAGAACTTGATCTCGACCGAGGTCGTTAAGAGATTGAAGTTGCCAACAACGTTGCACCCACAACCATACACCATATGGTGGCTCCAGTAAGGGCGATATCTTCGTGTCAGCCAGTAGTGTCGCCAACCTTATATCATCAAGCCCTTTGCAGATGAGGTATTTTGCGATGTTTCCCCTCTGGAAGTCTGTGATGTTTTATTAGGTTAGCTGTACCTATGGAAGCGTCATGTTGTATATGAATCTAGACCTCATTATGTTATTATTACTTTGGGTCATAAATTGTACAAGATACCAGAGGTAGCATCACCTACCGCCCTTTCTTTGATCTTTGCTAAACAATGCAGTAAGATCATTTCTCATATTAGGAAATTTATCTTCCTTATGATTCACCCTTAGAACAAGAGGAATATTGTGGCCACATCCACAACCTCTAGACATGGCTTCTCTGCATAGTAGCAACATATGAAGAAGGTCATGGAGGAGTACAAGGACATATTCACTTCACCCATAGGGGTAGCCCTACAATGTTAGGTCAAGTACCCGCCACCTAGTGGACCAATCTACCGATGCTATGTTCTGGAAAACGATGAGATCAAGAGGTAGATTAAGAGATGTTGAAAAATGGGCACATCGAGCCAAGTTCATCACCCAGTGGGAGCCCGATCGTGTTGGTACAGAAGAAGGACGAAACCTGGAGGCTTTGTATTGACTATCGGGCACTAAATAAGATCACTGTTTGGAATAGGTATCTAATCCCATTGATTGATGACCTTTTGGACCAGCTCAAGGGGGCCAAATATTTTAGCAAGATTTACTTGAAGTCTAGTTATAACCAGGTACAGATTTAACCCTCCGATGTGTGGAAAACTTCCTTCAAATCCAAGGAGGGCATTTTCAAATGCATAGTCATGCCTTTTGGGTTGAAAAATTCCCCTGCAACTTTCATGCGGCTGATGGACGACATCTGGCAGTGCTTCACCAACTCATTCGTGGTAGTCTACCTAGAAAACATCCTGATCTTTAGCTAGAGTTGGGAAGAGCACATACACCATATCCGATAGGTCCTCCAAACCTTGTGACAACACAAATTGTCTGCCAATTTGGAGAAATGCACTTTTGGTATGACCCAGGTTTAATATTTGGGGTACATCATTGATGAGAGGGTGTGCATGTGGACCCAACCAAGATACAAGTTATTTGGGATTGGCTAGCCCCAACCACTCTAGCATATATCTACAACTTTCTAGGTCCTGCCAATTTCTATCGCAGGTTTGAGTTGGGATTCTCTCATATCACTTGGCCTTTGAGTCAAGTCACCAAGGGCGGAATGAAAGAAAAGTTCTTTTGGTCTGAATCCCAACAGAATGCATTTGCCGAATTGAAGCATTGCCTCTGCTATGTCACATTACCAGAACTGCAACAACCATGTGAAATTGAGACAAATGCCTTCGACTATGTTGTTGGTGTAGTTCTTACCTAGTAGGGGCATCCAGTGGCATATCAAAGTGAGACACTTACACTTTTAGATACATTATGAAAGTATCCCACCTATGGCAAGGAGATGCATTCCATTAAGGCTTGTCGACAATGGAAGAATTACATTATGGGGAAGGAAAGGGTCATCCACACAGACCACCGAACCTTGTAGTGCTTACAAACACAAGGAAAGTTGCATAATGATCGCCATCAGAAATGGTCCACATATCTACAACAATTCCATTTGAACATTAAGTATAAGAAGGTCAACACCAATAATGTTTCTGACTGCCTCAGCCGATTTCTGGTTACGACACTGATCACCATGCTTGACTCTTATGGACACGAGACTTTAGGATGGCAACATATTTACAAGAGTGATCCATAATTTCGCACCACATACTAGATTCTCCTGGAAGGTAAGCAAGTCATATATTTTCACCTCCGGGACACACTATTATGCCACCTGGGACACTTCTGTGTTCCTGCAAGTGAGCATGGCAAGATGATTTGGGAGGTGCACTATAGTAGGCTCGTTGGACATTTTAGGGTAGAAAAGACAGTGGCAGTGCTGCAGAAGCATTTTTATTGGTAGAACCTTTGACAAGATGTTGGGAAGTACATCAAATCACACTGCCTGCACCATTTCCAAACCTACAATCAAGAAGAAAGGCCTATATACTCCTTTTTCGACTCCTATATGGCCTTGGGAATTCATCTTCGTGGATTACGTGTCGGGCCTTCCTTCTACCAATCATGGCAATGACTGTGTTTTCGTGGTCATCGAAAAATTCTCTAAGATGGCCATTATGGCGACCTGCAAGAAGAGTATCACAACAAAAGCTACTGCCAAACTTTTCTTTGAATGAGTAGGGGTACACTTTGGGATCCAAAATTCCATTATCTCAAATTAGGATAGTCGGTTCCTAAGTGCATTCTGATCAAACCTCTAGTCGTCGTTGTATACCAAGCTCACTAAGTCCACAACCTTCCACCCCAAAATTGATGGTGAAACAAAGGTCGTCAACAATATGATTGTGCACATCCTGCGCATGTACAAGTCGAAGCACCCACACACATGGGATGAGAGCCTCCCCTATATCCAACATAGCTACAACAGGGCTTCCCACAACCCAACTGGCCACATCCTCTTTCAGGTGGGATTGGGATTCCAACCACTATGTCCCATTAACGTTGCCATACCATTTGTAGTTACTCAAGCAAATTTGATTCATGTCCAGTCCGAAGTTGACAAGGCTAACAAATTCATTGAGCACATCCTCCAGTAGGTCCATGACATATTGGACATAGAAAATACTAAGTACAAATAATGTCATGATCAATATCGGGTGCCACATAAGTTCCAAGTGGACGATAAAGTTTGGTTAAATTAACAGACATAGCACCTTGCTAGGGCCCACCGCAAGATTCACTCGCTCCACAAGAGACCACTGCAAGATTCAGTCACTTCTATATGGTCCTTACATCATCACTAAGGCGGTATGGGACAATGCTTTCGAGCTCAACATTCCACCGTTCCTTGGCCTGCACCCAGTATTCAATGTGGATCAACTGTGACTATACATTCCCCCATTATTAGACACATTTGACATTGTTGAGCAACTGACACCAACAAAGCTCAACCTAAGTTGTATCAAACATGCTACAACTGATATGATCATGGACACACAGATCAAGAACACTCTCCAGTAGAGGTTCCAACTATATTGAGTTGTCAAAGCAGGCCAACTCCTTCATTAGGGCAAGTGGCTCACCAGGGACCAGGTTCAATAGAAATTTCCTCACCTCATAAAGGCTCTGCACATAGTGGGGACCATTGCTTCCTAAGGGGGGGGACTGATCTAGATGGATATTGGTGGCCACCCCCCTATTCCACCTAGATCTTTAGTTGGTTTCATCAATTTCCTTGATTATAGCAACATTTACTATTTTTAGCAGTTTTTTGAGCCCTGAAATTCCGAAGCTGTTTTGACCCCCTAAATGATGTTTTTTCGAGGTCCACAGTAAGTCCATGACCATAAGAAGGGTCTATCACAAATCTTGTAGCACTGAGATAGACCTTTCTAATGAGGTATCATACACAACAAATGGAGATCATATGACCGAGTTATGACCACGAGAAGTTGGCTTCCCAACTAACCCCAACGAGGCCCACAAACTCTTGGAGTTCCATCTCCTGGGGCTAGGGTTTTGGTTATTTAGGGTTTCCCTTTGTTATTCAATAATAAAAAGGCCCTTGAGACTCATTGTAACATAGTTTAGCGACATATAGCCGCCACATCACTTCTCAGAGATAAGCTACCATCACCCGAGCTAGTTTATTTCCAATCTATATGTAAGCATCTTTGAGTTCTTCGATATTAATGAAATGAAGATTTATTTCTACTGCATCTCTGGGTTTATGTTTATATCTATATTTTATTGTTAGAAAAATTATATATTACAGAGCAATGGAACACATAAAATATATCGCAGAAATATAAACACAGAAAACGCATAAAACAAGAGAGACACAATTATACGTGGTTCACCCAATTTGGGCTACGTCCACAGAGAAACAGCCAGTCCTTCCTTTTATATTATCTAGCAAAATAAAGAGATACAACCTACAGTAGATCCGTTGTAATTCCCTCTTCGCTCTCACACAATCTCCTTTCTCTTTCTTACTCAAAATATAGATCTAAATAGACGCAATATAATTCCATCATATATAGCGAGGGGTTTCCTTCTAGGGCCAAAAACCCTAAATTAAACATAACTTCTACCGTCAGATCTTCGCCTAATAAACGACCCAGATTGACTACGAAATTACAACATTTTACAAGGCAATTTTACATCTATTTTTAGGTTCGGGGACGCTGCCCCCGATCCCCTGCCAGCCCCACCCCCCTGCCTTGCAGCATACATTTTACGGGTGGCATTTCTGCCACATTACGAAGGGTCCAATGTGGTGATACCTATAAATAAAGGAGATAATCAGGCTCCACACCTAACATTTATTTCTTTCCTACATAAGTCCAGATCACTGGTATTGTTCGAGTCTTGGTAATTGTGTTGTCTGGACAGTAAGGGTTGTGTCGGGCTATCATACTAGTGGTTCTTTGCAATGCTGGGTTAGGTCGGCTGAATTTTTGTAGCTCGGTAAGGTAGCATTGTTTTGTGCTTGGGGAGTGCCCTGGTTAGTGGTTTACAATATTTTTGTATGGGAATTCTATATTTTGTGGCATGAATCTGCCATGGTACGTCAAAGGGGAACGCTACGTCGTGGGGGAGGACAACAGGGCCAGGGTAACCAACCGTTGTCAATGTAGGAGATGTGGAACAACAATTGGGTGACTCCCCTGATCGTGTGGAGTTACCACCCCCATTTGACTCCTTGGAAGCTCAAATTTGAGTAATTATACCAGGGATTGAACAACATGCCCAACACCACCATGATGATTAGAATGAGGTAATAAGTTTTCTTAATGAAATCCAACATAATTAGTGGCACATCATGGCATATCCAGAAGAGGCTTTAGAACATATTTGAGAGCTTTGAGGGGCGTTTGGCACATATGGAGTCGCATGTGCATGAGGATTTCCACTACCAAGGTGAGGATGACAATGCAGATTCGGGTCTTAACAATGCAGTGGAACAATGAATACTATTGGCTATATTTTCTCTTCTATATAGTTATGGGATTTATGGGCCATTGATGTGGTCATATAGTTTTGTCTTGTTTCTATCTCAAACCTTCTGTTTGTATTTGCTGGCCAACAAATCCGGTCAAAGTGAAGCTTCAACTTTTTTGAAGAAATTTTTGATACGATGTAATCTACTTCTGAATTAACGAAAAATGTTGACTTAAAATAAAGTACCTACCTAAAATTTAAAACATTTTGTAAACAACTCAAGAAATAGCAATTCCATTTATCATTCTATTGCACATATAACCTTCTACCCATCCATTTATTTTTTACCTTTTCAATCCCACTTTATTACTCTCTTGGTTATGATTCATTAAGCTAGCAATTAAGTGGCCATAAGCTCCTGGTTGGATTGATCTCAATTTGAAACATGCTAAGTGAATATAATCCAGAAAACATCTTACATCGAATGTCAATATACAACTTGTCCATGAGGGTAGCTCAACTGGAGATCGTCGTGTTATGAAGTAATATGTAAATCACGAGATTCAAAGTTCAAATCTCCATGGGTCAAACACACACACACACACGCACGCACGCAGACGCGTGCGCACACACACACACACACACACACACACACACACACATGGACAAATCCAACACTTTATGGCGATAAGGCAAATTAACAACTAGCCCAAGCATTTTTTTATTGATTTGTCACGTTGACCAATAAGAGTATAAAAAAATTGGAGACATAAGAGATTAGCTTGATATGTTTATTATTTAATTAAACTTTCATGTGTTATCTACACGAAAAAAGAACCCAATGTATATGCAAGAGAGAAGGGGGGGGGCACATAGACCAACACCTACTTCATCAAATCAACTCACATGAACTGCGTATAGCCCTGTAAGCTAAAGATTGGCAGTGTATGGTCAACCTTGCATAACACAAGTAATATATGGCCTCAAGAGTGACCTCTTTGCTATGTACAAGTTCAAAAAACAACCATTGGAAACAAACAATGATTGAAGAAACTCAATTTCACTGGAAAATGATTCCAATAATCTATAAACTTTAAAAAAATAAATAGTAACCCCTTAAAAAGAAAGCAATAATCTAGTAATTGTATCCATAATCTCTTATTACTTAACAAATCCAATAATGGATGAAATGTATCTATTGACATTCATCCTAAACAAATGGAGAATTAAAACATGAGAGAATTTCTCAAGAATAATTAAGAGAAAAACTATTACACCATTAAAATTTTCTAGGTAGCCATTAAAATAGAGTATCTTTTACTAAAAGCACCAAGGATTGAAAAAATAAGGGCAATATATCAAGCACATATAAGAGATTTTCATAGCACATAACATGAATTGCATAATGGGCACAATGGTTCTACCTAAGAAACCTAAAGGTTAAATAAATAAATAGCCCATGGGGCGTAGAATAGACAATGATGGGGTGTACTGTTAAGGTACTCTATGATGTGGAGGTCACCGATTCCAAAATCCATGGGCAAAATTCCAGCCATGTTAAGGGCCAATGTGGCCCAGTCTGAGTGTGAACCTCAAGTGATTTTAATGGCTTAGATGCCCCTAGGTCGCAGTTTCTCAAGCCAAAGGTTAAGCATGCATCCATCTCAGGACTCACACAACTTAACAAACAAAAATAAATAAACCAATGTTAGTTGGTTTGCTCAAATATATTGTGGCAACTAGATTTACAATGCAACTAGATGGTTCTCTTTGCATCCTCTCCTTTACTAGTAATCAATCCCCAAATCCCCTAGAAATTGAAATTAAAAAAAGAAATATAGGGAGTTAGGGAAATTGGAAGGCCAACAAGCTTGACCTTTCATTCACCATTCCTCGAATTTTCTCTACTATTTTCATTTTTTTCCTTACATTTCTCATGTTTAATTTGCATTACATTGTCTTTTATTTATTATTTAATCTCATTTGGTTGTCGAATTATGTTTAGGTAACAAGTATCGCAACCATTATCTTGGTTTGGATCCATATTAGGTCATACCTCCCCTTTTAGAGGCTATTTGGTCTCCCAAAGCTTTAAGGAAACTATGAGGATCAATGTGCCTTACACCTACTTCTCAGGAACATCACTTTAACTTTGGCTCTCAATTACAACTTTACTTTTGCCTTTGGCTTTGGTTTGTGGGCCTCATTTAGGCTATGGCTCTAGCTCTGGTTCCTGGTTTTCTTGTTCTCGCAATGTAAAAGTATACTTATTAATTCTCAACTTTAAGCAATCTTCAAATTTAAACTTCGCAATAATAATTCATTCCAAATCATTCCCATTGCTTACAAACTTGGAGATTCTCCATCCCAGTAGTTAAGGAAGCCAACTTTAATATTAGTATATGTTTGTTTGATGAGATCCTAACAACTATGCTAGCATGTAATAACTCCATGAAAAGAAGTGTGTTCTACCTTCTTCTATTTAGATCAATTGCTTCTTGACATGAAAAAACCCTTTACTATTGACATATGTCTACCAATCCTCTATCTTTCCACAACATCTCTTGAATTCCCTCCTCAGTGTGCAATCATAACACCTTCTTCCACTCAAACATTTGATGAATCCTACACATGTATGGTTGTAGGTGGAAATCATTAATCAATTAGAGTTTTGAGGGCAAAGGAATGCCTCAATATTTGGATGGTATAAGTACAAGGGAATGTTATTAACTTGATTACACCAATTTCCTATACATCTCCAAAAATACTTTTCTAGAAGATTGTAGGCAACAAACGGAATGAGGTTGCCTTTGTTGTTGACATCAACCTACTATCCTCATTGATAGTGTTATGAAACCAGCTCAAGAAAAGATAGAAAAGATAGATCAACGCCTTAGAATTCAACCTCTTCGAGGGGGCAACCTCCTTTACATTACATAAATGAACAATTCTTGGATGATTCAAATGACAAATCCTCCTTTCTATATATAGGAGTCTAAGGAGTCACAATATAATCCATCCGACCTAAAAATAATAATATAAATCCACAAAAATAACAATAGAGGGATTCTATGGGGCACAATAATAACAATATGGGGGCAATAGGGGCACAACAATATTAATAAGGGGTATAACTACAATAGTAATGGGGTAATCACTAGTATTATAGGGACCCAACATGCCCCTCTCCTTCAAAAAAGTGTTGTCCTCAACGCTTGAGTAGTTCTGGATACTTCTGCATAAAATTCTCATCCTCCCATGTGGAATCTTCAGCGGATAAGTTCTTCCACTTGATAAGATACTCTGAAATTGAACGATTTCGTAGCTGTCGAGTTCTTGTTTCTATGACTGCTTCCGGTTCCAATATAATTTTTCCTTCCTCATCAAGTTCTGGCAATATTGTTTGAACTGGGAGCTTGTCACCTATAACCTTCTTTAAACATGAAACATGGAAAACTGGGTGCAATCGAGAAGCTGCAGGAAGCTCCAATTTGTATGCCATAGTACCAATCTTTTGCAACACCTTGTACGGACCATAATACTTTGGTGATAATTTATTATCCTTCTTAGCTTGCTTGAGGGACATTTGCTTATATGGTTGTAGCCGTAGGAATACCCAATCACCTACATCAAAACTTCTTTCACTGCGATGTTGATCTGCCTGTTGTTTCATTCTATTCTGTGCCAACACGAGGTTATCCTTTAAGAGTTGGAGGACTTGTTGTTGATGTTCGATGTGATGTTCCACTGCCTGAACCTTAGAATTTTCTCTTAAATATGATGTGATGGATGGTGGTTGATACCCATAAAGTGCCATAAATGGGGTCATTTTTGTTGCTGTATGGAAGGAAGTGTTATACCACCATTCAGCCAGAGGCAACCATTTGACCCATTGTGTCTGTTTATCAGATACAAAGCAACGAAGATATCCTTCCAAACATTTGTTTACTATCTCAGTTTTCCCATCAGATTGAGGATGATAAGATGAGCTATGAGCTAACTGAGTACCAAGACAAGAAAATAATTCTGTCCAAAAATTTCCAGTGAAAATGGGATCTCTGTCACTTACAATAATCTTTGGGTTTCCATGTAGCTTTTGAATTGTTTCCATAAATGCAGTAGAAACTGTACTGGCTTTAAATGGATGTGATAATGCACAAAAGTGTGCATACTTGGTAAGTCTGTCAACTACCACCATGATGACACTCTTTCCCTCAGACTTGGGTAAACCTGTGATAAAATCCATTGAAACCTCCTCCCAACGTTGGCTTGGAATGGATAAAGGTTGTAATAGACCTGGTGTCTTAATTGTTTCAACTTTATTTTGTTGGCAAACCAAACATTCAGCCACAAACTTTTGAATATCTGATTTAAGGCCATCCCAAAAAAATTCCTTCTTAACCCTGTGGTAAGTTTTTAAAAATCCTGAGTGCCCTCCTAAGGGAGAAGTGTGCAATTCCATAAGAATCTTTTGTTTTAGCTGGGAATTCTTACAGAGGTATAAGCGATCTTTGTACCATAACGAATCATTTTGCCAGCTAAATGTATCAGACGTACTGGAATCTTGTTGTAACTTTCGAATAAGTGCCCACACTTCTTCGTCATTCTTCCATTCCTCCCTTGCTTCGTTTATCCAATCTGGTTGGATAATAGAAATGGCGCACAACAATGCTTCCACATCCTCATCCTTTCTTGAGAGTGCATCTGCCACCACATTTTGCTTCCCTTTTTTGTAGATGATTTCAAAGTCATAACCCAACATCTTTGTGACCCACTTTTGTTGCTCTTCAGAGGATAATCTTTGTTCTAAAAAGTATTTAAGGCTATCATGATCCGTTTTTACCTTGAAGTGTCTTCCCATTAGGTAGGGTCGCCATTTCTTAAGTGCATGGAGTATTGCCAACATTTCCTTCTCATAAATAGCTTTGCTTAAAAACTTTCCCTTGATTGGACGACTTTCAAAAGCAATGGGTCTTTCATCTTGCATTAGAACAGCACCAATTCCATTTCCTGAAGCATCACATTCCACAATAAAGGTTTTTGTGAAGTCCGGTGTAGCTAAGACCGGTGCTTGGCACATTGCCTCTTTAAGATGTTCAAAGGCCTTTGTTGCTTCCGGAGTCCATGAAAATGCATCTTTCTTCAATAATGTTGTTAGAGGTGCTGCTATTCTCCCATAATTCTTAACAAACTTGCGATAATACCCTGTCAACCCGAGAAATCCTCGCAGATGCTTTATGGATGTGGGGATTTTCCATTCCTTAATGGCTTTAATTTTGCTAGGGTCTACCTTAACTCCTTCATGAGATACAATATGACCCAAATATTCCACCTCCTGGACTCCAAAGAAACATTTGGATCTTTTTGCATATAATTGTTTCTCCTCCAATAGTTGTAGCACCTTGTCAACATGTTCAACATGATCCTTCCAAGACTTGCTGTAGATTAGTATATCATCAAAAAATACTAACACAAATTTTCTAAGGAATGGTTTGAAAATTGAATTCATCAAACCTTGAAATGTTGAAGGTGCATTGGTAAGGCCAAAAGGCATGACCAAAAATTCATAATGACCCTCATGAGTTCTAAATGTTGTTTTCGGAATGTCTTCAATCTTCATTCTGATTTGATGATATCCTGAACGAAGATCCAACTTGGTGAAGTAAATTGATCCATGCAATTCATCCAGTAATTCATCAATGACAGGAATGGGGAACTTATCTTTAATAGTGAGCTTGTTGAGCTCCCTATAATCCGGACACATGCGCCATGATCCATCCTTCTTGTGCACCAATACTACTGGAGCAGAGAAAGAACTTTGACTAGGTTGAATTATACCAGCCTCTAGCATTTCTGCAACCATACGTTCAATTTCACTCTTTTGGACATAGGGATATCTGTACGGCCTGATGTTTGGAGGAACACTTCCTGGAATCAGATGAATAGCATGATCATGATCACGCATAGGTGGGAGACCTTTGGGAGTCTCAAATACCTTGGAATGATTGTCCAGGACTTTTTGGAGATCTGGAGAAATAGATGATTCCGATGTGGAAACATCTAGCGACATAATTGTGCAATTACACCTCTTTGCTCCTTTTTTAGAAGCTTTGTCATACCATTAGAGCTGATTATCTTTCCTGGTTTCCCTGCAATACCCCTTAATTCAACTTCCTTTCCTTCCGTAGAAAATTTGATGAAAAGTTCTTGAAAATTAAAAGCTATTGTACCCAAGGATTGTAGCCATTGGACTCCTAGTACAACATCAACACCTCCCATTGGAATGGAAAGCATTGGGCTAGTCAATACATATTCTCCCATGGATAGCTTGATATTATGGCACTTTCCAGAGAAATTTATTGTTCCTCCATTTGCAATCATCACTTGACACTCTGGTGCTGGATATAGGAAGCAATTCAATTCTTTTGCTACCTTACAATGAATAAAATTGTGGGTGCTTCCTGAATCAATCAACACTATTACCTTTTTCTTCTTGATTTGTCCTTCTATCTTGATGGTTTGAGGAGTGGTAATTCCCGCCAATGCATTACAAGATATGGTCGGATTTATTTGTTCTTCATCTAGGCTTTGTTCCTGGAGTATATCCTCTTCTTTTGACCTTTCTTGCTCCTTTTCTTCTTCCTCTTCACAATCTATGTAGAATAATTTCTTCTCAGCACACTTATGACCTTTAGTGTATTTGCTATCACAACTGTAACAAAGCCCTTTTGCTCTTTTTTCTTCCAATTGTTGTGGTGTCAACCTTATAGGTTGTGGAAGACTAGGGGCAACAACACTTCCGTCTTTATAGTTGTGAGTGGTATGCTTCCTGGTTGCCATAATTTTGCTTTCCATTTTTCTTGCTAACCTGAATGCCTTCTCTAATGAATCAGGTTCCCAAAGGCGAACATCATGTTGGATATTATCCTTTAAAGACCCTATGAACACATCAATCCTATGCTCCTCTGGAATATCTTTTACCCTTATGTTCAATTTTTGGAACTCCTCAATGTGCTCCATTATTGAACCCTTTTGTTTGAGACTTATCAATTGGCTAAAAAAAGTGTTGCTTTTTGTATCCTCATAATGTGCTATCAATTCTTCCGTAAAAATTGCCCAAGTGATAAATGGTTTATGAGAGCAAAGCCATTGATACCATACAAACTGATTTGGTTCCAAATATAAAGTTGCCATACGTACCTTTTGTGTGTTTTGCACATTATTGAGATCGAAGAATTGCTCCATCTGTAATATCCATGTGGCAGGATCCTTGCCATCAAACTTCCTCATATCGATTTTTGGAATATGGTGAGTCTTCGATCCAACATTAGCGTCTATGGAATCATGATTAACATTTCTTTTGTTCTCATCATGAGTTTCCTTTAGTACCCTTTCACCCTTAGGGACCATTTCTTGTAGCAACTTATTCATATTTATCTTCAATTCGTCCATGTCTGTCTTCAAATATATCTTCAAATCATCCATCTTAGCTTCCACGTCAATCATATTAGCTTCTATGCATTTCTTTAAATAGTCCATCTTAGCTTCTACACCTTTCTTTAAACCATCCATCTTAGCTTCTACATCTTTCTTTAAACCATCCATCTTAGATTCTGTTCCTTTTTGTGCAAGGAACAGTTGTTGCACTTGGTCTTGTAATTTTGATATATCATGTTGCATTTCTTCCTCTTCTTCATGAGTCATGCTAGAGCTTTCAGGTTCCTTACTAGGTGTTTGCATTTTATTTCCTCGGGGCATCAATTACCGATAATAATGCTCTACTATGCCCTTTGAATTCCTTTAAAATAAATTTTCAAACCAAGCTTAAGGAAAAATTTAAGAAAATCTACAAACCTTTTTTCACTTTTTAGGAGCTCGATATTGCCTCTGATGTATCTCTGTACTTTCCAATCATCTAGTTCTGAATTTGTGAGTTGTAGTAGCCCTCCGTGTCCTCTTTCCAATGCCACAAGTCTGACCCAAATTGGATTCTCCAAGAAAGAGTTATGTGAAATCTCCCACAGTGACTTGCTTATAGACTAGTTCAGTAGAGCGAACTTGTACGACGTGCTCCGAGTCACTGTTTCAACCTTTAGATCTGAAGCATGCATACAAGAAACTAAAGTCTGTCCTCTTTTTGTACCTTCTTACGAAATTTCACTCCGATCCCTAGAGAGAAATTTATGACGATTTTCCCCAGGTCACTTGTTTTGAATGTAATTCAGGAGTCTGCAAAAAGACCAACTTCCTCAGATCATATCTCCGCAAATATCGCGCGAAAAGATCTGAAATTTGGACCCAAGGTTCAGCGAGATTTCTTCTCAAATGGATTTTTTTTGCGACTTCTGAAACATCACAGAAAAAAGTTATAGCGAAAATTCCACAATGACCTGTTTGGAGCAGCGAAACCCTAGAATCCAAAGCTCTGATACCAAATGTTATGAAACCAGCTCAAGAAAAGATAGAAAAGATAGATCAGCGCCTTAGAATTCAGCCTCTTCGAGGGGGCAACCTCCTTTACATTACATAAATGAACAATTCTTAGATGATTCAAATGACAAATCCTCCTTTCTATATATAGGAGTCTAAAGAGTCACAATATAATCCAGCGACCTAACAATAATAATATAAAGCCACAAAAATAAAAATAGAGGGATTCTATGGGGCACAATAATAACAATATGGGGGCAATAGGGGCACAAAAATATTAATAAGGAGTATAACTACAATAGTAATGGGGTAATCACTAGTATTATAGGGACCCAACAGATAGTGCTGTTGACCTTGTGTGTTTCTATAAATCCTTGGGAATCTTCCACTCCTCAAATTAGAGATGTAGGTAATCTAACATCCACTTCAATCTTCACTCTCCACACTCCTTTTGGTTACATAGTTGCTTGAGTGAAGCTCTAGATGAAGTCACCAAAATTTTAGTTCCACATGGCCCCTCAACATTAAGTGGTGGTAGAAGTTCTTGGTTTTGCTATATGGACTATACTTGAAATATTCCTTTTCTTCTTATGCTTTTGCATTTATTGTTGGGTTGGGGAAGTCTTCTTACCATCCCTCCTCTAAAACAAATTCAATATTGTCACATGTGGCTTGCTTCTCTCAACAAGATGCCTCGTGACAACCTTTCTTCAACATGCTTTTGAGTACCAACAACTAGCAATGTTATGACCTTTCTCCTTGAAACATAACAAACAAGATATGCCTTACCCAGTACATAGCTCTTTATATTCTTCTGCTTGTTATGGTTGATATGCTTAACACTTCTCCTAAGTGATGGTGTGGGCTGAGTCTTCAAGGTCTTCTCATTGTTACCTTTCTATAATCTACCACAAAAACATTGATATGGTAGAATATTTTCACCTCCATTCATTATTGCTCATTCTTCTAATGAATAGGCCAAATCCACCATGTCCTTTACCTATACCATTATAGATCCATCTTAGCCACACGCCTAGCAAGCCCCGAGAACGATCAAATTTATTGAGGTGCAAACCTTTTAAAATGCAAAACTTGAGAAAAGATTTGCACCTTGGGAGATTTGATACATCTTAATGCTTGATGGTTAGGATATGTGTGTGTGTGTGACGATGACGATTAATATCCACTAAAACCTATATGGTCTACTAGGCCTTAAGAAGGTAAGAGATTAATCAGAATGATTTAACATTTTATTTCTATACTAAAAAAGAAGTGAGAGAAACACTTCCACATCACAATAGTTTTGTTGAGTTAAATGATCAAGAAGATTTCTATTGTGACAAATGTTTTGAAAAATAGTTTGAATGTGAATATAAGATGGAAAATTTAAGAGAAAGTGATTTTCATCTTCAATTGATCCAAAATGGATCCAAACACCCTCTAAGTCTTCAAAATCTTCAAAAAAAAGAAAAAAAATCCAAAAAAAATTATCGCATAAGAAGAACCTTTAAAAAAGGCGAATAACACTATCGGGAGGCAAAAACATGAAGAAACAGTGAAAATCAAGCCTATCGGAGGTCAAACCAACTATGCACAGGAACCATCGGATCTGGCCGATCAACGGTCCAGATCCGATCGGCAAATCGCAATCGGCGGTGGCAAGCAGAGGCTATCGGCGGATACCACATGGAATATGCGGCAACGATCAATGGGGTCAACGAGGACTGTTGATCAAGCACGCAGATCGACGGCCCAAGTTGAATAGCGAAATCACAATCGACAAATACAGAGGAGCGCTTAGCCAACGGTCTGGGGCTCATGCGACATGTGATTGCGACAAGTCACATCGCAAAATCACATCGGAGCAACACCACGGAGCGAGGGCCGATACATACACGACTTGCGATATATATTCGGACCTGGCGAGATCTATGAATGCGATATCATATTATTTCAAATTGGATATGAGCCATTTTGCGGGATTTTCAGTGTTTTAACATATTTTCCAAATACAAAGGGGAAACCATGAAACATGGGTAGTTGCGATATGCGATAGCGATTAAGGGTGGACCCGATAGAAATATAGTGCAGATTTATGAATATTTTAAGTCCGATAAACAAAGATTTGAAGGAGGTTTCCCGTGTTTTTAGTGTATTTCTTTGTGTAAACAGAGAACACTATTTTTGGGATTTTCAAAGACCCGAAGGACCCTTCTGTTGCAGAACAGGTGGCCACCTCCCCTGAAGACATCATGCCATGATTGCTAATGCTCAGAAGGGGGATTCGAGCAGATAGAGGTTGGGAACCAGAGAGCCCGAGAAGAGGAAACGAACAAACAACACAGATTGGATTTAAAGCCACAGATTGACAGAGACTCAGGGAGCAACACTGAGATAGAGAGAAAACAGAGATATGGAGTGAAAGAAAGAGTCTGTGTACTTAGAGAGGCTTGAGTGATTCAAGCAAAACTCCTATTGTTTGCATCTGTTGTGTTGAGACTCAATTTGACCTCACACTTTGTAAAACTCTGCTCTTGAAGACATAATAGAGAGGCCACCACTAAAGGCTAGACCAGGAGACATAGCCCAGGAGTTTTGGGTGAACTCCATATTAAGTTTGTTGTGTTTATGTGTGTTTGTCTATTATGCTTCTTTACTGCTCATTGTCTGCATTATTCACAATCTTATCGATCTGTTGCACTAAGTAATGTAGGCAGATCCATGCACATGAGTCCGTAATACCTTAATATTAATCTAAGATCATCATATATTAGTTCGAGTGGTATCAAAGCTTTAGGTTTACTAAGGTTAGACAAGCTTGTGCTGGATTGTTGAATGCTAACAAGGTCAAAGCTCAAATTAGGAGAAGGAGAACTGGTTGAAGCCAACCTAGAAATTGGAAGAGTTTATCCTAGGAGGAGAATGGTAGAACAAGTCCCTTTGGAATCAAAATCTCAATTCATGGACAGTTTCATGACCATGAGAGCCATGGTAGAAGGGATGTATCCGGAATTCAAGAAGGGTGGAGGTGAAAGCACTTCGACACCAAAACAAGATAAAGGAGCAGAAGAACCTTCTCTAGATGCCCCAGAGGGCAAAGGGAAAGGGGAAAAGCTTCCTCCATCATCTTCTCCATCAACACCTCCTTATAGCCCTGAAAATAAAAAGAAGAAGACTTCTATGATTAAATTAGATGTAAAGTTTGATTTGCCAATATATGATGGAGAATTAAATGCAGAAAAGCTAGATAACTGGATTAGACAGATTGATGTATATTGTAAGGTGCAGAACATCGATTTAGAAAGTAGAAAGATTCAGCTGGCCAGCCTTCGCCTTGGAGGAACTGCCCTAGTGTGGTGGGAAGGCAAGACACAAGCTGATTTGAAGAAGCATGGTATACTTATTTCTACCTGGAGTGAATTTGTTTCTGCCATTAAAAAACAATTCTATCCACTAGCGTATATGCAGCAAGCGATGATGAGTTGGAAAACTCTTCGCCAATTAAAGGGGCAAAGTGTACAAATCTATACCCAGGAATTTATCAAAAGAGCTTTAATTCTAAGCATTTCTCTAGACTCACCTGAAACTTTTTTGAAGTATATAGGTGGTCTGCATAGCTATTTGAGGCACACCATTCTCATGTTTAACCCTACTAGCATAGATGAGGTATCTGTTCAGGCTACACATCTAGAGGCTAGAGGCAAGAATGTGAACCTAGAGATTGGGGGATCATCAAAACCCACTGCAAGTAAGAACAAGGAAAAGAGGAAGCAAAAATGGAAAGAGAGGAAGGCAAATGCTGTACAAAAAGGCAAACCTTCATGCACTCACTGCAAGAAGGATGGACACGATGATGAACATTTCTGGTCTTTGCATCCGGAGCTGAAACCCAAGAAGTTCGATGGCAAGAAGAAGAAGACTGCTGCTGCTATTCAGAAAGATTTGGGGTCAGACTCAGATGATGAAAAAACAGTCACAACCACAGGTATAAAAGGTAAAAATTCTGAAGCATCTACTAGTAATTCTGCACGGAATATTTATAATGGAGAAAATGAGAGGAAAAGACATGAGCTTTTTCATATTAGAGTTATTTCCAAGCATCAAAAGATTGATACTTTATTTGATAGTGGATCGCAAATAAACTTGATTTTTGAAGCAATTGTAAAGAAGCTGGGATTACTAACCACACCTCACAAGAAACCATATCCATTAGGTTGGGTATGTGATAAAGCGAAGCTACAAGTGACTAGACAATGTAAACTTAGGTTTGCTATTGGGTCAACATTTGTAAATGAGGTTGAGTTAGATATAGTTCCTTTGGATATATGTGGAATTGTTTTAGGAAGTCCTTACTTGTATGATAGAAAAGCCATTTTCTATAGAACTGAAAATAAGTATCAACTCACCAAAGATGGATAAGAATATATTGTAAGAGCTCAAAACTCAAAAATAATTACTCTCTCATAAACTCAGGGCAGATGAAAAGAATTGTAAATTCATGCAAGCAATTTTTACTGATGGTTGTAAAGGAAAAGAACCCTGATAAAACCAATATATTTGAAGGTTGTGATGCTAAATAGAAAGATGATTTAGAAAAAGTTGTTTCAGAATATGATATCCTATTTCAAGAACCTAAAGGTCTGCCACCCAAAAGGGAAATTGTACATGATATTCATTTGCAACAAGATGCTCCATTGCCTAACATCGGAATGTACAGGTTATCCGCTTCAGAGAATGTAGAGATCAAGAAGTAGGTACATGATCTGCTCGACAAAGGGTTCATAAGACCAAGCACATCAGCATGCAGATCTCCAATCGTGTTGGTGAGAAAGAAAGATGGTTTGTGGAGGATGTGCATTGATTACAGAGCACTGAATAAAATAACGATCAAGAATCATTATCCCCTTCCTCGCATTGATAATCTATTAGATCAGCTGAAAGACACAGTTTACTTTTCCAAGTTGGACTTGTGTAGTGGTTATCATCAGGTCAGAGTAGCAGAACAAGATGCATGGAAGACTGCTTTCAAAACATAGCAGGGGCTGTATGAATGGCTGGTTATGCCTTTTGGCTTAACTAATGCTCCTGCCACTTTCATACGAGTTATGAATGATGCACTCAGGCCTTTTATTGATGATTTTGTAATTGTATATTTAGATGACATTCTTGTTTTCAGTAAAAGATGGGAAGAACATTTGAAGCATGTAAAGCAGACTTTAGATGTTTTGAAAAAAGAAAATATCTATGTGAAGTTATCAAAATGTGAAGTTGGAAAAACATCTTTAAATTATTTGGGTCATATTGTAGGGGGTGGTGAATTGAAGATAGATCCCTCTAAGGTTGAAGTCGTCGTGAACTAGCCTAAACCCAAATCTGCTACAGAAGTTAGAAGCTTCCTAGGAGAAACACAATATTGGAGAAAGTTTATTGCTAATTTTTCCTTGATTGTAGCTCCCTTACATGCTTTAACAAGATTGAATAAGGTGTTTTAGTGGGGAGGCAAACATCAGAAAGCCTTCGACACCTTGAAAGAAAAAATTATTACAACACCAGTACTAGCATTGCCAGATCTTCAACGACCATTTGAGATTGAAACAGATGCCAGTGACTATGCCATGGTAGCAGTGTTGATGCAACATGGTAACCCCATATGCTATCATTCAGAGACATTTAATTCTGCAGTATTTAATTATCCCACATATGATAAAGAATTGTATACATTAGTAAAGAGTGTGAAAAAGTGGAAACATTACTTGATGGGCAAAGAAACAGTTATACATATTGATCATCAACCACTTCAATATTTGCACTCACAAAATAAGTTGCAGCAATTAAGACACTATAGGTGGATGGGTTTTCTACAACAATTTCATCTTGTCATCAGATATAAGAAGGGCATACACAATAAAGTTGTAGATATGTTGTCTAGACCAATCATAAATGCATCTACTATACTTAAGCATAATTTAGTAATGCATGAAAGCTACATTGAACAATATGCTCAAGATATAGATTTGAAAGTTGTATATGCAACTTTAAGTCATGACAAAAAAGTAGAAGAATTGGATTATTATGTTAAGGACCAACTCTTGTATCATTTGGGAAAGTTCTACATTCCACAAACTTAAAGAGTTAACATAATCCGAGAAGCACATACTTCTCTTATATCAGGTCATTTTAGTGTAAGTAAAACAGTTGCACAGCTGCAAAGATTCTGCTATTGGCCAAGAATGCATGACACTGTTTCTAGATATATTAAAGGGTGTACCATGTTTGCTAAAAGCAAGCCCAACAATAGAAAATTAGGTTTGTAGACTCCACTTCCAGTTCCTTCTCGTCCTTGGGAAAGTGTTTCCATGGACTTTGTTGGGGGATTGCCAAAATCTAGAAAAGGTCATGACTATTTATATGTTATTGTGGACAGGTTAAGCAAAATGTGTATTTTAATTCCTTGTAACAAGCAGATTACAGCTGAACAAACAACGAAGTTGTTCTTTCAGCATGTCTGGGTGAATTTTGGGTTACCCACTTCCATAGTATTTGATCGAGATTCCCGATTTGTTGGGAAGTTTTGGTCAAGTCTGTCGGAATTGATGGACACCAGATTGAAGAAGAGCACAATCTTTCATCCATAAACAGATGACCAAATAGAGGTAGTCAACAGGACAGTGATCTCGTTGCTCAGGGGTTATTGCAACAAACATCCTATGCTTTGCGATGAACATTTGTGTTATGTGCAACATGCATACAATCTTGCCAAAAACTATTCTACACAAATATCTACTTTTGAGACTTGTTTTGGTTTTTATACCAAGGTATCCCTTGGATTTTGTCTTTGAAAAAGACATAGCGGTTGATGGACATAGTGATGTGGACAAAGCAACCAAGTTCATTGAACAAATCCAAGAAATTCACCAGGCAGTGCAGGAACAGCTGGAGAGAAGCCAGGTCAAGTACAAGGCAAGGCATGATAAGCATCGAATTGAGCATAGCTTCCAAGTTGGTGATCAAGTCTGGCTGTACATCAACAAAGACAAAATGCAAGACGAAGGTAAGAAGCTAAAGCCAATAAGGTATGGGCCTTTCAAGATACTTGAGAAAATTGGTGAGAACGCTTTTCGCCTTGACTTTCCAGCTTACATGCACATCTATTCAGTGTTTAATGCAGAAACTTTGAGACTGTTTGAACCTTCATTAATTGAAGATCCCGAAGAGCAAAATCAGTTTCCTTCTATTGATGATCTGTTGCCTGAATATCTCAATGAGTTGCAGGAAGATACAGTTTTGGACAGGAAGGTGAGAACTACGTGTAGAGAGGATATCGAGTACCTCAGAATTGGACTCAAAGGTTCAAAACCAAGCAGTGCATGATGGATGGAAATTGGACAAGTGAGGAAGCTGTATCCTCACTTGATCGATGCTTGAAAACCAACTTTTGGTGGTCCAAAAGCTTCTTCAGTGGGAAGGCGTGATCCAAAATGGATCCAAACACCCTTTAAGTCTTCAAAATTTTCAAAAAAAAAAAAATCCAAAAAAAACTATCGCATAAGGAGAACCTTTAAAAAAGGCGGATAACACTATCGGGAGGCAAAAACATGAAGGAACAGTGAAAATCAAGCCTATTGGAGGTCAAACCAACTATGCACAAGAGCCATCAGATTTGGCCAATCAACGGTCCAGATCTGATCAACAAATCGCAATCGGCGGTGGCAAGCAGAGGCTATCGGTGGAGACCACATGGAATATGCGACAACGATCAGTGAGGTCAATGAGGACCGTCGATCAAGCACGCAAATCGACGACCCAAGTTGAATCGCGAAATTGCAATCGGCAAATACAGAGGAGCACTTACCCAACAGTCCGGAGCTCATGCGACATGCGATTGCGACAAGTCGCATCGCAAAATCACATCGGAACAACACCACGGAGCAACACCACGGAGCGGGGGCCGATACATATGCGACTTGCGATATATATCCGGACCCGACGGGATCTATGAATGCGATATCATATTATTTTAAATCCGATATGAGCAGTTTTGCGGGATTTTTATTGTTTTAATGTATTTTCCAAATACAAAGGGGAAACCATGAAACATGGGCAGTTGTGATATGAGATAATGATTAAGGGCGGACCCGATAGGAATATAGTGCAGATTTATGAATATTTGAAGTCTGATAAATAGAGATTTGGCGGAGTTTTCCCGTGTTTTTAGTGTATTTCTTTGTGTAAACAGAGAACACTATGTTTGGGATTTTCAAAGGCCCGAAGGACCCTTCCATTGTAGAAGAGGTGGCCAACTCCCCTGAAGACGTTATGCCATGATTGCTAACGCTCAGAGGGGGGATTCAAGTGGACAGAGGCTGGGAGCTAGAGAGCCGGAGAAGAGGAAATGAACAGACAACGCAGATTGGCTTTAAAACCATAGACTGACAGGGACTCAGGGAGCAGCACTGAGACAGAGAGAAAACAGAGACAAAGAGTGAAAGAAAGAGTCTGTGTACTCAGAGAGGCTTGAGGGATTCAAGAAAAACTCCTGTTGTTTGCATCTGTTGTGTTGAGACTCAATTTGAGCTCACACTTTGTAAAACTCTGCTCTTGAAGACATAATAGAGAGGCCACCACTGAAGGCTGGACTAGGAGACGTAGCCCAAGAGTTTTGGGTGAACTCCATATTAAATTTGCTGTGTTTATGTGTGTTTGTCTATTATGCTTCTTTACTGCTCATTGTTTGCATTATTCACAATCTTATCGATCCGTTCCACTAAGTAATGTAGGAAAATCCATGCACATGAGTATGTAATACCTTAATATTAATCTAAGATCATGATATATCAGATCATCAACCCTCCTAGGATAACACAAGTGATAAACTATTTCATCCCATGGCGGGGATTGACCAATGTCTAGTTTCAATGCGAAGCTCATGAGAATTAGTTCCTTATGCCACCCACGCTTGAGTTGAAGGCAAGAGTTTTGGCTAGAGTTAGAAGCAATTTAAGGAAAACCCTTGGCATCCATGTTATATATATATATATATTTTTATATTTTAATTTCATTGTTGAATAGATAAAAGGATTCAACACGTTGAAAATCCTCTTGGGCACTTGGATTGTATAGACTATACAACTTATACTTGCAATTCAAACAAATATTTAGTGGATTGTAGACAAAATTGACCAAAGAATATACTTTAAAAAGGGCTAAAATGTAGAATAGTTTGGCTACCTAAAATGTTTTAACCATAGGAATTTTTATTTTTTACTAATTGCTTTCTATAATATATACATTGTTCTTTTTTAACCATATATATAATATATACATAGTTTACATTGAAATATTTTACTTAACATGGACATCAATATATTTAATGTATGGAAAAAATTGTTTGCATTAAAATGTTTTTTTTGCTATTAATATATTGTTTTGTTTGTTAGGTAATATGAGTCATGAGATGACTGACATGCCTAACCTGTGGTTTGAGTAACTATGACCCACGGGCATTTAAGCTGTCAAAATTACTCGGGGACCAAACCTGTCAGATCCACAACAAGCCTTAGCATGACTAGATTTTTGCCTATGGAGTTTCGAACCAGTGACCTTTTCACCACGGAGTGTCTTCACAGACACCCTGTCATCGTCTATTCTACGAATTGTGGGTGCTATTAATATATTTTTAAATACATGTCATGATTTTTTTTTCCTATATGGTTCAACTTGGCGTGGCAAAACAATATTTCAATGGCGTCCAATGACATGTTTGCCATTGAATGGTTAATTTCTGAAAGTTCTCAAAACTCATCTCTCTGGTGCCTGAAAGCCTTTGAGATATAATTCATCTTTTCCTTGTTTCAACTGCTCCATGGAATTTATGATATTGTATCTTCCACCTTGATTATGTTGATACTTTTGCAAGTTAGAGGTAAACATATGTGTTTTTTTACTTAAAAGAAATGGGAAACTACTTATTCCAATTTCTCTCAAATTACATATTTATTTCTTCTCACTTGCCCTAAAAGTGTTATATGTTCCTGACATTATTTTATGCAAGCCCAAAACTTCAACAGATGTTGCAACATTGGCTAAGGCACAATAGGCTTGTGGACTAACATCCCGTCTATTGTTCCAGAAAAAAGGCATTCATATAGTGCCATCACATTGAAAAATATATACACACTCTACATGTATGTATTATAAGTGGAGCGGTTGCATATTGTTACTTGTGTGCTCGTGGTATTCAAACACGTATTCACTCCATATTCATGGTTTGACTTGTAATCCATTAATCAACCAACTTGATGGGAGCATGACAATTTAGTGGTTTAATTTATACATAACACGATTTGGACATGAGCTGATCATTGAACAATAAAAGTGGTTGTCAATAATCTCATGGTGTAGAAGCTTTAGATTTTTAAGATAAAGCATCCTTGGAAAAATTGCTCAACCATGACATTGAGGACATTTTTGGTTTTTTTATTTTATTTTATTTTTTTATTTAGTTTTGTTTATAGTATGCACATAGTTTTTTATAATTTTATAATAATAAATAATAAATTGAAAAATAATAATTTTATAATATTTATATATAAATTAAAAGAACGAATTTTTATAATTTTGTAATAATAAATAATAAATTTTATAATAATTATATATAAATTAAAAGAACGAATTTCTCAACTAAGTATTTAAATATTTTTATCATTAGATTTAAATGGATCATTTTCAATTCCATATAGGAAAATTGCATAAGAAAATGTTTATTTAAAATAGAATTAAAGTTATGTTTCTGCGTCATTTGGGAGGCCAAAAATTGATGACAAAACAATTAAAAAAACCACTAGGCCCGAGCAATCAATCACAAGTATTTATTCAATAAAAAAGAAGAGCCATGTGAGTAAAAGCAGTGACATTGCCACCACGTGGCTCTTGATATGAAGTAATTACAAGTTTTGCTTTTAATTACCTTTTTTTAAACATTATAATAGTTAATTATGGTTATATTATTATTATTATTATTATTATGATTACGATTATTATCTATCTCACAAAGTTCAACGAACCTCAACCTGGAAGTTCGAGATTTAGCAAACCTACATTTTTTTTTGAGGTTCGAAGAACCTCATCGAACCTCATGGCCATTTACCAAGTTCATCGCTCAAGCTCATGAACTCATGTCGCAAGTCAAGCCAATAATCTATCCTTGTAATTTACAAGTGTGAACAAGGTTAATCCTCTCTGTAGACAAAGACGATCCCTCTAGCCCAATGAGTGGGTCTAGCAACTAAAGTGACAATCAACTAGACATCTTCCTAGGTTATAATTGAAAAGCAGAATGAAAGAGATGACCTACCTCGTTCTGATGCTATTTCGATTTCCTTTGTTGAGGGCCTTGAACGCTTGTGTCACAGACTTTTTCCTGCTTCTTTAAGCACTTATGTACCTGCACAAGTAATAAAGAGGCAACAAAGTGTTAGCCTCACTCTCTTAAAAACAATTATAAATCCAAATAAAATAATTAATTAAATTAAATCATGAGAGTTAGTTCCTCAAACTAGGGAGTTTAGTTAGGAGGAGAGATTCTCTCCAACTAGTTCTCCTAAGTTGGTGTGTAGTTGAGAAATTGTCTCAACCAAGTGAGTCTAAGATAGATGCACTATCTTAAGACCACTTGCTCATGTATTTAAATGTATTATTAAATTATTTGAAAAAGAGAGAAATACATGAGCATGAGAGACCAAACGATGGCTCTCTGCCTTTTCTGCCAATTTGTCTTTTGTGTGTTGCCGGTTTGATTATTGTGTGTTAATTTGCTTATATGTTTAATATGGCTGAGTTAAATTCCTTTATGTGGTATCGGAGCTAGCTTTATATTTATCTCAGTTGGTTGTTGAATAAGCAACGATGTTTCCCTTAACTTTAGATGGATCTAGTGATCCGGGAAGACAACGTTGTCCAAAATAGTTGCTAGCATTTGGGCCTGTCACGTCCGCTAATGATACCAACAGATAGTGTTGTACCTGAGGTGATATGGATGGGTTGAGACTTTTTCCTACATATTTACGGCCGTCTCCGAGAAACAAGTGACGGGAAGTCTCTATCAATGGTGCTTGCTGCAACAGTTATGATCCATGGTGCAATATTTTGAACTGTCCCTTTATCTGGACTAGAATTTCCAGCTGAATAGACAACTACCCTTCCACTTTGGACAACATGGAACGATCTAATGGAAATTGCGTCTCGAGAATAACCGTCAGGAATGTAACCTTCCGCACCTCCGAGGGAAACAGAGAACACATCAACTCCAATGTGAGGAATGCTCATCCAATCAGTCCTCTGTATCTTTGAGTGGTTGAAAAAGTTCCTTAGCTGATAGATGAGATGGTTCAATAGCGGGTACACACTATTCCTCTAATGTATAAACAGGTATGTTCTCATATGCATTATCCTCAATCAGCAAGTTCAATGAGATAACTATCAGTTTTTGAACCTTCAGCAGTCGGCGAAGTTCAAAAACTTGAGTTGAAAAGATCTTCTGCTGCCTTAGGATCGTTTTCCGAACTCTCCAAAATTCTTTCTGCCCAGTTGCTGCTATAACATTATTTGGAGTGATATCAAAGATATGGATTGAATCTACCATTGATGAATTAGAGTTATGGTCAGATGGATCACCCTTTCCAACATCAAAAGGTCCTGAATCAACTACCATACTCTGATGGTCATTGCATGGCTTAGATTTACACTGATCTTGTAAACTTTCATCGTGCCTTTGAATACCATCCATTGCATTTTGTAGGGCTCTAGAGGTATTTTCCCCAACATATTGCAATTCAACACAAGCTAAACTAGATTTGAAGGCTTCATGTATCCTGTGGTTCTGCCCGACACCCGTGGATTAGGTTGAGATTTTGAAACCCCTGGGTTACTGTAACTTGCTGTTCTAGATAAACGTTCTCTGCTTTTGGCTAGAGCACACTTTGTTGACTTGTCAGACCCTATTGCAGTGACATTAGTGCGAGATATCAAATTCTGTCCCAAAAACTAGCCTGGATAATTTACAGTTACAAAAGCATTTGGAGAAACATAATATGGAGTATACATAAAGCTCCCATCACATGAAGCCAGCCAGCAAGAAACCAACCAGCGTGAGCTAGCTTAAGCCAACCAGTAGCCAATGTGGAGGACAACGAGAAAAAAAATAAAAATTCTAGCTTCTTAAAGTTTTTTTTTGGAAATTTAAAGTTGAATCTAAGAAGTGAAGAAGCCTTTGCTGGAGAGATAAGGTATATTTATTGTTTGTAAATTTTTGGAGAAATAAGGAGATTTTATTTGAAGTTTTTTAATGGAGAGATAAGATGTGAAGAAATAAGGTATGGTTTTTATTTCTAGTTTTGAAGTGATTTTAGTTTGTAATTTTTGGAGTGACTCAATCAAGTCCATTCAAAGTCAAGTCAAAGTTAAAGTTGTAATTGCGAAGTTGCTTCAAAGGGTTGCGAGCTTGGCATTATCATTGTTTTAGAGTTAACCAATTTGATGCCAAGGAGTTCTCCGTCTGTGCTTGAGACGCTTCACTGAAGACATTGTCATGATGATGTATCTTGAATATTAATAAAATCATATCTTTTTGTGGTGCTCGTGTCCTAGATCGGCCCAAAATTGAATAAGGGGATCATAGGTACACACTATGTCATGAATGTGCTTGCATGACTTGTGTCGATTTTGTAAAAATGATCTTTTTCTTATGCTTCAACAAAACAACTACATGCACATAAGTACACAAGCACAAAGCGTCACATCATCGACTTGATAAAAATAATCTTCTACAACAACATTTCACAACAGAGAATTCATGCCATTAAGTTAAGGACACTACAAAAATCAAGCATTTCAAGTCATGACATTTCTACATCAACATCCAATCAAGCTGTCATCTACATCAACAAATTTCTTGTACCATTTTTTTTTAAATAAGCTCAATCCAAAACTGTAACTTTCAAGTTGGATTGTAATCAAAGTCAAATTAAGTTGAATTGTAAGGGTGCATTTTCGGTTGTAACCGACACCCTCATTTACTTTTTTAAAGTGCATCATTAAGTCAAGTCAGTTGTTACTTGAACATTGAACTTATCATTTATCATTTGGATGCATTTTCGACAGTGTTCGACACCGTTTCTTGTTTAAAATCAACACATTCAGTGAGTACATTCAAGAAAGCACAAGTGTCAAGTCAACAATTCAAGCAAGTGTTTAAAGCATCAGCAGTCAACAAACAGTACAAGCGACCCTATCATTTCAGTGATCAACTCAAGTCAACAATTTTTGTTGGGTGTGGAGCCTGATTATCTTATATATTCAAAGGTATCGCCACATAGGACCCCAGTTCGAAATGGGGGCGGAAACACCGCCCGTAATTCGCTGCAGGGGGGGTCTAGGGGGGGCGGTTGCGACCTTTGGGAGCCCCCCCCTGGCAGGGGGTTTCGGGGGCAGCGCCCCCGAAGCTAAAAACAGCTGTAAAATTGTCTTGTAAAAGTATAGTAATTTCTAGTCAATCTGGGCCGTTCATTAGGCGGATGATCTGACGGTAGAGCTTATGTTTAGTTTAGGGTTTTTTGCCCTAGAAGGAAACCCCTCTCTTTGTATGAGGGTATTGTATTTTGAGGCTGTGTGATAGATGTGTATTCTGTGAGCGAGAAACAGAGAGGTGAGACTGTGAGAGAAAACAAAAGATATTACAGCCGATTTGCTGTAGGTTGTGTCTCTTCATTTTGCTGGATAATAGAAAGGAAGGACTGGCTGTTCGAGGTGGACGTAGCCCAAACTGGGTGAACCACGTATATTTGTGTCTCTCTTGTTTTTTGCATTTTCTATGTTTATATTTCTGCAATATTTTATGTGTTCCATTGCTCCGTAATATATAATTTTCTAACAATTTTTTCAAGCCCGACTTCTACAACAAGTGAGCTTGACTTCAAAGTGAGCAAGACAACATGGCGAAACACATTCAGCTGTCTCAAATTCTTCACAATTTAATGTTATCATCAGCCGGTGGCATGGTGCACATCAGCAAAACCACTCTTGCTGACATTCAAGTGCATCTTCAACATGCACATGAAACGATTGAGTTCCTTCAACTGGAGTGGCAACTACAAAGAGATGAGCTGCAATAGAAGAGTGCTTCTTCCAGGTCATTCAACCATACAGATGAAGATAAAGATGTTGATTCCAAATCACTCATCCAAACAACTTCAAGTGTCGAAGTTGTTCATGATCAAAATCAACTTTCTTCCAAACCCATCATCAAGCCATGGGAAGAAATTCAAAGTAATAAAAATAGACGCGACTTAGGATATGTCGAAGATGACGACAACTTACATATCCTTGATTATTCACAGCCCATTCAGTTTGTTACTGCCGGATTACTTGAACATATCACCTCAACAAGTTCTCTGTAAGTTGCAGACAGACATCAATGCACACAAACTGAAAGTGCAAACAAACAGAAATGCATGCAAACTCTCGTTTCAGACAAATCGAAATGTTCTCATTGTCAAAGAACCGGTCATCTGGAAGATCAGTGTTTTGATATTCATCCTTGTCACCATTGTGGCAAGCAGAATCATTCATCAGAGAAATGCTGCAAACAAGACCAACTTGCCAGATTGAAGATAAATTATTCATGGATTGATCCATGGGAATGGTCATCCACAGTCAGAATATTGTACAAGTTTTACAATCAGATTCACTCACACATATTGCAGCCAACAGTCAAATGAAGATGGTACTCTCGTGCAATTGAATGGTGGAGTACAACGGTGAAACTCTCCTACACCTGAAGGGGGGGAGTTCCAATATCAAATGCAGATGATTGTCTCTCCTTTCAGCTGACAAAGGGGGGAAAATGTCAATGAACTTGACAAGTGGTTGTTAGACTAAAAGTCTTGACAACATCAACGAAGCAGCCAGTGGGCATCTTCATGAGCCAGTGGGCATTTTTCATTGGTAGTGAGCATCAAAAAATTCGCTAATGGGCAATCGACAGCAAAAGTAGCGGTGGGTAGCATTCATCATAGCAAAAGCAACACTGAGTTGTTTTTTGACATCTTCAGCCAGTGGGCGATCATCATCAGCAAATACGCCAATGGGTGTTCATCAAATTGTGTTAGTGGACACTTGATGCTATTTTCAAGCAAAGGATAATTGTATCCTTTTGCAGCTTGGCACATGATGGAGTTGTAAAGCGACATTCAGAGATGAATCAGGCATGCAACTGATTCATGTTCTCTTCAGATTTGAGTTTTTCCAGCATCCAGCATTGGCAATTTTTCAGGCAGTGTTTTTTGAGGAGCAACTTGAGAACTTGGTAGATGGTTCCTTGTTCTTTTTGGATTTATCATTGGGGGGGGGAATGTTAGCCTCACTCTCTTAAAAACAATTATAAATCCAAATAAAATAATTAATTAAATTAAATCATGAGAGTTAGTTCCTCAAACTAGGGAGTTTAGTTAGGAGGAGAGATTCTCTCCAACTAGTTCTCCTAAGTTAGTGTGTAGTTGAGAAATTGTCTCAACCAAGTGAGTCTAAGATAGACGCACTATCTTAAGACCACTTTCTCATGTATTTAAATGTATTATTAAATTATTTGAAAAAGAGAGAAATACATGAGCATGAGAGACCACATGATGGCTCTCTGCCTTTTCCGACAATTTGTCTTTTATGTGTTGCTGGTTTGATTATTGTGTGTTAATTTGCATATATGTTTAATATGGCTGAGTTAAATTCCTTTACAAAGCATGCCAAAAACAATAGAAAATCCAATAACTAGCTACTTAATTGATCAAGGAATGACAAGCTAATACATACATGAACATATATATTTTGGGAAGATGAACCAACAATTGTATATTATTTAAGGAATAAAGGGAAGCTTACAACCATAGCCTTGATGTTGAAAGGCTCTTCTTGAGTGGTAATCCAAGTCCAAGCCAAGAAACTTTCCAAACACTCCTTCTCCAAGTCTAATGAATAGCCTCTAAGCATAAGCTCAGCATAGGGGTGCAAATGGACATAGACCAACCATTTGGGAATGGGAGAGGATGAATTGATAGGATGGGAAAGGGAGTTAGGACCTCTCCAAAGATAGGATTAGGCTCTCATCTCAAGGAGGTAGCTCATAGGGATAATACAAAGAGGCCAAGTTGGGAGGATTCGACCTCATCTATGCGAAACAACCTCCAGCTCGCTGCTCTGGAAGCTTCTAGATCGTGGAGCTTCTCATCCTCTTTGGGAAAATTACCCTTTTGGGATCACCATGGGTATGCAAGTAAATAGAGCGATGCCACCATGGGTCGAGTATAGTGCAACATGCGATCATCGTGGTTTTTGGCCTCATAAGAGCGATGATCCTCAAATTAGGGTTTAAGAGCTATTTCCTGAGGGTAAGTTCAAGGAATTTTCAAATCAATGTCTTAGGGAGGATCCGAACTACATATATGAATGAGTACACTGCATTATGGTCATGTTTCGAGAACTTTGGGGTATGTCACAAGGAAGTGCCGGGGGTGTGACAAAATACTGTGTAACAGATGCCCCCTAAAGCATGAAGGAAGTACAGGGAGCGATGGCTAAGATGCTTTACGAGATTTTTCAAGGACGAGGACAAACACTATCAGGAGACATGAAAATCAAGGATGCATATACGTATACATATCTGATGTCAAAACATGAATCCACGGTATGGATGTAGCCATCCAGATAGTAAGGACTATATGAAAGGATCCGTGGTATGGGTGCAAACATCCAGTATAGAAGGATCATCTGTAATCTAAGATCCAAGGCATGGACACAGCCATCCGATATAGAAGGATCATCATAAATGTAAAGTCCCACGGTATGGTCATAACCATCCGTATAGCAGAAACATGTGTACAATCATGAATAAAATATAACTCCATGCAGCGTGAGTCACATTAGACAAGACTCAGGGTCTTGCGCTCCATCCCGATCCGATCAAAGTATGAATCCTAACATGAGATTAAATGTGTTGAAGTCGAACATGGTAGAAAACCACCTAATTACCGACCATTGATGTAGACCGTTAACATGCACAAGAGGAACCACCCATAATGACAATGGCTCTCAAGGTACGACAATAAAATCTGTGAATGTGATAACGAAGTTGAAGTCGAACACTCGTGGAATCATCCGATCGAAGGCCAATGATGAAAACCTATCGTCAGATGCGAAGAACTTTCCATTAAGGCATGCAAACTCTAAGGTATTGAAAGGGAGTTTCTAAGTCATCTTCCTTAATAATGAGTCGAAGTCGATAGGAAGTGACCCGTTGAAGGAGTGTCATAATGATTCCCCCATCATCGACATGAAATGAGGAACAAAGTGGAATAAGTTTCAAGACTATAATAATTACTCAAATGGTGTATAGGTAAATAATTTCAGATTGGACTTCTCTTGAACATATTGGGGACATGACTCCAAAGTGTGGTAGAATTAGACTCAACATAGGACCAAGGGTCATAATGACGAGGTGGAATAGTCAAATGAGGGGCAAAATGGATCACCCAAACCTGGAAGGACAAGTGATTAAGTGAGGATATCCCAAACCCGACATGAGAAACTTATGAGTGTCATGTGTAAGGGCGACATGCTGCTTATACAAAGTATGTTTCATCTTCATTTCCCCCCACTATTTCTAGCAAGTACCTCTTTATTTTTACACAAGCTTGAAGATGATACCATATGCTTGTCATATAATTCCATCCTTCGGATGAATCCATCCTGGTAAGTTTTATGAGTCCTAGGAAGGAGAAACTCGGTCTCGTCATGGTGACAAGTCTTTCGTCGTAAAATTTTAACGATTCTGACGTAAGAATAACTCGGTATCTTTTTCATATTTAGAGAGTTTGAAAAAGAAACAAAAAAGAAAACTCCAATGTCCCTTTTCGTAATTTGTCTCTCAAATCCGAAAAGGTAGAAAAGAATATCCGAGAGAACCTCTTGACCATGTCGATCAAGGTGTACCTTTTTCGTAAATAGTTAATCTTAGCCCAAAAAGGGGTAAACGTATACTGAGGTGATGTCAATTCATTTAATTTAACAAGTTCAAGACGACAAGTACTTGACAATCTTTTCAATTTTCGAGAGTAAAAAAAGAGCTTAAAAATGACTCCTCCTGAAGGAACGAGTGGTATAAAAGGATAACAACTCGTTCTGGTAATGATGGAACTACTCAAAACATGTAATGGTCAAGAGGCTGGCTAATAAGACCACTTATCACAGATGTTCCTCAGGAAAGGGTAAAACAACCAAGTGAAAGCGAATGATTGGCCAAAGATATGGTGGTGATGGAATGCAACAACCAAGGCTCATCTAGCAAAAATCGGCTGATAAAAATGGCAATCATGAAATGTAAAGTGGGAATGGTTTCATTTTTACACAAGCTTGAAACATGATAAACTATGCTTGAGTATACTTGAAGATGGTTTCATTTTTTCACAAGATTGAAATGGAAACAAACTATGCTTGGATTTGGTTACATTTTTACACAACCTTGAAACGGAAACAAACTATGCCTGGGATTGGTTTCATTTTTACACAAGCTTGAAATGGAAACAAACTATGCTTGGGTTTGGTTTCATTTTTACACAAGCTTGAAACGGAAACAAACTATGCTTGAGATAAATTTGCATGCCCCCAGCATAATGACTCAATTGAGGTACATGCCCCCCAAGCTTCATTTCATTCACCTAAGTGGATGGAAAGAAGGTTCACTTACGAGATCAAGTGAAAGACTTGACTCAGGTTTTATGAGATCTAATCGAAGACTCGAATTGGAAGGGGATTTGTTTCATTTTCTAATGAGCTTGACATAGGAAAAGAACCAAGCTCATGACATAATGTTTCAGTTTTTAACGAGGTTGACATAAGTAAAGTAACCATTCTCATGAGAATCTATTTCATTTTATAACGAGGTTGACATAGTAAAAGAATTATCCTCATATCCCTTGTTTCAATTTTTTAAGGAGCTTGAAAGTGTTAATTCTTTTCATAGTTTTCGAAGCATTTTGAGTTGCATTCAAATCATTGATGTGAAAGAGATTTTCATTTTTGTATTCAAGCTTCTGTGATCCATAATGAATTAAGCAAAGTCTTTCTGTAGAAATCACATAAGAGAATTTTTTTGGTCGACGCGTTTCGAACAAACAAGTGTGCTTCATCAGCAGGACCAGATGAAGAGGCAGACCATGGCAAAGGCTTAAATAGAGAGCAATGTAGAGACATAATTTCAAGTAACGACTATATTTGAACAATAATATTTAAATTATAATATTAATTTATTAAAAATAAATATTATTAAGTAACTGCTATATTAAATGATTAGTTTTTGAAAAAGGAGTTGTCTATAGTGTGACTTTTTGGAGTTTCCGATACCAGAATTCGGTGGAAAAAATTGAGGTAAGATCTTGATTTGTGTTATTTAAACTAGTTTTTTTTTATTGTATGTATGGATTCAGCACCATGAAAAACCCCTAGGGCACTTTTATTGTGTAGGATTTACCCATCAATCTTGTGATTTCAATGAATTCCAACCAGATTTTAGAAAAATTAAACCGGAAAAATCCACTGGAAATCCACCAGAAAAGCTTCCAAAAAGTGGCACTAAAGACAACTCCTTTGAAAAATAATATTTAAATTAATTTATTAAAACCAAATATTACTAGTTTTTGAAAAACAATATTTAAATAATGGTATTAGTTTATTAATTTATTAAAAATATTAATATGTAATGACTATATTAAACGACTAGTTTTTGAAAAATAATATTTAAATTAATTTATTAAAATCAAATATTACTAGTTTTTGAAAGATAATATTTAAATTGTGATATTAGTTTATTAATTTATTAAAAACAAATATTAATAGGGAACCACTATATTAAACAACTAGTTTTGAGAAATAATATTTAAAAAATAAAAAATAAATTACTAAATAATTAAATAAATCAAAGTCAAACTTTAAAGGAGGGGAGTAAAGAATTATAAAAACGAGTGAAGACCATAATTAAGACAAGATCATTTGATAAATAAAATAATGGAAATAAAATAAAACAAATTAAAAATAATTAATGGAAAAATAAATAAAATAAAGCAAAAGTATATACAAGTCAAAAGAAATATAATAATAAATAAATAAATAAATAAATAAACACACACACACATATATTTCCAAAGGAAAATAATCAATAAATAAAACGGGGTCAACAATAAAATAAATAAATCAATAAAAATAAAAATAGAAATAAAAATAAATAAATAAACACACACACACATATGCAAAGGAAAATAATAAATAAATAAAACGAGGTCAACAATAAAATAAATAGAAATAGAAATATAAATAAATAAATAAAATAGAAATAAAAATAGAAACATATATATATATATATATATATATATATATATATATATATATATATATTCAAAGAAAAATAATTAATAAATAAAACGGGGTCAACAATAAATTATGGGGCTCAGGCCCATTAAATGAATAACAAAAATACTAAAAGGAGTTAAGAACGAATAGGATGATAAAATACATAAAAAACACGAAGGAAAAATAAACTCCAATGAAGAATAAATCAACAACAAATACTATAAAAAAGATGCCAATACCTACATAGATAAACAAACAAACAAAATAAATCCCAAAAAGAAGGCTAAAAAACTAGGAAGATAGGACAGGGACCCAACTTCTACTAATATTCCAACCATCATCTCTATTCAAATTATTGGGTCTTTTTTAAATTTCTAGGGCCTCTCTAAATTTACGATGATGGAAATGACTAACCCTGGCAATGACTTGGGCCTCCTCAATGCAAATGTGATGCTTAGATTTATCTGCATGCTCTGCCAAAGAAGAGGAGCGAGTCCTGCCATGCTTGATGTCAGCAGCATGCTCACGAATCCTTTGATTAATCGAGTGACCAGTCTCACCAATGTAGGGAGTCCCACAAGAGCATGGGATAATGTAAACACCCTTCATATTCTTGGGGTCCACTGGGTCTTTTACAGATCTAAGGGAGCTCCGAATGGTATTTAAAGGCCTAAAGGTTGAAGCCACCTTATGCTTCCTTAGGATCCTCGCAATCTTGTCAGTGGTCCCTTGGATAAAAGGAAGATGAACACCAGAAAATCGATCCTTGGTATCTTTCTTAGCACTATGACCTTTTTCAGCTCTGAGGAAAGCCTTAGTACATTGGTGTCTACTATACCCATTATTAAAGAAAACACTTAAGAGATGTGCTTTCTCTTCCTTGAGATGGTTCTCATCAGAAACTCTTAAAGCTCTAGTCGCTAAGGTGTTGAGAACACCAAGCTTTTGAGCTGGGAAATGATGAGAATTAGCATGAAGATATTGTTCCGTATGAGTTTTCTTACGATATACCTAATGAGAGAAAGAGCCATCATCATTCCTTGAGAGGAGGACATCAAGGAAGGGAAGACTACCATTACATTCAAATTCCATGGTGAACTTTATAGAACTAGATTGATTGTTAAGATGGAGGAAAAATAGTTCCAACTTTTCTTTACCATGGGACCAGATGACACAAGTTTCATCCACAAACCTCTTCCACATCTTAGGCAGAAGACGAGAAGAAGCTAAGGCCTTTGATTCAAAATCCTCCATGAATAGATTAGCTACCACAGGGGAGAGAGAGGAAAAAATGGCGACACCGCAAGTTTGCTCATAGAATTCCCCATCGAATGAAAAGAAAGTAGAAGTAAGACAAATACGAACTAAATAAGACGTATAAGGATTGGTGATGTGCTTGATGACTTCAATGGCCTCGTTGATAGGAATATTAGAGTAGAGGAAGACCACATCGAAGCTCACAAGCTTTTCATTTGGATCAAGCTTGAAACTCTTTAACTCATTAACAAATGATGCAGAGTCCTTGACGAAGGATTCTGTATGGCCAACAAGGGGCTTAAGCTTCTGGGCTAAATATTTAGCAAGAAGATAAGTTGGCCCTCCTATCATGTTGACAATGGGTCTCAGAGGAGCCCCTTCCTTATGAATCTTTGGCAGACCATAGATTCTGGGGGTAAGAGGGAAACTTTCAATAAGCTTATGACTGAACGAGCTGACCAAGCTACTAGCCTTTATAATAAGAGCCACACTTTTGGAAATCTTCTTCAGGGATCCTTGTTGAGTTTCCTGTAGCTCCCGCTACTATGGAGGTGGTTCAAAATCTTCCGACGGTAATCATCTTTATCAAGAATAACCACAACACCACCGTTGTTGGCTTTGAGAACAACAATATCCTTATTATTGTTTAACGATTTGAGAGCATCAAACTCAGGTTTGTTGATGTTGTTCTTGGGGGGACTTTCCTTTGTAAGGACAATCGCACAACCTTGACGAATGATGTCTTTAGTGACGTTCGGTAAGTCTCTAATACCATATTCAATGTCACAGATGATATCATCGACCGAGATCTTTCTAGGAGCAAGAGAAAAATTTAAACCTTTCTCCAAAAGACTAAATATAGGGGGATCAAAAGAAAAGCTAGAGAGATTGACAACCCTATTACTTGAAGAGGAAAGAAAATTAGAAAAAACAATATTATCCAAACCTAGAGTCTTATTACCAATCCTATTATTATTACAATTATCAGAATTGAAAACAGAGTCACTAACCTCATTATTATTATTATTATTATTAAGCCCAGTGATATTATTATTATACATATTATTATTATTATTATTTTATCAATAAGTCTACTCCTATATTGATACAAAATATTTTTACAATGAGGCAGCAACCTCAAGAGGTCTAGCCTGGAAGAAGGCTTACTCACATGACATACTTGAAAGATAACCCAAAGTAACTAGCGGCATACCGACCAGAACTAAGACTATTACCAGAACATTTAAGCAGGAACCACCATGACAAAATGCAGACTGACTGGAGTGCCAAAACTGCTTGACTAAGGTGGTGCTTTTGACCCGAACTGTTAACATAGACAGAAAACAACTGAACATAGACAGAAAGCAATTGAGCCTTTCCCCTTGAATAAACACGATGACTGCAAAAGAGAACGACAACCTGATCAAGCATCATGAGTTGTGGAAGGCAATTCTTCCACAATCTTATACATATTATTATTATTATTATCCAAACATAAATTATTATTGCTATTCCTAATATTATTATTCGTAAGTGAGGTGAAAATACAGTGACTATTATTAGTATTACTTTTAAACCAATTATTATTATTATTATTATTCAATTGAATATTATTAGTAATAGAACCACTTCCACTATTTTCGAAACCAACAGAAACCAAAGAATAATTAATGACAACGAACTTGAGGGAATCCGACCCAATGAATACGAGATTGTTCTAGTTTGGTTTTCTCAACACCTTAGCGATTAGAGCTTTAAGAGTTTCTAATGAGAACCATCTCAAGGAAGAGAAAGCACATCTCCTAAGTGTTTTCTTTAATAATGGGTATAGTAGACACCAATGTACTAAGGCTTTCCTCAGAGCTGAAAAAGGTCCTAGTGCTAAGAAAGATACTAAGGATTGATTTTCTGGTGTTCATCTTCCTTTTATCCAAGGGACCAATGATAGGATTGCAAGGATCCTAAGGAAGCATACGGTGGCTTCAACCTTTAGGCATTTAAATACCATCAAAAACTCCCTTAGATCTGTAAAAGACCTAGTGGACCCCAAGAATATGAAGGGTGTTTACATTATCCCGTACTCTTGTGGGACTCCCTACATTGGTGAGACCGATCGCTCGATTAATAAAAGGATTCGTGAGCATGCTGCTGACATCAAGCATGGTAGGACCCGCTCCTTTGCTTTGGCGGAGCATGTAGATAAATCTAAGCATCACATTTGCATTGAGGAGGCCCAAGTCGTTGCCAGGGTTAGTCATTTCCATCATCGTAAATTGAGAGAGGTCCTAGAAATCGAAAAAAGACCCAATAATTTGAATAGAGATGATGGTTGGAATATTAGTAGAGGTTGGGTCCCTGTCACGTCCTCCTAGTTTTTTAGCCTTCTTTTTGGGATTTATTTTGTTTATTTGTTTATCTATGTAGGTATTGGCATCCTTTTTATGGTATTTGTTGTTGATTTATTCTTCATTAGAGTTTATTTTTCCTTCTTTTTTTTAATGTATTTTATCATCCTATTTGTTCTTAACTCCTTTTAGTATTTTTATCATTCGTTTAATGGGCTTGAGCCCCATAATTTATTGTTGACCCCGTTTTATTTATTAATTATTTTTCTTTGGATATATATATATATGTTTTTATTTTTATTTATTTATTTATTTTATTATTGACCCTGTTTTATTTATTGATTATTTTCCTTTGGATATATGTGTGTGTGTGTGTGTGTGTTTATATATATATATTTATTTATTTTGACTTGTATATATTTTTGTTTTATTTTATTTATTTCTCCATTAATTATTTTTATTTTATTTCCATTAATTATTTTATTTATCAAATGATCTTGTCTTGATTAGGGTCTTCACTCATTTTTATAATTTTTTACTCCCCTCCTTTAAAGTTTGACTTTGATTTATTTATTTATTTATTTTTTAAATATTATTTCTAAAAAACTAGCTGTTTAATATAGCGGTTACCTATTAATATTTGTTTTTAATAAATTAATACACTAATATCACAATTTAAACATTGTTTTTCAAAAACCAGTAATATCTGGTTTTAATAAATTAATTTAAATATTATTTTTTAAAAACTAGCCGTTTACTATAGCCATTACATATTAATATATTCAGTAAATTAATAAACTAATATCATTATTTAAATATTATTTTTCAAAAACTAGTAATATTTGGTTTTAATAAATTAATTTAAATATTATTTTTCAAAAACTAGCCGTTAAATATGGCCGTTACCTATTTTTAATAAATTAATGAAATGATATCATTATTTAAATATTTTTTAAAAAACTAGTCATTTAATATAGCCGTTACTTAATAATATTTATTTTTAATATATTAATAAATTAATATTATAATTTAAATATTATTGTTCATAACCATTACTTGAAATTATGTCTCTATATTGCTCTCTATTTAAACCTTTGCCATGGTTTGCCTCTTCATCTGGTCCTGATGATGAACCACACTTGTTGGTTCGAAACACGTCGGCCAAAAAATTCTCTTATGTGATTTCTACCGAAAGACTTTGCTTAAGAGATTTTCATATTTGTTGGCTTGCTTGCATTCTCTTTTACTTTTGCACTAGATTATGTTAGCTACATTTTGAAAAAGAGAAAAAAACATCATTATACCTTAAAGAAATTTTGCTTTAAGGTTTGTTTTAGCATTGCATTTCATATGAAAGATTAGATTTCATACTTTGCATTTAGCGTTCGGAGATTGTCATGGATGCACTTTTGCATTTGGTTAAATGCATGATTTGAGTGATCTTCTTCCCTACATAAATAACTTTCATTTAATTGAAGGATTTCATTTCATCATCTAGTTTGCATTTTATGAACATGTAACATTGTTAAGGCCTTGAAATTGAAACATAATTCCAAGATCAACTTAAAAATCTATCAATTAATCTATGGAGCATTTGAAACATTAACGTTCATATTTAGTGGTCTAGGTTAGAGACGTGTTCCGGCGTCTTTAAAACTTAGTAGTTGTTGTTTGCTTTGGCATTAGACAGCGCTAGCACAGACTTGTGCTCCTCGTACTGTCGCGTATATAAAGGGAGACCCCCATAGGTTGCAAACCTTTATCCATAGGAAGCCGAGTCTGCCGCCCTATAAATGTGATACACCGAACACAACATTCAGGGAGATTGCCTGCATGTATGTCAAGTCCTTGGTAAATTTATTTGCTGAGGTGTATATTGCAGTTCACGGTTACTTGGTACTCCTTTTACCTAGATTCACCTAAGTAGTCATTTCAATCTTTTCCGACTCTTTAAATTTGAAAATATTATTAAGCAACTTGTCCTTTCAAGCTCTCTAAATCATTGAAAGCGACTACAACCACCTTTTTGTCCTTTTCTCGACTCTTGAAAGATGAAAAGGAAAAGTTTTTGTTTCTAAAAAAACTACCCACGATAAACATGTCAAACCCAAGCAGTTGCTTCTTGGACCAATATTGAGTAATTCCCTATTAATTTCAAGATTGTTAAAAGCCTTAAACGAATCTCCTGTTCTTTTTCTCATTTGAGAGGAAGTCATTGTGGCTGAACCATTGAGTTCATCTCATATTTCCCCTTCATTGTTTGATATTGAAGGGTCCTCCCAAGGAGTTCATCCGGAACTTCCTCCATCACTTGAGGATCAAGCTTTTTAACTTGGAATTATTACAAGCATCCAACCTTTGTCTTCTCATCCACCTTCATTAGATTCCTGGTCATCTCAAGAATATGATCCTAGTACCTCTGATAATCCTATTCAAACCCCTGAGAGTTCGCAAGGGCTTGTTGTCTATTTTCCGAATCCATTATTCGATCTTGTTGTGATATCTCCTCAACGTCCTTACAGTCTGTACGATCGGCTTGTCATTCCTTTGGAGTTATCTCCTCCGCACATCTCGGGTTCCTCATCACTAGTTGTTTCCATTTATGGAGTCAGAAGGTGAAATTCCAGTCTCCTCTCTAGGTCATTCGGTAGTTTCCGCTACCCATACCCCTCATGTGGATGATGAACAGTATGAATTTCCTCCAGAAGGCTTTCCTTATACAGGAAGAGTTCCGTCTCTCACTTATCCTGGAACTAGTGGATCCATTTTGCCACATGGCTATACCGCTTCAGCTCAGTTAGTTTCGAGTACTCTTAGCGCCTCGTCATTGTGTCAAAAACCCATTTGATCTTCCAATGCTATGCCTACATTAGGTCAGTTCATTCCAAACACGACCTCTTGAACTTCTATACAAACTACAGTCACCTCAGTTCTTGTTTAACCTACCATCCCATCCTGTCTCAGGTCAGGTCTCGGTAAGTTCTTCTACCCCTCCATCAAGTGGACAAAATGTGTTATTTCCTGGGGGAAAGATCTGAATATTCCTCTGGTGTCAGCCAAAACCAGTGTGAGTGGATTACAAACTCACATGGTTGGAGTTAATCAAACTTATTATGGTGCTATTCCTAACCTTGTTGGTCCATCCGGGTGAGGTAACATCCAATATCAACAGCCTTATATGGCTCAGGTACCACTCAACAGGCTTATGTCCCATATGGTTCGCAAGCCTTGGTTAATCCATCTTACATTCCTCAAACTGAAGCTTATGTCCAACTTGGTTAATCCACTATTCCTGGTGGATATGGCCATATTCAATTCGGGAACTATCAATACCCTCAGGGTATAACCCAAGGAACTGTCTAGCTACCCTTGCAACAACAAGGACAACCTTTGCAGCAGCAAGGGAAACCTTCGCAGCAGCAAGGGAAATCTTTGTAGCAGCAAGGGAAATCATTGCAGCAACAAGGGCAACTGTTACAGTAGCAGGGGAGACCTTTGTCACAGTCACAACAACCTTTGCAGCCACATACTCAGTTTGTGCAACAATCTACCTAACCTTTGCAGCAACAATGTCAACCTTGGCAGTAACAAGTTTTGTATGCATATCAGCAAGGTCAGTCTTTGTAAGGCCAAGGTCAACCCCTGTAACAGCAGGGTCAATCTCCTTACATTCAAGATCAACAGGTTCAGTAACCTTATAACCCGTATGCCGCGTACAATCCTTATTAGCGGCCTATGGTAGGACAACGTCAAGTCTACCCTAGACCAAATCCACCTTTCAGTCAAGGGAACCCTCAGTGGGGACAAAATCAGGTTCCATATGGACAAAATCCTCCAATATGGGGGGAAAATCATTACCAGCAAGGATGGAATCTGCAGTTTGGGTCTCCTCAAAGGCCCTATATGCCGTTTAACACATAATTGCCTTTCTTGGCTACGTTGGAGCTGCTCAATGTCTCGAGGCTCATGAATGATCCCATTCTTCATTCGCCTTGCTGGCCTCCAGTTCCAACAAAAATTCCAAGCGATTTCCCAAAATTCAAGGGAAAAGCTAAGGAGGATCCGCAAGCCCACGTGATGACATATCACCTCTGATGCTCCTCCAATTCGTATGTCAATGATTCTATCCATCTTTGACTCTTTTAGAGAACTCTCACAGGTGCTGCCACTAAATGGTACATTGAATTGCCTCGAGGTACCTACGGTGACTTCAACTCTCTTGCTATGGATTTCCTCACTCATTTCCAATTGCCGATTCGATATGAAACTGACACTCATTTGCTTACGTCCCTTAAGCAAGACACTGCGACCCACATTTCTGATCATATCCATGAATGGAGACGTCGGCGTCGCCTCATCAAATTTGAGATTGTTGATGAGTTGTTGACAAAATGGTTCACAAAATAATTCGTTAGCAAGATTGCGGAGGACATAGCTATGGGTGGATGTGTTACTAAAGAGCAAGCTATCGCCCATGCCCAGTATTTAGACTTGGTCTATTCGCAATATGGAACATTGTACAAGATGTTACATGATACTCCGAGCCCATCATCAGATCTAACAACATCAAAGTCTCTGGATACACCACTTGTTGACGGCGTGATTGGTTCTGTGTCTCAAACTTCCATGACAGCTTCTTTGAAGCAGAACTCTGTCCCGCACACCAGTTCCAGTAATCCCTCAAAGAATTCATTTGGTCCTAGTAAAACCTTTGAGGTACATGCTGTCCAGTCTACCGTAGAAGATAAGGCCTTTAAAGGTAAAAAGAAGGGCAAAGGTAAGGTCAAAGTCGATGCCCCAAAACAAGACCCTCCTAATCATATGCTGATGATGTTTCTAGAAGAAAGCCGAAATATCCTTGCCTCATCTGTGAGGAGGATCATTATGCTAAGGATTGTCTCTGACATTATGAAGTTAATCGCTTACTGAAAGGGACTCCGATTGTCTTAAAATAACCCTTTCCATCTCAACAGACACAGTTGGTAGACAAACCACAATCCTCTGCTTCCTCAGGTTCTAAAGTGTTCATGATGCAAGGTTCATCACTTATCTCGATCGCTACTCCAACTAAAGACTATCAAACCATGCCTAAGTAGACAATGGAGAAAGAAGCTACCAATATTCCTTCTACTTCTACTCCGTCTAGTTCTAGTCCGCCCCATGTCGAGCACCCTAACAGTGAATCCGTCATCCAACCACCTCCCAAAGGTGTTCTTCGGAAGTCATATTTTAATCCGAATGCTAGAGCTGCACAACTTACAATATTGTTGAGGATTTAGCTCAAGAACCTTCAACGATGTATGCCTTGGAGGTTCGCCAATCTTGTCTAATGCAATGGAAGTAACTATTGTCTGCCATAGGTGCTATTGATACTTCTGATTCGAGTTTGATTACTTTCGATCTAGAGAACCATGTGCATCGTCTTCCACATCATATTGAATTTCTAATACAGGTTCTAATCAAAGGAAAGGCGATTCATCGAACAATTATTAATGAAGGTGCCTCTACCTACATCATGTCAGTTTCGTGTTGGAAAGCCATTGTCTCTCCTTCTCTTAACGAGTCTTTGAACACCTTGGAGGCCTTTGACGACAGAGGTTCACGTCCATATGGTATTCTCACGAACTTGCCGATTACATTAAAAGGAAATATTGTTGAATTAGAAGTAGAAGTTGTAGATGAAAATCTCAACTACAAACTTCTTCTCGGGCGACATTGGACCCACACCATTTTTATGTGGTGCCTTCTTTGTTCCGCGTGCTTCGTTTTCCTCATGAAGGAAAAATATTCACTGTTGATCAATTGTCCTTCTTTTCTTCTGGTTCATTCAATGACAATGTTCCTTACGTGGGAAATACTGAGATTCCTTATGAGAGCGTGGGGGCAGGTCTCTTCAAATACTCTGCTTTAATGGGTACTTTTACTCTCCCACCTTTGAATGTTCATTCAATCAATATGATCTCGGCCTCTACGGATCCTTGGATTATCCCTACTGCAAATCAAATTGATTCATTCGGTGATGCTATGCCTTTAAGTCCATTGGAGCTCAATTATCAATAAATTGTCTTGGCTTCGATGGTATTTTGAGACAGTTATACTATTTTCAGTATGAACCTAGACACTTATGTGCCATCTCCATGGCTTGGTTCTTGGGATTCTCTGGATCCTTTGAATGAGACATTACCCACCGAAGAAAGTATCGTTGAGGTAATTTCTCTATATGAAACTCCATGGAACGGTATACATCATCGTTCTTCATTTCTTCCTAGCCTCGATGAGATGCCTTCTTGTCTTGAAGCATCTATTTCTCATTATCCCATGCCTCCACTTCAGAAACTTGTCTTCTTGTCGGAAGGTAATACGGGGAACATCACTGCAACCCTACTTGTTGACATTTCAGTTTACCATGAAATTGTCAAAATATTTCAACTCGGGGAACCTTTTCCTCGTCATGAGATCAAGTTTTTTATGCTTCCTTTCATGAAAATTTTTCACCGAGTCTCTACCGTTTGCCCATTATCACAATGGGGTTTCCATTTTATGACTCGCAACCCTCACTCGTCCAGGGGGCATGGGAGCAGAGCCTTTTATGAGTTTTACTCTATTGTTTGGCCGAGTTGATGCTTACACGTCATGTCAACGGTGAAACTTCCATTTTATTCTCTGTTGATTGATTACCTGAGTTCGACAATGGACTCCATATAAAGTGTTATGCGTGAAATTCGTGTAATAACTTTTGTACATTAGTGTGTTAATTCATTAGTGTGTGTTTTTTATTTTTGGTGTGTTTGTTTGCTTTGCAGACATGTGTTTTATGCTTATCTTGTGTTCTACTCGATTTGTAGATGTCATCATGTCACTACATTGGTTTTGCTGATGGTGCTTGTCATAGCACACAAAACCTTTCTTCCGCAGCATGGGTACTCTATGACCTTGATGGTGAGCTGATTAACTTACAAGGTATCTGCCTTGGTCGAACAACCAATAATATTGCTGAATACAATGCAATTATTGAACTCTTGTTAGAAGTAGTTGCTCTTGGCATTAGGGATTTAGTTGTCAAGTTGGATTCGCAACTCATTGTGTTACAATTAAAGAATCATTACTCAATGAGAAATCCACAAATATTGCGTATGTATCTATGTGTTAGATTGATAGAAAGAAATTTTGATTTCATTACATATCAACATATTCCACGTTATTTAAATACATTAACAGATGCATTAGCAAATTTTGTTCTTGATAGGCATTTGTGTCATTTATAAAATTGATCATGATTATGGACACATAAGTAGGAAATAAAACATGCATATATATACCGCTTCTGTCGAAGTGTTTACATCAAAATATCAAAAAATAGTGTTCTGGGACACTTGGCTTTCAAAGCCTACAAAATGTGTAAAAAGACTAGATAAACTATCAAACTGCATGGTGCTCATGATAGCACGAGACCACTCTGATCACTCGGCCTAGCAGCCGACGTAGTCTCGCAGAGACTCCCACTATGTGTCTCTGCCAACGCAGTGGAACATCATCAATAGTGGCATACTTTGGGACTCCACGAGTTATCGCCTCCAGATTGCGCTCCATCTCAACTAAGGGGTCTGCCCCTTCCTCATATTCTACACCCACTATCTGATGTGAAACTCGCTGTGCTATTGGAAACATGCCTAGTGGTCTCTCTGGTCCCACATCTACACATTTATCACAAGTTGAGTCTCAATTACACTTTTATAAAAAATCATAAAACTTGAAAAAATCCAAAAAACAAGTTTTTACCTGCATCGGTCCACTGTTCTCTTGGTGGTAGAGGCAGATCTGGATCCCACCTGAAATCTATGTCAGCATAAGCGTAGTCGTCCACCACAAGTAGTTGGAATTCTAGCCAAATGAAAAATTGTGGTGGATAATGCATATGTTGACTTGTGCCTCCTTGAGGAATGAGTTGACTCCATTGTATGAGTCTCGGATCTTGGGGGGCAGGATCTGTTTCCTTTTCCCACTGATACCAGAATAGGGGCACTCGCTCTAAAAAGAAGGTCACTAGTATAGAACTAAACCCAAATTTCTTTAGGTGTCCATGCTTCCCCTTGGCCAGTTATCGTTTCATGTTTTCCAAACGCCTCCACACTAGTTGAAGACTGTGGGGGTCAAACATGCAATAACATATTGGAACTGGGATTTTGAAGCCTCATGCAAGGCTTGTGTGCCATCTACACGCGCCATAGTGAACAAAATCATTCTCAATATGAGGTTGTTGGTGATTGTTGCTATCTTCACCTTCCCTCCATTGGTCATTTCGGCACCAGGACAATGCCTTTGGACTAGAGTCCTTGTACTCTCACCTCCTTGGCAAGATCCAAAGAGTTGGACTGCTTCCCCTCGTCGGGACAATCCCGTGATGAAGTAGATATCCATCTCTTCCAGTTCTAGTTCTTGGCCTTTTATGATGAAGATCTCTCGATCTACATCCCAGAGACTGATCAGATAGGGCAACAATTCCATCTAAGCCCTTAACCCTATGGTCCTGAAGAATTTTAGCAGCCCACAATTCCTCAGAGCATTTATGCATTTAGGATCTTGATTTGCTTGATGGTCTTCGGCCTTATGGCCTCTTTCTTTCCACTCCAATACCATATTTTCTCGCAAAACAACATTTAACACTTATGAATGCCTTTTTCATGGATCAAAAACATTAATTTTTGCTTAAAAGAGAATTTTATTTCTTAAAAATCTGCCCTCGGTGCCATCGCACCTATTTTTACAAACAATGCGATGGCATCGCATGAGCCTTTAGGCTCAAGCGTGACCATCGTGGGTCCGATGACCATACCCACGATGGTCGTTGATGCCCTAAAATTTTGAAATCCTCCTTTCTAGCATCAAAATTACCGTTTAAAATGCATAAAAAAGTGATAAAATGCAAGAGTAGGGATGGGCCTCTTACCTGTCATAGACGGTTCGTGAAACGATACCCTGGATCTCCTGCAACAACCACTGGAAAATCAAGAGAATTAGGGCACAAAATGCACTTTCAGAGCTCACTTTGGTAAAATGGTAAAAAATAAAATTACTTTTGCCTATTTATAAGTTTTGAAAGTCATTTTTGTTGATATTTTCGTAATATTTTAATATTTTCTCTCGATATCAGTGATGGGTGTGTTTCTTGTGCAGTTACAGGTACCTTCAAAGTGAACAGTGATCATTATTGACTGATTCTTGCGAGTTTTATTTTATCTCTTTTTCGGACTCATTAAATAAACGAAAAAGGAATCCCCAGTGGAAGCATCATTTTGTTGACAAGGTTAATCCTCTATGTGGACATAGATGGTCCCTCTAGCCCAATGAGTGGGTCTAGCATCTGAAGTGGCAATCAACTAGACATCTTCCTAGGTTATAATTGAAAAGCAGAATGAAAGAGATGACCTACCTCGTTCTGATGCTATTCTGATTTCCTTTGTTAAGGGCCTCGAACCGCTTGTGTTACGGACTTGTTCCTCCTTCTTTCAGCTCTTATGTACTTGCACAAGTTGTCAAGAGATAAAAAAGCATGCCAAAACCAATAGCAAATCCAATAACAACCTACTTAACTGATCAAGGAATGCCAAGCTAATACATACATGAACATATATATTTTGGGAAGATGAAACAACAGTTGTATATTATTTAAGGAATAAAGGGAATCTTACAACCGTAGCCTTGATGTTGAAAGGCTCTCCTTGAGTGGTAATCAAAGTCCAAGCCAAGAAACTCTCCAAACACTCCTTCTCCAAGTCTAATGAATAACCTCTAAGCACAAGCTCAACATAGGGGTGCAAATGGACATAGAACAACCATTTGGGAATGAGAGAGGATGAGTTTATAGGGAAAGGGAGTTAGGACCTATCCAAAGATATAATTAGGCCCTCATCTCAAGGAGGTAGCTCATAGGGATAAGACAAAGAGGCCAAGTTGGGATGATTCGACCTCATCTATGCGAAACAACCTCGAGCTCGCCGCTCTGGAAGCTTCTAGATCACGGAGCTTCTCATCCTCTTTGGGAAAATTACCTTTTTGGGATCATCGTAGGTATGCAAGTAAATAGAGCGATGCCATCATAGGTCGAGTATAGTGCAACATGCGATCATCGCGGTTTTTAGCCTCATAAGAGTGATGATCCTAAAATTAGGGTTTAAGAGCTATTTCATTAAGGGGAAGCTCAAGGCATTTTCCAATGAATGTCTTAGGGAGGATCTGAACTGCATATATGAATGAGTGCACTGCATTATGGTCATTTTTCAAGCAATTCGGGGTGTGTCACAGGGAAGTGCCAGAGGTGTGACAAAATACTGTGTAACATCAAGTCTATGATAGCAATTTATATTTTTACTAATGTTGATTTCTTACTATCTTTTTCTTTATTTCATTTAAAACTTTATATATATAGACGAACCTAATGGCGAACCTCATCAAAAAATTCGAAACCGAATCAAATCATTTCCGAACCCGAACTCGAACCTGAACCATGTGGCTTAGATTATTATTAAGTTTAACAATTCTATTGATTTATCAAGAATGAATTACATAACATCATACTACACCAATCTTCCCCTAATCATGCTACATAACATTACATATTATTATTATTATTATTTATTTTTGCTTTTTACATATACATATACATATATTTTTTTCCTCTGGAAAAATCCGTAAATTTTTCATTAATATGAAAAGATTACATATGTAGATGCTTTATCGCATATGCCATGATCGCTGTGGATCTGTACATTTTCAAAAATTACATTGTTCATTTGTCTGATATAAACACTTTACAATCCTGTTTTGTCTGTAAAAAAAGTTTGTTGCCTTTCAGCAACCTTCAGTTGTTCAAAAATAAAAGGACTATGCAAAAAATTGTGGTTTGTAAAACTGCTGCCGATTTTGTTATGTTAAGTATGGGGTAGACCCACTGTAGGATATCGCGGGTCTGTATAGGGCCTATGGTAGAATTTTCGTACTTGCTGATCCAAAATTTCAGTGATCTCCCATGTGCCACGATCCATCAGCGCGGCCTCCTTGGACAATTTGTCAGCCTCCATATTATGTTCCCTGTAAATGTGAGCAACAGTGATATGAGAGAAAGCTTCTTTGAACTGCCGAACTTCATCCATTATAACTTTGAGTGTGTGCATGTGACATGTAGAAATCTCATTGAACCAATTTGTAATGATCTGGGAGTCCCCATATATGTTGATGCTAGTGCAATGATGACTAAGTGCAAAATGCAGGAGGTGACGCAATGAGATGAGTTCATCATAATTGTTTGTTCCAGCCCCCAAGCCAGCTTTGATATGGTAGAAGTGATTTGAGTTTAGGTGCAGAATGAAGCCACCCCCACAGCTTTGAGCATTTGCAGCTCCATCGAAGTATGCCCATGGAGTGCCTGGATCGATGTTTGGTGGAGGGTTGGGACGACGGGCTTTTGAGGGAGGCAGGTCAGGTAACTCATTGTATGCTGAGATAATGCCTGCTTCAATGAGAGGCCATCGAGGAACTTTTTCATCAAAAATCAGGCTGTTCCTGACTTTCCAAACAATCCAATTAACAATAATAGGGAGGTTTGCCGCCTTCGAACCTTTGTGCCTTTTGTCCCAATCAATCCATGCACTGATTGGTTCGGGACCACCCCATTCCCCATTGTAGGGAATGAATGGCTTTATATTGATCCATATTTGTTTTACAGAAGAGCAGTGCAGAAATAGATGCGCAGAGGATTCTGAATCCACTTTACAGAGGGCACATCTCGTCGGACCATGAATTGCTCGTCGCATAAGATAGTCACCCGTGGGTACCTTGTTTCGCAGGACGCACCAGGTAAAAATCTTAGACCGGGGCGAGGCTGAGAGCTTCCATATTTTTTGCCACCAACTGTCAAGAACCTCGGGCTTTTTTTGGATGATGAGATGTGTGTATCCCTCCTTTGGAGTGTACAATCCGCTATCAGCTTGATACCATATCAGTTCATCCGGACCCTCAGTAATTCTGATGTGGGATTCCATCAGGGCAGCACAATAATCTTGCCAGGTCGTGTGCCATCTCACTGGAAGGTTTAGATGGAATGCAGTCTTCCAAGCCTGGTGAAAGATGTCTGAGTGGTCCTGATCCGCAATCTGAGCAATTACTTTGATGTCGTGTGCAGACAGGAAGTCGACCAGGTCCTGCGGCAGCAAGTGTCTCCCCCCACTGCCACTCCAAGGGTCGAGACCAACTCGTGCTCTATCCCCGCTTTTTATTCTCCAAACAATGTTGTTTCTGATGAGTGGCAGAGCATGAAGCACCGCCTTCCAGATGGATGATATCCCAACTTTGTTCCAAGTTGGCAGTCTGAGCCAGTCCAAAACATTTCGGGGCCAAATGTCTTTGTGGTAAACAATGGAGGTCCATAGACTGTGAGATGTCATCAGGGTCAGCCCATCTTGGCTGCCAGAGCACAGGCGAAAGAGGGAAGGTCCTTTAAACCCCAACCACCCCATTTCTTGGGGAGGGCAATCGAATTCCATCTAATCCAAGCGAATGTGCGCTTTTCTTTGTTGCCAGCCCAAAGATATCTGTTACAAAGACGCTGAAGCTTTGATAGGATGTTTCGGGGAATCCAAGCGAGCGCCATCCAAAAAACCGGTGTAGCTTCAAGCACGGATTTGATCAAGGTTAATCTACCGGCTCCGGATAGATATCTAAAGCTCCAGCAAGAGATTCTTTTCTCCACTTTTGCTACCAGCCACACCCAATCTGCGATCCTTTGAGAGGTGGGTTTAAGCCAGAAACCCAGGTATTTTAGCCCCCTGTCCAGAGGATGGGTGGCGAAAGGAAAAGCCTGGCTTGCAGCATATGATTCATTTACTGATGTGCCAACCAGAGTGATTGAAGATTTTGTCCGGTTTACCTCCTTCCCTATTGCTTTAGCAAAGAGCTTTAGAATTCTGCTGAAGGTGGAGATATCCTGTATGCTGCCATCTAGCATGATAAGCACATCATCGACGAACAGAAGATGTGTAAGAAAACACTCATCTGAGATTTTTAGACCCCTGAAAGATCCATCCCTTTTTGCTGAGATAATTAACCGACTGAGGGCTTCCATCACCAGAAGGAAAAGTAGGGGTGATAGAGGGCAGCCCTGGCGAAGACCTCTTTCGGAGTGGAAGAAGTGGGAAGCAGCGCCATTGATAAGGATGCTAAAAGTAGGGGATGTGATGCAAGCCATAATCCAATTGATGAAGTGGAGGGGAAAACCCAGATGGATGAGGATCATTTTGATAAAGAGTCAGCTTACACGATCAAAAGCCTTTGAGAGGTCGATCTTGAGGAGAATGCATTTTAGTTTCTTTGTCCAGATGGAATGGATTTCTTCCTGGGTGGATCCAATGGCTTCATGGATTTGTCTGTCTTCCAGGAAAGGTATACATACACACACACACACACACACACACACACACACACACACACACACACACACACACACACACACACACACACACACACACACACACACACACACACACACACACACACACACACACACACACACACATATATAGATATATATATATATATATATATAAATGAATTAGCTAACATGGATATTCAAATAGTTTATTTAAGTTCTACACTCAACATTTTTAAAAGTATATGAATTATACATCTTTTAATTTTTTTTTTAGTTTACATTAAACTATTTGATTATTGTGCTGACAGGTGCTCCACAACATAGTATAGTAGAAATGTTGTAAGGTAATGTTCTGTAAACATTTTGACTCATTCAAAATAAAATAAAAATAAAATAACCCCTCGTTAAAATAAAAATAACTTCAAACTAAAAAATAAAAATAAAATTTCTTCGTTGTTGTTATTGTTATTATATATATATATATATATATATATATAGATATATATAAAGCAAGTCTGAATCTTTATATTAGCAAAAATAATTTTTTTTTACACAAAGTGAGTGCCCATATGGGTCTTGTTACCAAGCATAAGAGAACCAGGAGGCCCTAGGCTGTAGCATGAGTCTAATGAGACTAAGTTACAAACTTATGTGTCGAAAAAGACTGATTTACAAACATTACAAGTCCCAGGAAGACAGACTTGGATTGAGCCAGAGTCGTTGACTAGTGAAACTGTAAGTCAAAACAAAAATCTCTGGGATGTGTTGCATGAATCCTGTGCTTTGGAGCTTATTGAAAGGATAGGTTAGACATATGGCTTACTTTTGTGAGCCACTGTGTCGACTGAAGCCTTGTTGGTTTGGCCTTGTGTTGTAACATCCTCTTGAGGCTCCTCGATAATGAGACATGTGTAACCAATGCTTGTAACTTGATGAGCCGGAGCATGACCATGATGCTGCTGAATTGGTGGAGTGAGAATGTCCCTTCTTGATTGGCCATATTGCATAGCTTCTTCCATTCGGGAAGGGGGGAGAGAGAAGTAGACGAGGTGGAAGGGGAGGCGTTGCCACCATGAGAGCTGGAAGATGTGGGGGAAAGCAGAATAGGAGGGAATTAGATGCTAACGATCTGGGTAATTGGCGTAGATACCGACATAGGTGAATTATCAATGTGTAGGCCTTGAAGATGTCTCGAGAGCAATAAATGTCCTTATGACAACTGCAATCAAACACCCTCATCCGAGATAATTATTATTATTATTTTTTGTTGGTTAGTTAAGGTGAACATGATTCAATCAAGTTATTGGTGGTTTTTGAGCTCTAGGTTTATGAGAACTCATGGTATTGAATCATGGTATTCATGTGGAATATTGCCTATTTAAAAGGGGAAATTAAACCAACCTAGATCCATCTTAATTTCAGATCTACCAAGTGTTTAGAGGGATCAAATCTCTTGAGATGCAAAGATCTTTTAGAGTGAAAATAGATTTGATCCCTTTTGGCACTTGGTAGATCTAGAGTTAAAGTGAATCTAGGTTGGTGGTTAATACAATTTTTTCATTTTTTTTTAATTAACATAGATATTCAAATATTTTATTTAAGCTTTACAATAAACATTTTAAAAAAGTATAAGAATTATACATATTCTTTGAGCATGAAAGGAATTACACATTTCCCTTATACTGAGATGTAAAATACACCTCAACACAACAAACATGATCTTAGAGTTCATTATTTTTTCTTCTATAATCCATCTAACCTCAAAGTGTTATTTTTTTTTTCTAAGTATGATTAATCTATTAACAAAGGAGATAAAATTACATCACGACCGCAGTCTGAATCATTGCCCTGCATAGAGGCATAGGTGTCAAGATATACATGGAATGAGACTGCTCTAGCACAGGGAGCTCAGTCTTGCACCTTTTTCTGGGATTACAAAAAAAACAAAAAGAGCTGAACTGCTCTTCTCCATCTGAACAAAACCATGCCCAATAGTATGGGCCGCCTGTCGAACTGTCATAACATGAAAAAACAAGCTAAACATCAGGGGATTCTTTAGTAATCTGGCACCAACCTGTATCATAAATGTTTCCTTCAAGAGCTGCTGCAGTGTTGGATGGTCCAGGGTCATACATTGCCATGTCTGTGTTCTGAACGTTGCTTGCCGTAGCCTCAGGGGCCTCAGGAGTTTGTAGAGTCTCTCTGCCAATCTCCAACTGGATATTCGCTGCCCGAGCAGAAACAGGTACCGCGCCTTCCTGAGGAGCACTTGGTTCTCCCTCTTGGGCTTCTTCCTGAAAAAACACTGATATATGTGCCGTAATCCTGGGTCGATTAAGCCTGCTGCAGAATGTAAAGATCGCCGAGCCATAAGTGGGACGCCCTCTTCCGCTTCACGTGCTTGGGTAATGCCCAACAGAAAAGTCGCTAGAGGGGGAGGTCGACTCCGAGGATGGGCTGGAAGGCACCCTCCTGTGCTGTCCCTGACGGGACCTCATACGATGGCGTCGCCGAGGCATCGTGTTGTCCAAAATAGTGGTGAGTGAGCGAGGCGGAGAGGCGATGCAGTTTGAGTTTGCCGTGCGCGTGACCACCAGAACTAAGCTATCTGAAAACTGGTCCCCAGCAATTCGCAGGCTTGGTGCCCGAGAAATCAACCAGAATGAGGGCGGAGGCTGCCCTGTCGAGCTTTTTGAGCTTGGAGACAGCGTTTCCCGTATACTTAAGCTACCATTATCCTTCTGGAGGATGAGACTCTCATAGCCTTTGTCAAATTCAGAGTTCCAACACTTTTTTGGAGCGTTCTGCGACTGAACCACCAGGAATTGCACCCCCGCCAGTTCGCAATTGAACTTTAAAACCTTGATCTCCTGCATGTCTCGAGAATCATCCCAATTGAATGCTGCAGTGAATGTTGCCAGGGTGTGGAGCGAGCCAGCGCGTGCGCGCACATGGTCCATGGAGCAGGACAGGGGTGGTATTACAGAGCCGATGTACTTCGAACAAATGAGCTCTGTGTTAACCGTTTTCCAATACCCTTCATTAAATTGCCTGTTGGTGGTGCTGTGCCGCGTGTGCATGTGATGAGCCGCCTGGCACCACCTCTGTCCCATCCTCACTGTAATCTGTCTAAGCACCCGCATCCAGGGAACCTCAAAGTGTTATTAAGTAAGTGAGCTATTTTAAATTTTCCCTTAGAAAAAACGCTTCTAAATATATTACCAACTTTATGATAGCATTATGTTCATCAAAAACTTTCCAACAACTACACTCATGCTCAATTTTGATATTCTAGCAAAACTTTATGCCCCTCTAACGTTTACACTAAAACTTTCTCTCTTTTACCCATCAACAATAAACACCTTAACATTAACTACGTGGCATCTGTATAATGCCATGCCATATTTGGTAGGATCATCACTCAACTTAAACTCTTTTCTTGGTAGTATTATAATGTTTTTGGGCTTTCAATACTACTCAAACACTATATCATGTCTTTCCAAACTTCATCACCATAATATTTTTATTATTATTAAATGCAAAATGTCACATGATAAAAATATTTGTCATGCTATCTATATCGGCATGCCTCTTTGTTTCTCGCACTATAATTTTTTATGATATGCAATACCACATGTCACATAGCCCCAAACTTATGTTTCACATCCATGCAAAAGTTTAACATCACAGTACGATGTCATGTGTCACTATTTACCATCGTTTCACATTCTACCTAATATTTTTATATAAAAAAAAAAATTTCACTTTCAATTATTTTTGATTTTTTTACTCTCTATTAGTTTGTTTTTGACAAAAAAATTATGCTATTTATCCATAGTTTAATATTGGGAATTCAATTTTTGTTATTTATTATTATTATTTAAATTTATTTATTTGTAAAGTGATTAGTTAAGGTCATAGCTTTATTTCCTTTCTATTTCACTTTTTGATTTTATTTTTTTTCGGTTTTTTATTATTTCCATTTTTATGAATTATAGTTTTTTCTCTGTATTTTCAATTTACAATGACAAATTTGAAAGAATATATATATATATATATATATATATATATATCTTTTAATTTGACTTATATTTTTTTTGTTGGTTTTTTTTAAGATGACAAATTTTTAAGAGAAAAAAAAATAAAAAAATATTTTCCCAATAATTTCTTTTTAGTTTTCTTACTTTTTAATTTGACTTATATTTTTTGTTGTTGTCTTTTTGTCTTTTTTTTTCCTCGTTTACGCAATCATATTTTTTTTTTTGGTTTACACATAGCGTTTATAATTAATAACTATTATGATAATTTTTTTTTTTTTTTAGTTTACACATAGCGTTTATAATTAATAACTGTTATGATAATTAGTAATTAGTTTTTAGAATATTGTGAGCGTTTCTTTCCTAATTTTATTAAAACTTTTATTTCATGAGAATTTTTTTCCTAACTTTGTTGAATTTGTTTATTTAAGCACAATTTTTATAATTTTTGCCTCCAAGTATGTAAAAAATTCAAGAAATTGATCTTATAACAAGAAATTGAATTCAAGAATTCAAGAAATTAATCTTCTTGAATTATATATATGTATATATATTTAATTCCTTTCGTGTGTTTGTGATTAATGTCTATTGTTCTTGCAGGTCAAAGGATTTAAACTCCCAGGATATCCCACTTTGAAGTTCCATATTATGTTTCAAGTAGCTGGAGATTGTTCAACATTTATTGGGAGGTTAGTCTTCAATTTCTCATTTGTTTCAATTGGTTTGTTAAAGTTGTTTTATCTTGTTTCCTTGAATCAAAGTTAGATGATTGGTTTGAGTTACCATGTAAAATGTTAATGTGTGAATTTTGTTAAAGCGGTTTAATCTATTGCAACTTTATTCCTAGTTTTATTCAAAGTGATTGTCAAATTCAATCAATTTAGTACTAAATCACAAATCATAGACAAACCTATAATATTTAGAAAAAAATTGAAAAGGGTTAATGATATATTTTATTTATTTTAATTTTAATTTTAATTTTTTAATTTTCACTATACGAAATTTTTTAGGAACTAAGTATTTTGATTAAAAACTAAGTGTTTTGATATCCATCTATAGTTACTAATGATTTAATTATCCATCTATAGTTACTAATGATTTAATTTATATAACTATGGTAGTTATAATTTATTTGTTAAATTAATGGTAAAACAATTGTTACTACGAATTATTTATAAATATTAATTAACATGTCTTTACAATTTAATTTAAAATTTAATCTAATACTAAATCACAAATTATAGATCATTTCGACTCAATTTTGGGAACTAATTATTTTGATTAGAAACTATGTGTTTTGATATCCACCTATAGTTACTAATGATTTAATTTATATAACTATGCCACTTAGAATTTATTTGTTAAATTAATAGTAAAACAATTGTTATTACGAATTATTTATAAATATTAATTAACATGTCTTTACAATTTAATTTAAAAATTTATTTAATATTAAATCACAAATTATAGATCATCTCAACCCAATTTTGCTCTGCAAAAGAAATAGAAGCCATTTGGGTGATAACAATAAAAGTTTTGTTTCATATTCCCATGTCTTTATTGTCACAAACACAATTTCATTCAACTCCATATAAATCATGTTCAATTCCCATGAACTTTGTAGGAGACAATTGATTGTGCAAAATGACTTCCATGAACTTTGTAGGAGACAATTGGTTGTGCAAAACAACTTTCTTGGAATTGACATTTCATTGAGTTGAAACCAAGTTTCTCCATATCAGTTTGAACCAAACACTGCCAAAAAAATAAAGTTATAAGGTTTCATTACAACCAATGAGGTAGGCTGCTCATCAAAAAGCAACATTTTAGCTCAACATTTTCACTTTCATTTCTATTTTTGTATGAAGACTTTAATTGATCATCTCACACTTTGTCAACAGCTCATACTCCAATTAGCTATATTTAAACTAGCATTTGCACCAGATGTTGCAGAGGAAACGCCGCAAGGCATAAATTGAAGAACAATTGTGACATGGGATGGGCAAATCAGATGTAGCAGAAATGAAATTCTAAAGCTGTATAAACTGAAGTTGATTTAGGGTGCCTAAGACTATATTTTTTATTTTTAATTATTGAATTAATATTGCATATAAATCTCATAAAATTCTCTGTTATTATAACTTGTAGCATTGTTCCAACCAACAAAACTATCTTCACATTTTGGAAGATCAAATGGCAACAAGTTTTACTTGGATTCCATTTGGTGAACTAATGTTGATGCTTCTACATGGTTCCTATTCATATTCATATAAGTGGGGTTCTGGTCATGCTTTTACCTTCCCTTATAGTGGAATGATGTTCAAGTAGACATGATATTATTCTTAGATTTATATTTTTTTAAATTGCTTTGGCTTTGGTTCTAAATCAATCATTTTTATATTTTATATTGTCTAAACCATAAACCCAAATACTCCCATGAGAAATTCTTCCATTTATAATAAGAAGATTATAAAAATTTACTGAAACGTACCTAAAAGAAAATATCTACCATCCCATGAGAAATTCTTCCATTTATAATAAAAATTTCTTCCATTTATAATAAGAAGATTATAAAAATTTACTGAAACATACCAAAAAGAAAATATCTACTAAAATGCCGAAGCAACACAAGCACATTTTCTAGATATATCTCCATCTGCTTTATATAATCACCATTTTTGATGTCCTTGACGATGAAACAAACGAGTGCTTTTTGGACTTGGGGGCATTTCCTAAGGGTAGAAAGATCTGTGTAGATTCATTGTTGGATATTTGGGTATATGTCTGTGGAATGGATTGGAAAGATGCTTTTGTGGTCTTGTTAGAACTTGCAAGTCGAAATCTCCTAAATCTCACAAGCGATTCAAGGTGAGGAACTTTCTTAGATTTGTTGCCTTCAATAAATTTGTTGATTGTTTTGTTCTTTTCATTCTTCATATTTGTATCTCAACTTAATTTTAAGCGGTGCTGTCCATCAAAGTCTTTGATGAGCACCAACTTTGCAAAAAAGTAGAGGAAAAAAAAAATTAGAAATCAAGAAGGTAAGATAAATCAATGTTTTTTTTTTTTTTGGACAATAACGGTTAGATTAAAAAGGGCGGTAAACCAACTACCGCATGCTTTTACATTTCTGAAGAATCCATAACAGAGAACAGGGGAATGCATAGGATTGCTGATCCAATCCGAGAGAAATGCTGATCAAGTCGATGTTCTGAAATAGAGAAATAAACTACTTCGGCATATTGATGGTTGTAGATGCAACGACGCACAATGCAAAGGGCCTCAAGCGGAGCTTGAGCTTACTGTGCCTCAGAACTTCGCTTCAAATGGACTGCCTGCGGATCTTTGAAGTGTTGTTCCAAAAGACATCATTGGCATAGGAAACTGAATGACCACCGAATGAGGAGGAGTCTTCATCAACTAGAAGCATCATCGCAAGATTTGGGAGTAGCCGCAAATGCTGCTTCCCGGAGAAGATCGGCTCTGAGTTTTCTGAACCAAACCTTCAGAAAAGAGAGATTGGAGAAAAGCGAAACTGAACTGGGATGCACCCTTGAGGATCCTTTAAAGTCGCTTGGGAAACAGGAACAAATCAAAAAACAGAGATCAAACTCGGAGTCTGAAATCAGTCTTGAATTGTCGGATTACAAAAATTGATTGAACAGAGGTCCCGAGGAGCAGGGGAGAGAAGGGAATAGGGAGCCCTTATTTCAGGGAGGAAAGGAGGATCGAGCTGGAGATTTAGGGAATGGAACAAGAAGATTCTGTTGAGTTAATTACCAGGGATCTCCGAGAACAGAGGACACCAAGGTTGGCCTCAGTATCAGCTAGGGAGTTGAGGTTCCTTAAGATATGAAAGAAGGATATTTTATTGAATTTGGGCAGCAATAGTCTGATTTTCCTGATGATGGTGGCTAACTGAACCTGGTGAGAGTTCTTAGGACGAAGCATGGCCTGGATGATGAGTCTTGAGTCTCCAAAGACTGAGAGAGAAAGGATATTTCTTTTAATCGCCTGTGTCAGCCCTTGCCACAATGCCAGAGCCTCCGCTCTGTTGTTTGTTTCAGTTCCCAGACCCCAATGAAATCTCAGTTCCGGAAAACCTCCAGGGCTCAATAGAACTCCCCCACTGCCAGCAACCCCAGGGTTTCCTTTAGAGGCCCCATCAAAGAATAAACAGTGATCTTCCAAGGCCGATCTCCACTTGATGAACTCTTGTTCTTCCAGCCTAATCTCCCAACTGGAATGAACGGGAACAGGATGAGGGGGCCTTTCCTTCAGATTTGGAACCAATTCTTTGAACCAATTCTCCTCTTCTATGAACAGTCTCGTTTCGTTCCTTGATGAAGTATTGGCTTCTAGTGCCTCGCCCAACAATGCTTTTATTTTAGAGATAACTCTTATTGTAGTGCAACTTTCTTCTCGAAAAATTCTGTTGTTCCTTTCCAACCATAGTTTCCAACAAATAAATTTAGGGATCCACATCCAGCTGGTTTTAAGAAGACTTTTATTTTTAAGGCAGAAGGGAGATAAGTTGGCCCAAGTTCTGAACAGGGCAGGAATGTTGTCTGGAAGAGCAAGGATAGAGGGCTCTAACAGCAGCACTCCCCTCCAGACTTCTTGAGCAAAGGGGCAAAGCAGCAACAGGTGATTGGTAGTTTCTTCATCAGACCTACAGAGAGGACATCTGGAAGGTCCTTCCATCCCTCTTCTTCTCAAGTTATCTCTGGTGAGGATGCTTTGGTGTGCCACGGTCCAACAGAAGAAGTCTATTTTTGGGAGAGTTGGAAAATCCCATATAAATTTCCATTGGGCCGGGTTTGGAGGAGCATAAGGAACAACCATAATTCTTTTATAACCTTCAGAAATAGTATAATGGCCAGAGATGAACCCCCAGCCTCTTTTGTCTTTAGTAGTGGCCTTTGAAGGAGATTTACCTTGGAGCATATCTAAAAGTAAAGACGCTTCCCCCTGCAGCATTATGGGGATCTCCCCCAGATTCCACCCATCCCAGGTTCTATCAGGAGCTTCTTTCCAGATCGAAATGTCCCACAATGTGTGCAGATTGCAAGACTGAAGCCAATCTTTGATGTTTGCAAAACCATTCACATGCTTCATTGGCTGGTCACCCAAGATCGAATCATCCCAGATTTTGATTTTCCTTCCATTTCCAGGAATCCAATATAGGTGATGGCTGAATTGCTCCCTAGCAGCATTGCAAAGATTGAATATTGGTGAACCTTTTAGAGTTCTTGGAGGCTTATCCAGGCATCTCAACCGCTGCCCTTGGAAGTATTTCTTCCAAATGACTCTTTTACTCCAGCTAGTATTTCCAGAGACTAAATTCCATAGAATCTTGGATCCCAAAGCAAGATTTTGGGCAGCCAAATTGCGCAGCTGGAGGCCTCCTTCCTGAAAAGGTCTCTTGAGGATTTCCCAGCTCACTAAATGGATTCTTCTATCATTGTTATTCCCACCTTCCCACAGAAATCTTCTCAACAGGCTATCTAACTTACTAAGAAAGTTTTTTGGGGCAAGGAGGATTGAGTTTTGGAATAGAGGCATGCTTATTAGGACCGATTTCATGAGGATGACTTTCCTTGCATTGTTCAGCCATGAGGCACCCCAGGCTTGGATTCTGTTCTTTATTTTATCAAGCAGAGGCAGCCAGTGAGCAACTTTAGGCTTAGATTTGAAGATTGGGATCCCGAGGTATTTAAATGACTCCCAATTTCGGATTCCATCCATTTCTAAAAGTCTTGCTATGTCAGACAGATCTTTAGTCGAGCAATTCTAGCCATAGATAGAGCATTTTCTATAATTGATTTTGCTGCCCGAGATCAACCTGTAAATGTCCAGTTCCCTCTTGAAATGTCTGGCAGAGATCAAGCTGGCTCCTCCAAGCAGCAGAGTGTCGTCGGCAAATTGGGCATGATTAATGTCTTTCACCTTGTGAGTAGTTCGGAGGCCAGGCAGAGTTTGAATTTGCTGGTTATGATCTAGTTGGAAACTTAGCACCGAGGCTTGGACAGCATATAGGAGCGGAGACAATGGGCATCCCTGTCTCAGGCCCCTAGAAGCTTGGAAGAAATCAGTAGAACGGCCGTTAACCAAAGGCGCAATTCAAGGCGAGGCAATACAGGCTTTCACCCAGTTGATGAAGTTTGTTGAGAAGCCTAGCTTCTTCATCACAGCAAACAAAAATTCATGTCTCACCCTATCAAATGCGTTAGCAAAGTCGAGCTTAATCACCATGCCTTTCTCCTTTCTTTGGCAATTAGAGTGGACTGCTTCTTGGACCAGCACAATGTTATCCAAAATCTTTCTGCCTTTGATGAATCCGCCTTGATTTTCAGGGATGATGTCTGGCAAGATGTTTTTCAGCCTGTTGGCTATTATTTTGGAGACCAACTTATAACTGGAATTGCACAAAGATATTGGCCTAAATCTACTAAAGTCAGAGGTGCCTTTCTCTTTTGGGATCAGAGCTAGAAAGGCTGAGTTGATGCCACCGCCTATCTTTACACAATTTTGGGATTTTCTGACCATCCTCAGTAGATCTTTTTTGATTATTGACCAGCAAGTCAAAAAGAACCTGACAGAGAACCCATCTGGCCCTGGGGCTTTGTCAGGCTCCATGTTGTTCAGTACCTCCTCAAGCTCTTCCATACAAATCGGAGCTGTCAGCATATCGTTGTCCGAATCCTTGACACATTTGGGTATTAAATTGATCGGATATGAGTGGGGATCAATAGTTGGTTCTTTAGGAGCCGAATAAAGATCTTGGAAGAAGGAATATGCAGCTCTCTTGATGCCTTCGAAATCCTTAATCACAGTATTTTGGTAATGAATCTCTGAGACTGATTTGAAATTCTTTCGGGCTTCCGCTTGCTTATGAAAAAAGCTGGTGTTCTTATCGCCGGATTTCAGCCAGAGAATCCTAGACTTCTGCCTCCAAAATTCTTCCTCCTCCCTGCTAGATCTATGAACCTCTTTTTGGAGCTCGACTTCTTTTAGAAGCATACTTTGAGAAACAGGATTATGCTCCATTTCTAGTTGATGAGCAGGAAGCCTATTTATATTTTCTTTTCTTTTGCCTGTGGGGGTTTGCAGTCTTTTAGCCCAGTCTTTAAGATTTCTTTTTAGAACCCTAATTTTCTCTTCCCACACAAAGAAAGGAGAACCATGGACGGGCCTATTCCAAGAGTCGGAGACCACTTCTTGAAAGCCTTCTTGCTGGATCCACAGAGGGCTGAACCGAAAAGGGATGGGGCCAAGATTGCAATCTAGGGAAAGCTCGAGAAGAATGGGCTTATGATCAGAGGTGAGATTTGGGAGAATTTTAGAGGATGCCATAAGACCGCAGGTTAGGAAAGAAGAGTGGACAAGAAATCTGTCCAGCCGGGCAGCAATGTGGTTGGGGGCTGATCTTTTATTGGACCAAGTGAATTTTCCTGAAGAAGGTTTAATATCCTCCAGGTCCCAGCCCAGCATTATGTCTTCAACCCATTCTCTGGCAGGATCCCTGACAATGGAACCTCCCTTTTTCTCATCAATATCAAGGGTGACATTCAGGTCACCTGCAATTATGATATTCTCGGGGTTTTGCTCTAAAAGAAATGAATGAAGCGAATTCCAGCAGATTTTTTTCTCACTTGGCAAAACAGGAGCATAAACGTTAAACATACTTACTTGCTGACCAGAATCCTTGTGGAGTAGCTGAGTGAAGAGCCAGTGAGGGCTGCTTTTTTCTTGAATAAAGTCATATATGGTGCTGTTCCAGAAGGTGGCTATTCCACCAGAGGCACCTCTTGCACTAACCGCTCTTCCATGGCCTTTGTTCCAAAAAACTTTACTAGAATGGAGGAGAGAAAGATCCTCCAGCTTTGTCTCCTGGATGAGGAGGATTTCAGGCGAGTATATTCTCACTATATCTTTCAGGGCTTCCTCTTTCGACCTGCTGCCTAAACCTCTGCAGTTCCAGGAGACATATTTCATTATTTACTTTTGTGGGGAGAGGAGGCTCCAATTGGAGCCTTGTTGCTCTTGCGCCCAGATCTGGTATTCATCATTGATTTGAGAGTTTTTTGGGAGCCTTGAAGGACATCTTTGTAAGTTTCTTCCTCTCTCTGTTTCTTCTTGGATTTCCGCCCTCTAGTCGTCTTGATTGGAGTGGCTAACGAATTGTCAGTTTTAGAATCTCTCTCTTCTGAATCTCCTTCAGAGTCTGAGGCTAGACTAATGTGTTCTTCATTGCCTTCATTTCCCCTCTGACACTCCTCAGGTGATGGAACTGTTGATTCTACTTCATTTATTTTTCCTTGTTTCTCCATATTTCCGGTTTCTTCTTGGTTCTCCTTATCATCCATCTTTTCTCCAGAAGGAGATCCGTCTTTAGAAGCAGCAGCGGCTTTTGGGTTGATGTGAGGCTTTCCCGATGGGGCGGAGGTTTTCTGTCTGGGAGGCTTTGGAATAGCCTTTCCCTTTCTGATTTCTTTCCATCCTTCTTCTTCAATTGTGTTCCCTGTTGGGGCTTTTGGGCAGTTTCTCTGGAAGTGTCCATGCTCATGACAGGTTCGACATTTGAAAGGCAGCTGCTCGTAGTCCAACTTCTGGTAGTGCTTCCATTCTCCAACTTTGAGTTTAATCGCTTCTGGTAGCCCGGCTTCCAGGTCGACTTCTACACAGATTCTAGCACATGTATATTGGCCTTTGTGATCAGCTTTGTCAATGAATCGACCCAGCCCATTACCAATCTTCTGCAGAGATTGATAGCTCCAACAGTGAAGAGGGAGATTGGGTAAACGAACCCAGACCGGCGCCTCCTTGGGGACATCAACAGATGGGTCAAAGTCAGGACTCCATTTATTGAGATACAGTCCCTGATTTCCCATAAAATACGGCCCGTTTCTGAAAACCAGGTCGCAATCTTCCTTGGTGGTAAATTCAAAAATGAAATAGCCTCGCCCTACAGCATAACAAATCACATTATTTTCCAGCTGCGGTCTCCAGTTTCGTTGGATCCAATCGTCCGTGGTTTTGGTGGATGGCCATCGGCCCATAAACTGCCCTACCAGGCCTCTGTTAGACAACGCAAGAGCGATTTTAATCGATTGTTCCTCTGGAAGAGCTATCTCTGGTATTTCGTCGAGCTTTTTAATGAATTTCAGCACTTCAACGTGCTGATGCTTCTTACCTTTCTGCATTAGCAGTCTTTTGAAGGCATCTGCAGAGGATAATGGAGGGGTGGGAGCGGACTCCCCACCCCCGGGACCGCTCATGGCAGCGTCCAAGAGCTTGGCGGCGGCAAACCTACAGTCGGCTCCGAGGAACAGAACAGCAGTGCGCGCAAAATTTTTTTTTTACCCAATATCTAAGATAAATCAATGTGTTAGCTGGTAAAGATAAAGGTGTTTTTTCAGATCACTACCTTTGGTTAATACAAGTTTTGATGTATCAGGAATCTAGCCATCTCATTTGATTGTGCTAGTGAGCTTTTCTTTAATCAACATGATGTGATGCATGATTTAGCCTTGCGTCTGGCAAGCCGGGATAGTGCCATTGATAAGAGGCTTTTCATGCCTGCCAAAGAGGATGTTATTCCCACAAAATGGTTGGCACTAAAGCATACATCTAAGGTTCAATTTGTTTCAATTCATACAGGTCATCCCTGAAACTTATTCTCTTTTCCCTGCATAAGCATTGAATAATTATTTGTTCAATTTACTAAATTTTCAAATTTAATAAGGAAGCATTTTTATCAGCATAGCATCTCAGCTTTCTGACTTTTACATTTCTGGGACATTACTATAGGTTCAATGGAAGAACAAGGTTGGTCTCAAATAGATTTTTCTGAGGTGAAAGCTCTGGCTTTGTTCTTTGATGCAAGTCAATACTGTCTTCCAACATTTTTACATACCATGCCAAAACTTCAGGTTCTTATCATGTACAATTACAATTCAAAGCGTGCAGTACTTAAAGGCCTGTCAGTATTTTCGTCAGTTACCTAGCTTAAGTCTGTATTCCTTGAGAAGTTGATACTACCTCCTCTTTACGAGTACTGTAGATCCTGGAAGAACTTGGAAAAATTCTCTGTATGCCTTTGTGAGGGCTTGGGAAATATGACTCTATTTGACAAGGGGCAAGTCCTAGAGTTTCCTAAGTTTGTAGAAATTATCTTTGATCACTGTTGTTATCACCCAAAAATTATCAAAACATTATTGTGTCAACTCTGTTTTTGGTCATGATTTCAAGGATGTCTAAAAGTCATTTTAGTCTTGATAAAAGGGTAAGTGATAGGGTTTGAAGTCTTAAAATGTCATATTTCATTTCCAAATAAAGTCCTTTAGGTTCACTTCATGGTAAAATAGGTCACATTTCCCATTAGGTTTAGAGTTCAATTTTTGCAATCATACAAGAATCCACGGTTTTGTAGCGCAGCTAGTTCAAAAAAGGTGATTTGCGCTATGAAAACAATCTAATTTCGTAGCGCACTATGAGGCAAAAACCCTGTTTTTCTGTTTTTTAGTAGTCAACTTCCAAGGGGGTTCTTGAGCAATTGAAAACTCATTTTTGAAAACTGAAAGAGGTTTTTCTTATAAACATTCTTATATACAAAAACCTCCTCCATTTTTGTAACAGCTGTCAGGGATCAAGAGATAGGAGCTCAGGAGTGAAACCTTCTTTTCCAGGAAAAACATAGCTATTTTTATTGGTTGATGAAGTGGCTGTTGTTTTCCACTCCCTCATTTTGTCACCTTTCTCTCCACATTCGAATATCATTCCTTAAACAAGTTACCCAAGCTCCTCTATCATTTAATTTTCAACCTTTGCATGTATGAGTGAGCTGTCACCTTTGAAAAGTTAACTTTGTGACAAACAACTTGCTGTCCAAAAAGTTCTTTACAGCTGTCATATTTTTAAGAGGGCAGTTTGGGTTATAAAGGGAAATTGCCATGAATATGAAAGCATAAAAAGAAGGCTATGTGTTTGGATAGGAGACTATATAGATTTAACTAATCATGGATTACCTCAGCTTCACACAAGCTTTCATCCAGATAAGTTACATGTATTTCTACTAGGAGCTGCAAGGGGATTTGTGTGTTTCTTGGATTGTGGTGAGTTGTTGGTTTCAAAAGGACTTTTTAGGAAAATTAAGATGAGTTTCAAAAATTTGAAGGAGGTTTTTTCTAAAAACATAACAAGGAAAAAAAACCTCTTTCAAATTTCTCCCTGGTGCTACTAATTTGGAGACTCAAAGTTTCCTTTGAGACCTATTTGCAAAATTCTGAATTTTCCTGTTTTATATATGATTTTATAATGCATATTCTGGAAAACTAAAGCTGGTTTTCAAAACTGAGAGAGGTTTTTCCTATAAACATTCTTATCTACAAAAACCTCTTCCATTTTTGTAACAATCATCAGGGATCAAAATATATAAGCTCTGTCTCAACACCCATTTTTCAGATAAAAACAGTGCAGAAAATGATAAATTTATAGGTCAGCCTTTCATTAAGGTGAAGACCAAATTTGGATGAAAATCACTTTTAAAGGGCAAGTTTTTATGCTTTTTGATGTTGACACCAATCCTTGAAGAATGTTAAATATCTTCAAACTTTAAATTTTTGAAGGTTGTGTTGAAAAAAGAGCATACACAGCAGTTTCGTAGCATGCTACGAAACTACTGAAGGTGACCATTTAGCACCTTATAGATGTATTTCGAAGGTAAGGTCTGATAAATTCCAAGTTTTGATGATTGCTGGTAGACATATGAGGATCATTGATGAAGTTTCAAATGGCAGTGATGCAGAATGGTTCAAAGAAGTATTCCATAAGTGATATAAAAGTTGTGCTACGAAAACAAGCTATTTTCGTAGCACAGTCATGTTTCATTCTCTTTTTCATCTATTCGAGATTCCCTTTCTTGCACAGGTGGAAAAATGAAGTTTAAATGGATTACTAACACATGCCACATATGAAACTGCTCGAAGATAAGCATAAAGGATTAAGGGCCTTAAAAGGAGGAACTCTGTCTCCTTGTTTTTAGGACAGTTAGGTCATGACTCAGCAGGGTTTGCAACAATACTGGAGACATCATCAAGCTCGAAGACATGGATTGGCAGTTGATTAAAGAATTTATTTAAATCATAGATAAGGTTGTTAAAAGCACGTTTTAGGAGTTTCACTGATCCGGATTTAAACAGGAACGCAATAGATTACAGAGATAACCATAAATACAGAGATGCGATAACCATAAATACAGAGATGCAGCGGAAATAATACTTCATTTCATTAATGGAAAATACTGAAATATGCTTACAACCAGAAATGGAAATAAACTAGCTAGGGCGATGGTAGCTTATCTCTGAGAAGAGATGTGGTGGCTACATGCCTCTGAACTGTTCCGAACTGTGTTACAATGAGGCTCGAAGGCCTATTTATTGTTGAGAAACAATGGAAAACCCTTCACATTCCAAAACCTAACCCTAGAAGATGAAATGCCAAATTGTGGGCCCCGTTTGGGTAAATTGGTACATCAATTTCCCGGGGTCGTAACTTTGGCATACGATCTCCATTTGACGCGTACGATAGCTCGTTAGAAAGATCTATCTGAGTAATACCAATTTGGGAGGCAACATGGGTCCATGGACCCATGTTGCCCCAGATTCCCAAAAAAACGTCGTTTAGGGCCTCAAAACGGCTCCAGAAATTCAAGACCCGAAAAACAGCTAAAAATAGTAAACCGTGCTACAATTTAGGAAATTGAAAAAGCTGAAAGAGACAGTTGTGGGGGTCCAAATGGGATAGGTGGGTGGCCACCAACATCCACCTGGATCATTCCTTCCCCTTTAGGAAGCAATGGTCCCCATTGCGTTGAGTTCCTCCATCTGCTGAACTTGTCCTGCAATCTCTGATGTGTCCAGTGATGGTGGGAAGCATGGTCGACGATGGTCCACATTGAACATTTGGTGCAGGCGAAGGAATGGAGGAATGATGTGCTCCAAAGCATTGTTCCCCATAGCCTTGGTAGTGTTATAAGGACCATGTCGGAGTAGTCTGAGCTTCTGATGGGTTCTGGTAAGGCGTTCTTTCTGTCGATGCAACCAGACTTTGCTGCCCACCTGAAACTTGTGTGGTACCCATGTGGGTGAGGAGAAGTTGTTCCTGTGTTTTGTCATGACCGTATCCCTTTGCTGCTGCTGCTGCATGGAGGAACCCTTTGCAGGGGTCATGGATGTAGCAACGATCTTCCCCTTATTTTGGGAGTGAGCCAGACAGAGGAATTTCCTGTCTGTGAGATGAGCTTGCTGCCTTTCTTAGCAGTGATCAAAGAGGTGGCGGTAGGTGGGGCTACCTCCGGTATCCTGTATAATGAATCACCCAAAGAAATAATGACAGTGCGAGGCCTTGACTCGTACACAACATGTCGCCTCCACAAGTATGGCTGGCCTAATAGTACATCACAAACATCCAGAGGTGTAACATCACACAATACCTCGTCTGTGAAGGGCTTGATGCTGTAGGGAAGGCGGCACTGCTGGCGAACTTTGAGATCTCGTCCTTCATGAAGCCACCCGATACTGTACGGCTGTGGGTGTGGTGTAGTCGGTAGGCCCAACCGCTTCACGACCTCTGCTGAAACGAGGTTCTTTTGGCTGCCACTGTCGACAATGAATTGCAGCGGCGAACCCTTCACCCACATCTGTGAGTGGAAAAGACGCTCCCCCTCTTCTGGATCTGTAGGTTCATTCTTCTGGATCTTGGCAGTGGCAACAATGGCGCTGGGATCTGCATCGATGATCTGCTTCCCTTTGCCATTCCCCTTGTCGGGTTTTGGCTCAGGGTCGAAACATGCATCTGATTCGGAAGCCTTCAACTCGGCCACCAGTGACTACTTGGTCCGACACTCACTTGTGTTATGAGTGGGACTCTTGTGGAACTCACACCACTTTTCTGTGTTCTTCCTCGGCTTCGTGGTGTTGTTCTTTTCTTGCGGCTTCGATGGGTTGTCTTGGGTCACCTCGCCTTGGTTTTGTCCTTTGGGCTTCAGATTTGTAGATCCAAAGTCTTGCTTCTTCTGTTTGAACTTTTGCTCGATTTTGACAGCGTATCAGTATGCTGTGCCGAGTGAGGAGATATTCAAGAACCCCATCTCTTCCTGGATGTATCTGTGTAGGCAGCCACGGTATTTGAGTACCAGATGCAGCTCAGAATCTTTGATACCCAACTGTGTGCGAAGGGTATGAAAAATGTTTGTGAACTCCGGCACATCTTGGTCTCGTCCCTGCCGCAGTGTGGTCCATTTGATGTATTTGTCCTCATAGCTTCCGACAGGGTAGTACTGCTCCTTGATGGCATCCTGGAAGTCATTCCAAGTGGGTGCGGCTGAAAATAGTGAGCCTGTACTTTCATCCTTCTGCTCGCAGTAGGTTTCCCACCAGTCCTTGACGTGGGGGGCTGCTTTGAGAAGAGTGAAAACAATCTTTTCCCGATTTGAAAATTCATGAACAGAAAAATACCCATCTAGCAGATTTAACCATTTATCTACGGCATCTGTGTCTATCTGACCCTCGAAGATGGGGATTCCAAAATTAACTTGTACCTTAAACGGTGTGGCATTTCCAAAGTCGCTGTTGGAAGCCGATGCGTCGCCTCTGGGTAGCCGCTGAAGGATCTGCGCAAAGCTATCCATCATTGCGTTCCTTTGCCACTCGAGGGCTTCTTCGAGCAAGATTTTGATAGGATCTCCTGCCCCCTCGTCTTTCTTCTCATCCGCCATGGGAGGCCGTCGGGATTTGCGAGGCTGGTCTTGCAAAGGTTCGACCAGTTCAAGCCCTAACTCCTTATATCCTGACCTCGTTGGGGACATGCAAAGAAAAACAGAGAAAAAGCAGACCGCTCTGATACCACTGATCCGGATTTAAACAGGAATGCAATAGATTACAAAGATAACCATAAATACAGAGATGCGATAACCATAAATATAGAGATGCAACGGAAATAATACTTCATTTCATTAATGGAAAATACTGAAATATGCTTACAACCAGAAATGGAAATAAACTAGCTAGGGCGATGGTAGCTTATCTCTGAGAAGAGATGTGGTGGCTACATGCCTCTGAACTGTTCCGAACTGTGTTACAATGAGGCTCGAAGGCCTATTTATTGTTGAGAAACAATGGAAAACCTTCACATTCCAAAACCTAACCCTAGAAGATGAAACGCCAAATTGTGGGCCCCGTTTGGGTAAATTGGTACATCAATTTCCCGGGGTCGTAACTTTGGCATACGATCTCCATTTGATGTGTACGATAGCTCGTTAGAAAGATCTATCCGAGTACTACCACTTTGGGAGGCAACATGGGTCCATGGACCCATGTTGCCCCAGATTCCCAAAAAAACGTCGTTTAGGGCCTCAAAACGGCTTCGGAAGTTCAGGACCCGAAAAACTGCTAAAAATAGTAAACTGTGCTACAATTTAGGAAATTGAAAAAGCTGAAAGAGACAGTTGTGGGGGTCCAAATGGGATAGGTGGGTGGCCACCAACATCCACCTGGATCATTCACTCCTATTGGTATTAGGACTCTTAAATACAGCTAGCTGTCAAGTTGTAATTAAGTAGTTTTTTTTATGAATAGATAGGTGTCAATGTTAGGAATTCGAATTCCCCTAAAGATGGATGATAGTATCCAAAGTTGTAAAAACTCTCTATAAAGCATGAGAATCGAATTCCTCAGGGTTGGGAATTTCATTAGCAAAAGAAAGTTGTGTTATTGTAAGAAACTATGGTTTTTCAAACTTAATACAGAGATCAGTTTGACTACTCAAGATTCACAAGGAGTTTATGTGTTTGATGTTCTTATGGCCTTTTAAAATTACTTATTTGCAGTGGTATGAGCTTGTGATACTTAGAATTCATTGGAAAATGCTCTAACTTCCTTCACATGCTTGTAGACTGTGTTGATTCATTGTGTTACTGTTTTATTTATAAACCTAAACTCTAAGTGCCTTGACTTCCATGTTTTGCTGATCATGTTGTTTTGTTGAAGACTATCTTGACTCCATAGCCCAATAGATGTTTGCTAATCTTTGATTCAACCAATCAACCAGTTATACATTTGTCCATTTTTGTTCCTAGAGTTAGCCATCTAATCATTAATCAAAAATCTTAAACCTATTGAGAGAGCCCTCTCAGGTTGAGGAGGCTAAGCCTCAACCAAAAGATTGGTTTGAAAGAGTTACTTAGAGTCTACTTGATCAGCAGCCTATCAGGGTCAGATTTTGTGATAACAACTGTAGCGATTTGGAGGAATTGCCAGCAAACATATGCAGTTTAATTTCCCTGGAAAGGTTGTCTATCACTAATTTCCATCTTATCCAAAAGTTACCGGATGACTTGGGAAATTTAAGGTCACTTAGGTTGCTGAGATTGTCTGCAAGTCCAAGCTTGTCAATGCTTCCTCCTTCCATTTGCAGAATTCAACAATTAGAATTTCTTGATATTTCACTGTGCAGGTCTTTGAAGGACCTTCCCCTAGAATTTGATCAACTATCAAACCTAAAGGTTTTGGACATGAGAGAGTGCTCTGGTCTGAAGATCCTGCCTAAAGAATTAACCAAACTAAGGTCTTTAAAACATGTAATCTGTGACGAGCACACCGGACAACAGTGGTTGGATATCAAAGCCTCTGCCATGCCTAATCTCAGAGTGGATGTGGTCGAAGAACATTTTAGTTTGGACTGGCTAGATGATTGAAGAGGTTCATGCTGCATCATCCTGCCTACTCGAACATACTTATAACAATACACTATGTTAACGTGTTATGCACAATCTGTTAATAAACGAGGATTGCTGCTAAGATTGGACTTATTTACAGGTATTATCTCCTTTGAGGTTTATTGATCGATGGGTGCTCTATAGTTAAACAAAAGATTATCAAATTTGTATATAATTTTGAATTTCGAGATTTTATATATTTTTGGATTTTGTTATATATTATTGAATATGTCAGTTGATTTTATAAAACTGTGAAATGCAAAGCTGTGGCTGAATTACTGATGACGCCACATACAGATCACATCAAACATCTTAATTGAGAAGAGGTTCCAACATGTCTCAAGCTAAAGTTACATCTCTCAGCATTGGATATTTGGTGTTCCTATTTTTCATGGTCTTTTCATATTTTTTCCATACCCAGATATCTTTATATTTATCTTTTAATAAACAATGAAGTAAACAATAAATTTTGAATGACAGTAAACAATAAATGTAGCACATGTAAATGATAAATTTTGTTAATGCTTAATAGATGACCTGGAAATGCTGCTTGATACTATGTTTTTTGCAAAATATACACAGTTAGACATAATAGATAGAATAGGAAGAAATGAACAAAAAAAATTGATCTCACACTCACAAGAACAATCCTAAAATAGATGGAGACTTGCTTTTGATTTCTTTGGCATCAGATGTATATGATGTGTTCTCAGCGCAAATTTTTATAAATACAACTTTTGTTTTGGTTAAAAAAAACTACAAAAGGCCATCCAAACTCAAGAAAATTGCAATCTGATTATTTAATATAGCTAGAATTGCTAGAAGTATCGACAAGTACAAATAAATAAAATATTTTAAATTAAAATAAATAAACTAACTTGAAATTCCAATTACCAAAATTGACAGTTTTCAGATCATACACATGAATCTTTGTGAGCTACATGGTGAGGGTTTCAATATGTTCTAAAGTGCAAGCTACAAATTGTGAACAGGCCTTACAAATCATTATTAGACATAATCGAATACTCTCAAGCCTGATCACAGTGATGGAGCTATTAGTAGATCAGAAGTCTAGCATGCAGAGGAACAAAGATTAGTTAATTAGCTTGGGTCAGCAACTAGAGAGAAGATCCAAACAGGGTTAGCTATATGGAATTTGGATGCATTAACCTCTAGCAAAGACTCAACCACAATTTGCTCAACTTGTTCCGGACCTCAACACAACAATTTCACCTCTGAGAGAGAAAACAGAACTAGGATCCTCCTTGCTTAAATGCTTAATAGATGACCTGGAAATGCTGCTTGATACTATGTTTTTTGCAAAATCTACAGAGTTAGACATAATAGATGGAATAGGAAGAAATGATTTTTTTTTTGATCTCACACTCCCATGAACAATCTTAAAATAAATGGAGACTTGCTTTTGATTTCTTTGGCATCAGATGTATATGTTGTGTTCCCAGCGTAGATTTTTAGTAATACAATTTTTGTTTTGGTTAAAAAAAATACAAAAGGCCATCCAAACTCAAGAAAATTGCAATCTGCTTATTTAATATAGCTAGAATTGCTAGAAGCCTCGACGAGTACAAATAACTAAAAGACTTTAAATTAAAATAAATAAACTAACCTGAAATTCCAATTACCAAAAGTGACAGTTTTCAGATCATACACATGAATCTTTGTGAGCTACATGGCGGGGGTTTCAATATGTCCGGAAGTGAAAGCTACAAATTGTGAACAGGCCTTACAGATCATCATCAGACATAATCGAATAGTCTCAAGCCTGATCACAGTGATGGAGCTGTTAGTAGATCAGAAGTCTAGCATGCAGAGGAACGAAGATCAGTTAATTAGCTTGGGTCAACAACTAGAGAGAAGATCCAAACAGGGTTAGCTATATGGCATTTGGATGCATTAACCTCTAGCAAAGACTCAGCCACAATTTTCTCAACTTGTTTTGGACCTCAACACAACAATTTCACCTCCGAGAGAGAAAATAGGGCAGAACCAGGATCCTCCTTGCTTAAATGCTTAATAGATGACCTGGAAATGCTGCTTGATACTATGTTTTTTGCAAAATCTACACAGTTAGACATAATAGATAGAATAGGAAGAAATGAACAAAAAAATTTGATCTCACACTCCCAAGAACAATCCTAAAATAGATGGAGACTTGCTTTTGATTTCTTTGGCATCATATGTATATGTTGTGTTCCCAACGCAGATTTTTATTAATACAATTTTTGTTTTGGTTAAAAAAAACATAAAGCCATCCAAACTCAAGAAAATTGCAATCTGCTTATTTAATATAGCCAAAATTGCTAGAAGCCTCGACGAGTACAAATAACTAAAAGATTTTAAATTAAAATAAATAAACTAACCTGAAATTCCAATTACCAAAACTGACAGTTTTCAGATCATACACATGAATCTTTGTGAGCTACATGGTGGGGGTTTCAATATGTCCGAAAGTGCAAGCTACAAATTGTGAACAGGATGATGTGGGCATACGAAACTGTCATGATTACATAGTATATGTTACCCCCACCATAGTACATAGTACTGAAACTCAGTGCCATAAGTGCACACTTAGGGCACAAAACAAATAATGTTTTCTTCTTTCGATCAATGAAAAATTTAAATGAAAAGAAGTTCATTTGCCGATTCTGCTACAGACATTTTATACAATCACCATTTGAAAAATATTTGAACTCCTGAAAGCAGAAATCTTTGTGACAAAACCTGGAATGATACCTTTTGGAAAAAAACCACACATCTGTTCAGAAAACCAACCGAAGAGATTCGATCCACTGTGTGAATCTTTTTCCGCTGCCGAAAAAGAGAGAGTAAGAATGTTTCCTTCAGTAGGGAAAGAGTTGGGTTTCCGAGGAGGGGCATCGAGCATCCGTTGAACTGGGTTTCTGAGGAGGGGCATCATCCACTAATTTGGGTTTCCGAGGAGGGGCATTGAGCAAGAATGTTTCTGACAATTCTGAGTACAGTCGGTACCCACTTCACCAAATTGGGTCTCTTCATGTTTCCCTTCACTACAGTACCCATTTCTACCCTCTTCACCACAATGAACCCCCTCATGTTTCTCGTCCCCACAAAATCCATTCATGCCCTGTTCGCCACATTTTTTGTTTTCATATTTCCAAAACCCATTAATGCCCTCTTCTGCATATTGAATTTTCTCATTTCTGCTATCTTCAATGCACATAGTATCTCCATTTTTCTCAGCAAACCCATATCTTCCATCTACATTGCATTCAAATTCATGACGTTTATCATCATTTGCAATCTCAAGATTCACATTAGAGCCTTGGGTTTTGCAGTCCTTACCTCTTCCTATATGTTCTTATTCTTCCACACAATCCAAAGGTGTTAACTGCAGATTCTCCTTGCAAAACTCCTCCTGAGAAGCACTCAATTCCTTGGAAGCAACACAAGCACATTTTCTAGATATATCTCCATCTACTTTCCTTTCACTGCATTTTCATTCAACGGGTTCCTTATTGGGCCTTTCATGCCTCTTTTCAGGAAGGAATTTGCGGGGTTGAGCCTAGAAATTGACTAAACCCCAATTTGGGTAGTTAGCAACAGATCTCCTAGATTTACATGAATGAATCCCAGAAGCATTAGCCAATGAAGGTGTTTCTGAAATATTGGATTTCAGAGACCCACCAGAGATTTTCACAGGCCCATTAGATGTTTTCGCACTAAAATTAGGATCATGGTTCTCTCCAGCAATGGCAACAGAAGGAGAATTGAGCCCATTGTTAATATCCTCTTCCTGAGACTTTTTCTTCCTATTGCGAGGACTCTTGAAATGAGGGCTGGGACTCCGCTGATTTGGGTTTCCAAGGAGGGGCATTGAGCAAGAATGTTTCCTTCAGTAGGGAAAGAGCTGGGTTTCCGAGGAGGGGCATCGAGCATCAGTTGAGCTGGGTTTCTGAGTTTCTGAGGAGGGGCATCATCCGCTGATTTGGGTTTCCGAGGAGTGGGTTTCATATGGTTTCAACCAGGAAAGATCAATATTGTTTCAGTTATAACTATATGTTTAATCCAACGATGGCAACTATTTGAATCGTCTAACATCTCAATCAATGGATCATAGCAAGACAAGTGTGATAAGAGGGGAGTTAATTTAAGAGGGGAACACCTTACAACGTAATTAGTGACAGGTACTAGCTACTACACAACACTTGTTAAAGTTTTGAAAAAACTAAATATTTTTAAATTTTATTTTATTTATTTATTAAATGTAAATTGTTGTTGTTGTTGTTTTTGTTTTTGTTTGTTCTAATTGGTCAATGACCATTTTTATGTGGTTCTAAATTGAATTATGAGATATAAAAATTATATTAAAAAATAAAAAATCTAAAAAAAATTATATTCACCAATTTTCATAACTAAACAATATAATGCCATGTGGATGGTTGCCCACCATTTTTTATGCAAGAATGCCATGTGGATAACTACTCACCATAATTTAAGAAAGTATTTGCATAAAAATGGTGGACACCTATCCACATGGAATTTTTTCATGCATATTAAAGTTACATTATTTAATTTGTCCGTGAACCCCAACCTCTTTTGAGCCCAACCTAATTTCATGGTTCAATTCCTTATCTTGATTTTGTAATACACTGAAACTAAACATGTGATATGGAGAGTAATGCCCATGTACACAAATATCTCTCTACAAATATATATTTATCTATTTTTACACCGATAGGCATTTCTATGTGAGGTTGGGGTGGGAAAACACTGTTCACCCCAACTAATCATAGGTCTTCATTTTCGCCATCCTCAAAAAAAAATTAACACGCAGCCCGGTCAAGTCACAAATGTTCCTGTTGACCCTCAATTTTTGTCATTTTTTCCTATCCTAAACCCATCCATTTACCATCATATGCCATCATATTTCACTTACATATGCTTCATTTTAATCTTATTTTTCATATTCAGGTAACTAAATTAAGTTTTTCAATGTTTAGAATTTTTTGTAAAAATTGGGTTTTAAGAGTAAATTTGAACTACATTAAAAATTCCCATAATAGCTCTGTTAAAATCATATGTGCAGGACACCTGGGCGAGAGCTGAGTGGATATTTGGAAAGCTTCGGAACCATGGATGGAGGAACACCTATTGGTTCGGTCAAACTGAGCAAACACAGGCCTGGTCAATGCTGGTCAAACTTAACCTGTCATTCAAAAATCCCTATTAAAAAGGGGCAGATTTCTTATTTTGTGGATTTTCTTGATTTTGTGAACCAGACTTAATGAGTTCGACCCGTATGGATGGATTAGGATGGATAATGCTGTTAGAGCCATTATAGCAAAGTTTGTTTATGGTTTGCCTATTTAAACACAGTTCATAAACCATTCAAAGTGTAATTTAGTGTAATTTTGTATTGAGACTATTGGAGACTTTTGAGATAGTTTGAAGAATCAGTTCTATTGCTCTACTGTTGTTCATGTTGTGAGTGTTTTTATCAAGTTCGCTGTCGCTAAAGAGTTCTTCAAGCGTACAAGGCAAGGTTGGAGGGCCCCTATACCAAGCTAAGTGCACTTTGGCTAAATTTTGTATAAATTAGCATAGTTTTGATTCAATATTTCTTGTTTCAGTTACTTAGATGTGTTATGATTTCTATATGACTTTTGGATGATTTTGGTTTAAAATATAATTTGTGTACGAAAGGACAACCAAGGATTTAAGTTAAATTCTCTTTCTATCAAATTATGAATCACAACTAAAAATCATCCTTTAGCATTTCTTGAATTGTTTCTTGAATTCCAGTTTATGATTTGATGCAATTGTAATGTTGTTGGAGTAAAACTGTGAAGAAGGACAACCAGGACCTCCTAAGTTAGGAGCCTCTTCTCTTGCTATCTACACATTACAAACCACTTCTCTTTAGTTTCTCTTCTTGGGGACAATACTGTGAGGAAGGACAACCAAGACCTCCTAAGTTAGGAGCCTCTTCTCTTGCTTGCTGCATCTTGAACCATAAACTTTTTAGTCTTTTAAAACTTAGAATATATTTGTAATATGCACTTCCTTTAACCTTGTAGTCTTGCCTTCCTAAATTGACTTCACCTGAAATCCATATACTTTGGACATGCTTCCAAGTCTACAAACCCGGATTGACAAGTAAAACACATGTGTTAGTTTACTTAGTAAATTGACCTTACATTTTTGGCATCATTGTTGGGAAAGCACATTCAGATTTAGTCAAAATATGAAGATTTAAACAAAACACAAAAACAAAAACATTTTCATTATGGTTATTTACATTTAGACAAAAATTAGTAAGGTAGATTCCCAAAACAAAACCCCCAACCAACTAACAAAAACTCATTAACTACAAAATCCATTTGCAAAACAAAACATGATGTTAAAGAAATCATTTAGAGAAGGAGGGTATGCCATCACAAGGATCTTCTTAAACCCTTGTCCATGATTTAGAATGATCACTAGGGATGAATCTTCATTTCAAAGATAGAAGAGAAACTATTTAGTTGCTTTAAAATTAGAATTTATTTGTAATATGCATTTCCATTTCTTTTAACTTTCGAGCCTTGCCTTCCGAAATTGAATTTACCTGAAATCCATATACTTTGGACGTGCTTCCAAGTCTACAAACCCAGATTGACAAGTAAAACACATGTGTTAGTTTACTTAGTAAATTGACCCAACAATTCCTTCGTTCATTCATTTGTCCCATATGTCAGCAACACCACTATATTGTACACCATTGTATTGTACGCAATTTCTTGGGTGACTATTCACATACACTGGGTATTTCATATTTTAGAATGAAAGCTTCAATACATTAGGGGTCCCTTTACTAGAAAGCAAAGATCTAGATTTGTTTCCATCCAATAACTCTCAGAATTCCCTTACTTGTTGCTTGAAACCACTTAAGATCTTTGCCCAGATATCTACTCCAATTTGAGACGCATAAGATTGAGTTTGCAAATTTCCATTCAATTTTTTATTTTCCCTAGAGAGGTAAAAGATCAAGTGAAAATAAGCCATGCAACAAAAAACAACCCCAGGTTCCAGTAAGTCACTTCGACGAAATTCCTGATGATTTTCCCAATGCAGAAACTATTGTCCATCATGAAATACGCTGTCCACAGACCACTAGTAAAACAATGAATGAATTAAATGCATAATTGGCATGAGAATTGCATAGCAGTAACAGAAATGAACGATTTTTTTTGCATAGCCACATTATATTGATGGTTGAACTGTATCTTCATGCACTCAACAATACGAATTAAATATGCTCGTCAATAATTGGGAGCATTGATTGAATGACTTATGAGAGCGGCGTTGGATATTGCATCAAGGTGGGGGTTCGTGGATGTTGCAAGTATTTAGAAGGTTTTTTGCTCTCTCCATTTCCTCCTCCTCCTCCTCTTCCCTCCCATGGCCTTCGTGGTGGCGACAACGTTGATTAAGTGGTGCATCCTCCTGAGAATCAAATTGGTCAATGACCATGTTAAGGCATAAAAAATGCCTTAACATATGAAATAGGATGGAATATGGTGGTAAATGGTCATTGACCAATTTGATTCTCTTAAAACCCAATTTTTACAAAAATTTCTAAAAATTGAAAAACTTAATTTAGTTACCTGAATATGCAAAATAAGATTAAAATGAAGCATATGTAAGTGAAATAGGATGGAATATGGTGGTAAATGGATGGATTTAGGATAGGCAAAAATGACAAAATTTGAGGGTCAACAGGAACATTTGTGACTTGACCGCGCTGCATGTTAATTTTTTTTTTAAAGGGGGATGGTGAAAATGAAGGCCTACAATTAGTCGAGGTGAACAATGTTTTCTCGCCCCAACCTCACATAGAAATGCCTAAATATTTGTGACTTGTCAATTAAGTGGTGCATCCTCCTGAGAATCAAATTAGAAAAAATTGAGGGTCAACAGGAACATTTGTGACTTGACCAGGCTGCATGTTAATTTTTTTTTAAGGAGGATGGTGAAATGAAGGCCTAAAATTAGTTGAGGTGAACAATGTTGTCCTGCCCCAACCTCACATAGAAATGCCCAAATATTTGTGAAATTCTTCATACATGTAGCATTTGGCAGTGGGGGAATCCTGTGAATTTCCCTCATTATCTCTTTATTGAAATCAATAATGGAGACTGATACTGTATGATCCTCTGTCATATGTTGTGCAGGTTATCTTTTGGGGACATTTCCCAATAGATTTTAACATTGTCAATTTTTTTGTTTGGGAATTTTCTAGTGTTTTTATTCATTTTTAGGCTAATTTTAAGGTCTAAAATGGGTTCAAATTGAATTCTTAAAGTTTAGAACACACAATTGTTAAAACTTCTAGAATCAATTTGGCCCAACTCACAACTCTGGAGTGCCCTAATGGTCAGTTGATGAAAAAGTTCACCCAATGAAAAATAAATTATGATTTTAGAATGTGAAAAATACCTCAAGATTAATGTACATTATTCCAAATCTCAATTTATTAGCTCAGGAAATATTGAGCTTGGTCGATATGCTGAATCTTTTAGAGATGGAGTCTACCAAGTTGTCTCTAAAAACAATATTAGTCCAATTTTCTCCCTTATAGTGCCAAATATTGTACAATTGGTACAACTGGTTTAAAAAGAAATGTAGCTTGTTGGATCAATGCTCCAGAAAAAGCAATGAAAATTTATTAGGAAAATCTACCTATTAGCTCAATAACTAAATCTAGAAAGCTCTGCATGCACAGAAACTAGGATATGAAAATTAGTAACAGATATCTAAGATTAGAATTTCAGATAAATAAGATGCAACAAACATTATATACACAGATAAATAAGATGCAACAAACATATTATATATTATATATTATATATATATATATATATATATATATATATTTGAAGGGGTGCCAGAGTGCAAATTGACATATATTTGCCTTCCAAAGCCTCACGATCGTGACAAGACACATGGGATTAAATACTATAACTACAACAATAATAGTTCTCTACATTCAGGCTCTAGTTATGGCGATTTCGACATTCAAATCATCGACAAAGCGAACCCAAATCGGTTCCCACGTGAATAACAATATAAAGAATAGTGCAACCTTTAAATACCGTATAATGGCTTTGAGGTAAGGAATTATACATTTCTCTGTTTGTGATTTGTAGCTTCAAGGTTATTGTTTGATGATTCCTAGAGTTGAATCTTAAAGGGAAAAAACTAGGCCTAAATTTTTCCATTCACTTCTGGTTTTTGTTAAAAAAAATATTTTCCTATGTTTTGTATACAAATTTCAGTTACTCTAAAAAAAAATACAAATTTCAGTTACTCTAAAAAAAAATCACGATAGAAAACTAAGGAAGATATCCTTATATTTTTTTCAAAGTCACCATAGAAAACTATGGAAGATCTCCTTATATTTTTTCAACTTTATTTGAACATGTATGTGAATTCTTTGATCTTATTTATGAACTTTACAACTTTCAATTTATCAAATAAGATTTTTACCTCTCCTTTATAATGTTTATATACAATATTAAATGACAATGGTGTTAAATATCTAAAACAAATTTTAAAAAGAGATTCTCATAGGTGTTTCATATGAATCAAATTTTTATCTTAAGTTTTTGGATATTTTTGATAGTGGATTTGCAAAAAATAAAATAAATCCATATTCACCAACTCTATCCACTAAGAATATGTATGTGAAAGGCACTAGTTTTTTTTTAGTATCAAATTATCTTGCAATTTAATCTAAAATTCACTCAGAAATACATTATTATTTGTATTATAAATAACACTCTTTGAAATCCCCAAAATGCACCAAGACCTTTTCAAGTAACAAATTTGCAACTTCTTACCCTTTCACAATTTTATTGTAAGCCACTGAAATATACACATTTTTGAAAGCTTTGACTTTTACATACACATAATCATGCATTCCATTTTTGAAAGCTTTGACTCTTACATACACGTAATCATGCATTCTTAATATTATCGTTAATAGAATAGACAATGTCCATGGAGATGTTTTCGTGAGTTCCTCTTCGAAGAAAAACTTATGAACACCCTACACATGTTGATGAAAGATCTTTTCCAATTGGATTTGATTTAAATAAAGAAAATAAAGGGATGAATATCTGCTGCAATTGCTTTTTTTGTTGGAATTTTTCTAAAAAAAAAGGAACAAATACTACGAAAAAAGGAAAAAGGAACTAGCACATGAGTGTTTCCAATGTTGGTCTTTATCACTGACTTTCCACGAAGATGTGATTTTGGATTCACATAAGATAACCTTACAGTCCTTTTAGAAAATGATGAACATCTTTCCTTCTTTAATTTTCATCAGGTCCACAAAGTTTTAAAACTTTAAAGTTGTTGATTATTGATAGTTGCTATAGTCATAATTTATAATGATTATGAAAGGTCAATTAATTATTTCTAATTGCATTTAAAAAAATACAAATACATATATGAGATGTATTACATAACCGTTTTATATTCAAAATGGAAAAAATTTAAAATAAAAAAGAATAAAAAGATACAAAACATTAATTAAGGTATATATATATATATATATATATATAAAATTTGATGTTTAAATATCTAATAATTTCTAATTCAATATCTATTTGATTCTTCTAAATATTTAACAAAAATAAATTTATATTTAAAAGTAGATAAAACAATATAAATATCAATTTATGAAATTAAATATGATCTAACAATATATTTACTTAAATAAATTGTAATCACAAATAATTAATTCATACTAAAAAATAGAAATAGAGAAAAAAAAATACTATCAAATTAATCCAAAAACTTATACTTCAAAGTAAAAAACAATTATAACATATTTTTTATTATTTAATCAAAACACATTTCCCATAAGTAAAATATTTTACTTTGATTTCATTAAAAACCGTTGTCCCGATCACAATGCTTTTCACAAGTACTTTCACAACATTCATTGATACAACAATTTTATTTGTAATCTGAGTTTTGTTCGTCTTCATAATTGTTTACTAATAAAAGCTTTTTCTCCCAAATACCAGTAATATCTTTAGCTTGTAGGTACCTCATAATTCCTGTGTTCAAAATTTATTTCATGTCATTTTAAAAAAACCCAAAGAAATTGAACTCCTCTACTATGTACCTTGTGCCTGCAAGGATTGCCATTGTTCTAGGACATTTATGTTAGTGTAACTTTCTTCTTAAATTTAACCTCTTGTTACATTCTTTAGAAGATATATAGAAACTCAAATTTTGATTGCATTTCATTATCTATATATTTCGCTTGATTATTGCCTTCCACATTCCCCACTCCTCTTATCGATGTTTCTTTGCACCTTTTGGTGTAATTGTTAGCTTTTTAATCCAAAAAAGCTTTATGGGATCCCTTCATATCTGGATTGAGGCTTGTCTCGACTCTTGAGGGAGAGTATTGATTGTTAACTCGAGGGGAGACTTGATATTATTTGAACGTGGTAACTTGAGGGAGATGTGATTTTATTTTAACCTATGACATATTAATCAGAGAGCACAGAATTAAACACTTAAACACAGAACTTTGAACTTGGAACTTGCCTTCATTCACTGATTAAACAGGTATTTATACATGACAGAGAAGGTTCTGGAGTTTGATGGGGTGGTGGCTTCTTCAGGAAGCTTTCCCATTGTCAATGAATTCTAGAAACTCCATTTAAAACATCTGTTGAATTCTAGATCAATCCAGCCGCTGTAATAATGGTGGGTAGTTGGAATTAATTCCTTCCAACACTCCCCCTTAATTCCAACCATATAACAAATATATAAGACAATGTAAACTTACTCTTAATTGACATGCCTGCTGGTCTAAGTCTCAGCTAGGCTTACAATATAATTTTGATTTTCTACAACAAATAACTTACTTCTACAAAACTAAAATTTTGCCTTCCCAAGAGGCTTAGTGAATACGTCAGCTACATTCTCATTTATATTACAGTACATTAGAGAAATTTCTTTTGATTGGACCTTTTCTCTTACAAAATGATATTGTGTGTCTATATGCTTTGACCTTGCATGATATACAGGATTATTCCCCAGTTTAATGGTGCTTTGATTATCACATCTGATTAATGTAGGTTCTTATTGACCTTCACCAACATCTTCAAGCATTCTTCTGAGCCATATAGCTTCACAGGTGCTACTTCATAATTCTTTATATTCTGCATCAGTTGATGACAAGGAAACTGTTGCCTGTTTCTTGCTGCTCCATGATATGGCTGCTGATCATATGTTGAAGACGTATCCAGTGGTGGATTTCCTGTCATCTAGATTTCCAGCCCAGTCAGAATCAGAATGACCAGTCGATGTTAGTTTCAGTCTTTGCAGCCTTCCTCCAGTGATCAAACATGCTCTTACAAAGGGATTTTAAGGTGTCATGGTCAAATTTTGTCATTTCACTGAGTTTTCAAGTAAAATTTGGTCACTAGGTATTAGGTCTAGGGTTTGATTTCACTCCTATCAAAATTGTCCAAATGTCGGTCCATGTCACCATTCAGCTGAGTCTACCATCATTTAGAGAGTTTTCATCATCAAGTCAAGTTCCACTGCGTCATTTTACACCTTGTTCATGCTTCACTTGCGCCTAGGTAAGGTTCATTTCCCTCTCCTAGGGTTTTGAAGGCAATTTCTCTTGGATGGTCAAATCATCATCAAAACTTGCATCTTGATGTTCATACACCTTCCCCTATCCTTAATTTACCTTATTAAATACTTTCCATCACTGAGATCCCCAAAATTCCTCATTTTTCCACAAACCCTAGTTTCTTTCTATAACTTGGCAATTTTCTAGGTTGGGCCTGTGTTTAGCCCTTTTGGACCCCTTCCCCTCACTAAATCTTTGAAATTCCACTTTCCCATACTTCCTAACATCCCTCCCTACTTCAAAAAAATTTCTCAAGAATTTAGAAGCCCCTTATCCCCTTCATTTCGCTTCATTTCGACAAATCCCCTGTTCCACACAGCGGGGTAGATTTTACTCAAATGATGTTTATGAGCAAGAAAAGATGAATTTTGGAAAACTGAGAGAGGTGTTTGTCCATAATAGGCCAAGGAAGAAAAACCTCCTTCACTTTTTACACAGGTGCATGGTTTAGGAGAAATGTAAAAAATACAGTTGCCTCGGGAGAATTGATGCACCTCTGAAGTCACCTTGGGAAAATCAATTTTTCTCCTAGCTTGGTTGGCCAAAAGACTTTATTGATAAGTCAAATGATAACTATACACAAAGATATTTCCAATGAGCTATCATGAGCTCAATTTGGAGTTGAAGAAGACCTTCAAAAGTTGACTGCAACAGCACTCTACCTTTAGGCAGCCTCATTTGGCACATTTTGACCAGTCTTGGGAGATTTGATTTTTGATAGGGAAAATGAACTACAAATTGAAAAATTATAGTTGGGTTGGAAATTAGACTCAAATACCTTTCCAACGAGCTATCCCGTGCCCAATTTGGACACCGGGAAGGCCTCCAAAAGTCTCTTGCAAAAAGCATTACGCATAGGGCAGGTGGTGCGGCGCACATAACTGGCGCGGTGCATTGGGCTTAAATTTCCAGTGTAAAAATACACTGGCGCCGCGCATAGAGAAGGCGTGGCGCATAGAGCTTCCAAGCTCGATTTTCTAAAAACTTCATCAAATCGCCCAAATTGCACGGATTTGCCTTGTGACAAGTAGGTAGAGCCTCCGTCATTGTGTTTTATCCAAGTTTGTGCTTATATCATGGTGGTTGAAGAATGGTAATTGTTTTAAACACAAAATCAAACCCTACCATTTGAAATTCTAAGATACTTGCTGCCTAGGGTTTGAATAACCATTTTGCTACCAAATCTATCATTCCTCAATCACTCCCTACTCCATTTTCCCTTGATTTCCCTATTCCCCAAATTCACTAATCCCCTCTCCCCATTCCCAAAGCCACAAACTCAAACTCCCAAACCCTAGTCCCATACTAAAAACTCCCAAACTACTCCCTAACCCCTGTTCCCTTGATTAAACCCTACCCCCAGCAGTCCCTAAATCCCTCATTATTTGTTCTTCCCCCTATAGTTGTATCACTCTTCCCCTTGGTGGCAAAAGTCAAAATACACCATCAAGACAGTTCAACACATCACAGCTCACCTATTTCTCATCAAGGCAGCTCCAAGACAGTTCATCCACTAGTAGAGATGGCATCTGATCCGTCATATGATTATGAAGAGGAGACCCAAAGTGACTCACCCACGGAGGGACATGCACCCAAGAGACCTCATAAAGGTGGCAAAACATTCGGGAGAATCACCAAGCTGCCCAAAGAAGGAGGGTGGCACTTCACTTGAGTAGGAGGTTAATGCCGATTGAGAGTCATGGCTTGAAAGAGCCAACATCCACTTAGAGAGACTACTGGACAAGGCCGACAAGGAGAAGGAATTGCTGAGACACATGGCTTTTCATTACATGGGGAGGAACAAAGTTTGCAAGGCGCGAATCAGGAATTTAAAGGCAAAATTAAGGAAGGCATCAAAGAGGCAAAAGAAGCAAAAGTAGCATGATCGACTTCAGTCATTGGTTGAGGCTTCTTTGGCCCATCATAGGACTTGATAGAGAAGACTCAGCTCAAATTTCAAGAAATTTGGAGCAATTTTTTCATTTTGGAAATTTTTTGCACAAAAAACAGAGCTTTCCTTCCTATGCGCCGCGCCACGTGGCGCTCGATTTTGCTAGAGGGCTCCAAATCACAAAATCTTTGCATTTCTGGATTTGCCATGAAAATTTATGCTTGCCTACTTATGGCCAAGAAGTTTGAGCAGGTTTTGAGCCTTCAAAAGGTCAAAAAACACTCAAAAAATGACCTCACTGCCCCTATTTTGACACACAGGAAGCAGTGTTGGGAGAACTGACTTTTGGAGGGGCAAATTGAGGCCAAATTGAAAAATTCCACTTGAGTTGGAAAGTAGACAGGTAGAAATTTCCAACAAGCACCCTTGGAGCTAATTTGGACATCGGGAAGGCCTCCAAAAGTGGGTCCAAACAAGTGCTACACATAGAGAATCAGGCGCGGTGCATAGAGGAAAAATTGCCAGTTTGACCAAGTTTTGCTCTGTTTTTCGCCCAGCTTTGCCTAGTTTGACTTTTTTAATTTCCTAATGGAAAAATTATGATGTAATTTGATGTATATTGATGGATCATGATGTAAATATGTCAAATTCTCACTTGGTAAGGTAGATTCATCAGTTAAAAAGTTGTTTGAAACTGAATGAATTAGTTCCCTAGTTTATAGAGGCAGGCAGTTTCATGGCCTAATTTCTAGTTCCTAGTTTAGAATCAGTTGGATCAGCTCCTAAACATGTGAGCTCGACCCCTAGAGGCTAGGATGAGCTATGGTTTGTCTATATTATGTTTTTTTTCAGTCATTAGCATGGTTGGACACTTGGGATTGCTTGGCACTCCATTGTACATTTGATTTCTACAATTTTGGCAAAGGAAAGACCAGGTTTTGCAGCACTTGTTGGGATCCTTGTGGCTCTGTGTTTTGATGGTGTTTTTCTTCATGTAATTGTAAGTTCATTGATGTTTTATGTATGCCATTTCCCTTCTCTTTGCTTCTGAAATTAAACAAATTGAGAGACAAAGGTAGAATTCATGAGTTTGTTGTGCTCTGCCTTAAAATTTGTTTAGTTTTCAATGTTTTCTTCAGTTTTAAGAGGATTCTTGGTACCCTCTTGCCCTCTTCAGCTCCTCAGTGGTCTTTTTCATCCATTCATTCAATCTGAAGCATCAAAGCTACTACCTACCTTGCCCCAACCGAAACTCTGCAAAAATTTGGCCTCATCCCCGGACCCAAATTTGCCTTTCCCTTTTTTCCAAAAAAACCCCCAAAAAACTCAAATTAAACCCTTGCACTTCATACCTAGCCTAACATTAGAAGATATTTCAGTCATCTCAAGCCCCATAGATAATCATTTGCTGAGATTGACTCGGAAAGAGCCCTCTCCTGTCCTCGTAGGGCTAGCTACGAGGCTGAGCGTGGTTTGATGTGGACCTAGAATCTTACCTTTCAGCCTGAGGTAAATCTAGGCTCTAAAAAGCTACATTCTCATTTATATTACAGTACATTAGAGAAATTTCTTTTGATTGGACCTTTTCTCTTACAAAATGATATTGTGTGTCTATATGGTTTGACCTTGCATGATATACAGGATTATTCCCCAGTTTGATGGTGCTTTGATTATCACATCTGATTACTGTAGGTTCTTGTTGACCTTCACCAACATCTTCAAGCATTCTTCTGAGCCGTATAGCTTCATAGATGCTACTTCATAATGCTTTATATTCTACTTCAGTTGATGACAAGGAAACTGTTTCCTGTTTCTTGCTGCTCCATGATATGGCTCCTGATCATATGTTGAAGACGTATCCAGTGGTGGATTTCCTGTCATCTAGATTTCCAGCCTAGTCAGAATCAGAATGACCAGTCAATTCAACATTACAAGCATTAGTATATTCAATACCAAAATTGATAGTTCCCTTTAAATATCGAAGGACCCTTTTTGCAGCTATCCAATGGCTTTCATGAGGCTTAGCCATGAATTGACTAAGTATGCTTACTGCATAAGAAATGTCTGGTCTGGTGGTAGTGAGATAATTCAAACTTCCCACTAATTATCGATACAATGTTCCATTCATCTCTTTTGTTCCATCATCACTTCTTAATTTGATATTTTGTTCCAATGGAGTACTCAGTGCTTTACATTCATTCATATGAAATCTCTTTAGTACTTCATTTGTATATTTGCTTTGTGTGATTATGGTTCTTCCATTATTTCTCCATACTTCAAGACCTAGACAATAATGCATCTCACCAAGATCCTTCATCTCGAATTCCTGTGATAACTTCATTTTTATATCTGTGATTAATTTATCAGCACTCCCTGTTATTATTAGATCATCAACATATATAGAAAGTAATACTATATCCCCATTTCTATCTGTCTTGACATACAAATTAGGATCATTTTTACTCCTTTTAAATCCTTGCTGGAAGAAGAATTTGTCGATTTTCTCATACCAATATCTGGGGGCCTGTTTTAGTCCATATAAGGCCTTCTTTAACTTGCATACAAGATGTTCTTGACCCTTCTTTACAAATCCTTCTGGTTGAACAAGATAAATTTCTTCCTTTAAGTCACCATTTAGAAAAGCTGACTTTACATCTAATTGATGTAGCTTCCAATCATATTTAGTTGCCAATGCTATCATTATTTTGATTGTATTCATTTTTGCAACCAGAGCAAAGGTATCTTCATAATCTATACCTTCTTTTTGTGAATAACCTTTTGCAACCAATCTTGCCTTATACTTGTCTATGCTACCATCTGCATTAAATTTTGTCTTGTACAACCATTTTGATCCTATGGGAACTTTATTTTTAGGTAATTCTGTTAATTCCCAAGTTTCATTTTTTATTATAGAATCATACTCTTCTTTCATAGCTTCCATCCATTCTTTATGATTTTTGGCTTGTTCATAATTTAAGGGCTCAAAAACAGTCATTACTTGAGACATTAAGGCATAATCTTTATACCTGATGGGGGCTTGAATCTGTCGTGTTGACCTTCTTAGAGGTTCATTACTTTGTGGAGTACCTTCTCCTTTTCTTCTCTGTGGAGTGCCTTTATCACTTCTTTGTGGACTTTGATCCCTTGATGGGTCTTTTGGAATGTCCATGTGTTCTAGTTCTTGGGTTGATTCCACAACTTCTTCTTCCTTAAAGTTTTCATAAGAAGACTACCATGTATTATGTTCATCTTCTTTTATTTGTTTATTTACATGCTCATGAAATATAACATCTCTATTGCAAAGAACTTGTGAGTACTTAGATCATACATTTTATATGCTTTTTGATCAGTGCAATATCTAATAAAAATACATTTGATGGCTTTGGCATCTAACTTTCTCCTATCATCTTTAGGAATATGAGCAAAGGCCTTGCATCCAAATATCCTTAAATGATTAACTTTAGGTTTAAAACCATAAAATGCTTCAAATGGTGTTTTGTGCTCAAGATACTTAGTAGGGCTTCTATTTTTAAGATATACAGCTGTATTAATGGCTTCAACCCAAAAACTATTAGAAAGTCCTTTACTTTTTATCATACTTTGAGCACATTCAACTAATGTTCTATTCTTTCTTTCAGCTACTCCATTTTTTTGAGGTGTATGTGGCACTATAAATTGTTGCATAATTCCATTTTGTTTGCAATATTTGATAAAAGCTCTTGAAGTGTATTCACCACCTTTATCTGATCGAAGAATTTTAATGTTCTTTCATGTTTGCTTTTCAACCATATTTTTGAATTCTTTAAAGTATTCAAACATGTCACTTTTGTTTCTTATAAAGTATACCCAGGTGTATCTAGTGCTATCATCAATAAATATAAGGAAGTAATATGCTCCACCAAGTGACTTAGTTTGCATTGGACCACATACATCAGTATGCACTAGTTCAAGTATTTCATGTTTTCTTCTATTTTCATGCACAGGAAATTCTTCCCTATGTTGTTTTCCTAGTGCACAACCTTCACATTCAAAGTGTTCACCCTTAATAATTGGAAGACCTTCTACCATCAATTTCCTTTGTAGTAACATTAGGTCATTATGATTTAAGTGCCCATACCTTTGATGCCAAAGTTCTATGGTTGACATGCCTGTTGATGCCAAAGCTTGATGCCCATTCTTCATTACATCCAACTTGTATAAGCCTCCAACTCTCATTCCTTTTGCAACAACCTTGTAGTTGTCCTGCACATCCTTTACCAAACAATGTGATTTCACAAATTCAACTTTTAAATGTTGATCTGTGATAGTAGAGACTGATATTAAGTTCTTCTTTAATCCAGGAACATACACCACATTTTGAATTTGTTTTTCTTGTCCATTAGGCATCATAACACTTATATTACCATATCCTTTAATTTCATGTGATCTATTATCTCCTAAATAGATGTGTCCTCCCTTATTAATCTCATGATAAGTATCAAACCAATCTCTTTTGCATGACATATGGATTGATGCACCAGAATCTATAAACCAAGCATTATCATCATTAGTTTCTGCTGATAAAGCAGCATTGGACACAAACAATTTAAGATTGCTAACATCTTGACTAATTGCTTCATCTCTATCAACATAATTTCCTGAATGCCTTCTTTGTTTAAATTGATCAGACCTCCTTTTTATGCAATTCTTAGCAAAATGACCAGGTTTTCCACAGTAATAACACACATCATCTCTACTTGATTTGGCATTTGTCCTTGGTAAAGGGGTACCTTGAAATGATTTTACCTGTGGCTTTTTTCCTTTATTTTTCTCCCACTGTTTACCTTTGAAGGACTTCTTCCCTTTGGCCATCAATGCTAAATCTGAATTAGGAGAATTCTGTTTAATGCTTCTTCTCCGCTCTTCTTCCTGCATAAGTATACCTGCCAACTCATCAAAAGTAGGAGCCTTCTCTCTAGCTGAAAGACCAGTTATAAACATTTGATATTCATCAAGCATTCCACTTAATGTCACAGTAACCAAGTCTGTACTAGATACTGATTCACCAATGTCACCTAGTTTATCCTTTAGATCTTTAATTCTAGAAATGAAATCACTAACACTTTCATTTTCTTCCATCTTAATTGAAAGAAGCTTACTCTTTAAATACAATATTCGATTTGTAGTCTTCGTCTCATACAAATTTTTGAGAGTGTCCCATGTCTCCTTGGATGTTTTGCACTCTCTAATATGTGGAATAATGTTGTCCTTAACTGTCATCCGCAGAAGCACCTTTGCTTTGTTTTCTCATCGCTCCCAATCTTGAATTGCAACATCTGTGGCTTGAGGGGACACTGGCTTAACTTCAGCTCCAGACACAATCGCCCATGTATTGTTGCCTTCCATCAAAGTCTGCAACTTAAACTTCCAATTTGCATAATTTTCACCATCTAACTTGTTAGAGTCAGATATATAAGATTCAGCCAATATATTAGTCATTGTCAGTAGGCTTATAAATCCTTAAATACCGATCACCAAGATACAATTTTTTTACAAATATAAACCCTCAAGAATAAAATTTTATCCAATATATGGCTGCCTTCTCTCTTTATTTTTATTTTTATTTTTAATTCATATATATTATTTTATTCCTTAATTACAAAAAAAAACACAAAGCATGATATAGACCCGCGTTACTTCAATCTTTGAACAAGAGTCTTCTATAAAAAAGGTCAACCATTACAGCCATAGAGTGGTAGTCCAAACATGTTTATAATCAGACCATGGTTCTCATAAAATGTTCTCTTTTTCGAACCGTAGGCTATATTTTTCTTTAAAAAAATACACTGCAATTTTTTTGTTATATTCACAAAATATATGCCATCAGAAAAACACAAAATATATGCCACCAAAAAATTTGATGCCAGCAGAAATGAAGGCCTCTTTTTCTCAATTGAACCCAAGCTTCACCCTCAGGCCAGCACGCCCTCTGTTACCAACACTTCGCAGCTCCTCTTGGGAAATCACCAGCTCCTTCAGCAAGCGGCTCTCTGTATCACACTCTATTTCTCCTCACAATGCTTTTCTCTCACAAACTTCCGGTCACTCTGCAACACGTACGCTCTGCAACCTAATCTGCAACACGGACGCTCTGCAACTTAATTTCCTCCACACAGTCACTCTTCAACACTGAAGCTATGCAACTTAATGTGTTGCACACGGTCACTCTGCAACACTCCTCAGCAGGAAAATTCCAAATTTTCAACATACAGGTCTCTTACAAAAGCTCACACAAAGACTTCACACCTCACCCTCTCAACGCTCAACGTTGAATGAGGCTCTGATACCAAATCAGAGAGCACAGACTCAAACACTTAAACACAGAACTTCAAACTTGGAACTTGCCTTCATTCACTGATTAAAAAGGTATTTATACATGACAAAGAAGCTTCTGGAGTTTGATGGGGCGGTGGCTTCTTCAGGAAGCTTTCCCATTGTCAATGAATTCTAGAAACTCCATTTAAAACATCTGCTGAATTCTAGATCAATCCAGCTGCTGTAATAATGGTGGGTAGTTGGAATTAATTCCTTCCAACAATATTTATGTTATGGAAAGTGATACATTAATTTTTTTACGAGGAAAACCTCGAAGGATCTTTTCCTGGAATATGTTTATGGATAGGTCAACTAATATCCACAATAGGAACTCAATCATAAACTCCAATAACTCAATAAAGTTGTGCTAGAGGGCACCAAAGAGGGATTTAGAGGTATACAACGTAAATAACTAGTGGAGAAGGAAAAGATCAAAGAAAATTGGTGTCTTCCACCGAGTTCTCAATGTTTATATGTTCAATGTGCATAGGAAATCAAGCGAGTATATGATATTAATTTTTTTTAAATGCTTTCTATGTAATATCAAGCACTTAAAATTATGGGTCATTAATATTGATTGAAATTTTTATTATGAGTTAATAATATTGATTCTTTTACAAAGTCAAGTATATTTAATAATCTTTCTTTTAAACTTGATTATTGAAAACCTACATGCTCTTCTCCCTATCACCTAGGTCTATGTCAAGACTTTATGGGTACTAACTACTTTTCACACGAGTGCCCATTTACATGTACTTTGCAAATTTCCATTTGCAAAGTAATTTTATTTGGTTATTGTTGTTCCATCATTCCTCACACCTACTCACACTATGTGCTCTCATCATGTTGTTTCACTACAACCAACATTATTTCTTGTAGCACACAATGCACAATCCTAAGTTAAAAACATATTTATTATGTAATACCATGGACCATCAATAGTAGATACTCCAAACCACCACTATTAACCTAACAATCTTGACTCTTTCACCCAATCAATTTTCTTGAATAAAAACGAATTCCATATTACTTATTTACTTAAATGTTTTTTGCAGGCTCTTCATGTTTTTCCTATCCCATATTATAATAATTGCAATGATTCATGTTTTTCTTATAGCATAATATAACAAGTGCTACATAGTAGCTTGTCCCTGTCGCTTAGTAAAAAAATAGTGGAACTATCTCGTCATTATTAGTATATATTAAAAGAATTAGTTACTATGTTTTGTAAATTTAGTTGTAAAATTTATCTTTCCATTAAAATTTCTTCCACTTTATATTAACAATTTTCACCCCCACAAGTGCCTCCCACCCTCAACACCTCACCATAAGATTTGAACTAATGACTTAATGGGGAATAAACTCCACACAAACTAAGTGATCTACACCTCATGTGTAATAATAACATTATTGACAATAATGTCATGATGTTATATTCAAAATGATGTACTTTGTTTTTTACTTGATGATGTAGTGGTTATTTAATGACGTAAATTGTCTAAGTTTGAGACACAGACTAACTAAGGTTAAATGTCAAGAGCAACACCAAAGTTCTTGATGACCAATTTGGTGATTTATTATGGATATAAAAGTAATTGAAGATTACTAAATTGAGTTTCTCTAAGGACCCCCACTGAAAATAGTAAACTATTAGCGACAACTCAATCAAAATTATTATTAGATGTTAAGGATGGTGCACTCTAAAAAATGGAGCCTCTTTCTTAGGTCTAGTGTTTATTGGAACCTAGATTTACCATAGGGAACTATTGTGTGAGCATCAACACCTTCCTTTTTTACTTTTTTATAATGATGTATTTTAAGTGTCTGAAAAATAGTAAAGGGGCCTCCTTTATTAGTGGATTGCAAGATTATTTTGATAAAAATTGAAGTCAATTCTCCTTACCATAATTTTTTCTTTTCTTTTGGGCTATGTTCTTGGTGTTAATGAACTTATTTTTTCTCTCTAATTGTGTTTTTGGGAAATATTATCTTTAGATGTTTTATTTTTCTTCCTTTTTTTCATATTAAGCAGTACAAAAGAAAACAAGTGCGACATAGTAGCTTGTCCCTGTCACTTAGTAAAAAAATAGTTGATTGTCTTTAGATGTTTTTTCCCCTTTTTTTCATATCAAGCATTAAAAAACAAAACAAGTGCTACATAGTAGCTTGTCCCTATCACTTAGTAAAAAAATAGTGCAACTATCTGGTCACCATTGCTATATATTAAGAGAACTAGTTACTATGTTTTGTAAAGCTAGCTGTAAAATTTATCTTCTCATTAAAAGTTTCTTCCACTTTATATTAACATATATCTATGAATGATATCATAATATTGATTGCACAATTCCTAAAGCTATGCACATTTTTCCAGTAAACATTTCATCCTTTGGTAGAGTGGGTATATTACAGATCCCATGAAAGAAAAATAATAGAAGCATTTGAACTGACTATCAACTTAGATTTTTGTTTTTGTTTTTTTGATTTTTGTTTTTTGTTTTTTGTTTTTTTTTTTTTTTTTTTTTTTTAATTATATATATATATATATATATATATATATATATATATATATATATTTTAATGGGAGTCAATGCTATTCCATTCGAATAATTTAGTTAAGTTCTTTGTGCTTTTAAAAAATAAGTATGGTTAATTTCACAATTAGAATTATGTGAGGGGATGGTAATTATTTTTAGCACATGGGCGTTACATGCCTACTACGGTAAATATTTTTTTGAAATTTGGCACGAGGCAAGATTAATGCAAAAATCCATAAAAACAAAAGTGCATTCTCCATAACAAACCACCCTAAAATTTGTAGATTCGACAAATATGTCAATTTATTTTCTCTCTGCCACATCATGTGTTATACATTGCCTATGAAAATTCTATATAATTTGATCATAGTTCATGGTTTATAGTTTTTGTGTAATGTTTTATCATGTGAATTTCATTATTATAGTGTGTCATGATTTCTCTTTGTTTCCTCAGATTGTGATATGAACCCCGATTTCTCAACGTTCAAGATATCTTTTTTTTGTAAGTAAGAAAGATTCTATTAATTCAAAAGGTGGTAATTACATTCAGAGTGGGGTGTCTCGAGCCTGAGAATCTTACACCAAATACAAACATTCCTCTTACAATTCGTACAATAGTTACAAAAAGAGCCCCTTCCTCTGGGTTGAAGGGAGAGATGGAAGTTCTGCTTGCCAATTTTACAAAAATTACAAAAATAGTTCGATATCCTAAGAGGGCGAGAACTGGAAGTGACTAGAAAATCCAATCCGTAGAGAGTCTCAAAAACGCAGAGAGTGCCATAGACAAGTAGAGAGTGCCATAGACATGCAGAGAGTACCATAAATGAAGATAGTCATTAAGAAATGTCATCTGAAGGATCGTCCTCCAGTCTGATGGGCTTCTTGGGAGAACTACTAGCAGGGGCGTCCGCAGTGGCCTGGTGGCTGGTGGATTCACCTGATGTCTCTTTATTTATGCTCAGAGAGCCTCCATTGCTGGCCTGCATGGTGGTGATGCAACGCTTGAGTAAGGCGTAGTGGGGAAAATCCCTTGTACCAAAATTCTTGTGGTGGACCGATTCCACATAGACTGTAAATTTGTCATTCAACATGTCTAACTTGGCCTCCAGTGCTTTGGAATTTTCAGATTGTTCTTGTAGTGCTAGGCCGAGCATGGTTTTGAGATACCAGGAGAGCTCGATGGTGTGACTGTATAAATTCTCCCTCGCCATGGTGAGGCCTGGGTTGGGTATCCATTCAAATTAAGTCTCCAGCTCTTCAGTGGTTACTTGCCTTATGATATTGTAGGCTTGGAGCTCCAAATTATGAATGCACTATTATGTTTTAGGGGTAACAAAGACCACATAATTGAGGGTTTCTCTCCTCGTTGAAGTCTCAGATCTAGTGCAAGACTGCATGCTGGGATTGTCCCACCTTTCATTATTGCGGCCATGACCGCGGTGGGGGGCATGGGCTAAGCCATGATGAGAAGCCATGAAAAGGATGGGAGGGGAATCAGGGGGAAAAACCAGAACAAAGGAGATGAACGCAAAGGTTCGAGGGAAAAAATAGTTGTGGCGAGAAGTGAGCGGGTCAGGGTATTCATAGGAAGATTGGGCAGACGAGGTAGGAGGGGAAGAGGTCGCCATGAATGCGCCATTAATTACGGCCAAAGTGAGGTACAAAGCAGTCATGAGAGAGTGAGAAATGGTACTGGTCGAGGGATTAGGTAGGCGACGGTTCTGAAAGATTGTTGCGATCTAGGATTTTCTTACCTCATGCCGAGAATTGGGAATGCTTCTCTCTGAGGGATTAATCATGAGGGGATGTGGAGATTGTACTGATCCAGTCTTGGAGATTGAAAAGTGATCTCAATATTAAGAGTTTCCCATACTCTGTTGTTTATATTATTTAAAGCTTCACAATCCTGGCAGAGAGGTCCTTCCTCTAGGTTCCTCCATGCAAGGGAGCAGATTCTTATGCTTCAAGATGGACATTCATTATCCAACCTTTCAACTAGGCTGTTAGCCTTCCATCTGATGGCCTATAATTGGAGCCTACTCAGCTCTCCGACGTGATGGTTGATGTGATGAAGGGTCTTGCTAAGCCTCTAGTTGTCTGTGACTTTGGTGACAATTGTGCCCTATTGAAGCTTCCGACAAGCCTGGGTAGCTAGAGTCAAATCTCCTTCCATAATGAGAGGCCATAATCCCTAGACTTTGGCAATGTCAAGACCGTGTTCTAGAGAGGAGTTTAACTACATTATTTGTAGTGATGCCCAAGCTTCCCTTACATATCCAAATTACCTCTCCTTTTCAGTTTCTGAAAATTCCCCCAAAACCAGCTGCTCCAGGATTGCCTTTAGAAGCTCCATCATAATTCAGTTTGAGGATGTATTTTTCGAGAGGACACCAGTGATAGGGAGCGTTTGGGTTTGCCATTGTTGGAGTCCTGTTGTTATGAGGGGGAGGGTGCATCTCAAGGAGTTGCAATATTCTTTGATCAACAGGACGAGGGGGGTCACTGATGTTCAAAAAGTTGGATATGGCGACCAATTCCCGGATTACCTATTTAATTGAGGTAAGGAGGCTCTCTTTCGACCTTTTTTCATCTCTTAATATTCTAGCATTTCACTCTTTCCAAACAACCCAACATATAGTACTCGGGATAATTTTCCAGGCCCAATAAACCATTGGGTGTGGGGAAATTGAAGGTCTCCAATTGTCTAGAGTGTTAAGGATGGAAGCCCTGTCCTTGTGGGAAGTTCTTAAAATAACCTCAACCCACTCTCAAAGTATTTTGGTGTAATAAAAAATGTTGTTATGCAACCAACTCACAAAATAGAAGAAAAGATAGATCAACGACTTCAAAATTAGCCTCTTCGAGGGGGAAAACTCCTTTACATTACACAAATGAACAGTTCTTGGATGATACAAATGAAAAGACCTCCTTTTTATATATAGGAGTCTAAGGGGTCACAATATAATCAGAGCTGACATAACTATAATAATGTAAGGGCACACCAATAAAAATAGTTGGCTTCTATGGGGCACAATGATAACAATACGGGGACAACATGGGCACAACAAAAACAATAAGGGGATACAATGAAAATAATAATAAGGGAATACACTAGTATTATAAGGACTTAACATGCCCCTCTCCTTCAAAAAAGTGTTGTCCTCAATGCTTGAGTAGTTCTAGATGCTTCTGTATAAAATTCTCATCCTCCCATGTGGAATCTTCAGGGGTAAGTTCTTCTACTTGACGAGATACTCTGAAATTGATCGATTTCATAGCTGTTGAGTTCTTGTTTCTGTGACTACTTTAGGTTCCAATATGATTTTTCCTTCCTCGTCAAGTTCTGGCAATATTGTTTGAACTGGGAGCTTATCACCTATAACTTTCTTTAAGCATGAAACATAGGAAACTAGGTGCACTTTGGAAGCTGCAGGAAGCTCCAATTTTTATTCCATAGTACTAATATTTTGAAAAACCTTGTACAGACCATAATACTTTGGTGATAATTTATTATCCTTCTTAGCTTGCTTGAGGGACATTTGTTTGTATGGTTGTAGCCATAGAAATAACCAGTCACCTACATAAAAACTTCTTTCGCTGTGATGTTGATTTGCCTGTTGTTTCATTCTATTATGTGCCAAAGTGAGGTTATCCTTTAAGAGTTGGAGAACTTGTTGTTGATGCTCGATGTGATCTTCCATTGCTTGAACCTTAGAATATTCTCTTAAATATGATGTGATGGACAATGAAGGATATCCACAAAGTGCCATAAATGGGGTCATTTTTGTTGCTGTATGGAAGGAAGTGTTATACCACCATTCAACCAGAGACAACCATTTGACCCATTGTGTCTTGTTTATTAGATACAGAGAAAATAAGATATCCTTCCAAACATTTGTTCACTATCTCAATTTTCCCATTTGATTGAGGATGATAAAATGAGCTATGAGCTAACTGAGTACCCAGACAAGAAAAAAAATTTGTCCAAAAATTTCCAGTGAAAATGGGATCTTTGTCACTTACAATAATCTTTGGGTTTCCATGTATCTTTTGAATTGTTTCCATAGCAGTAGCAACTGTATCGACTTTAAAGGAAAATTGTGCGTACTTGGTAAGTCTATCAACTACCACCATGATGACACACTTTCCTTCAGACTTGGGTAAACCTGTAATAAAATCCATTGAAACCTCCTCCCAATGTTGACTTTGAATGGATAAAGGTATTAATAGACCTGGGGTCTTAATTGTTTCCACTTTATTTTGTTGGAAAACCAAACATTCCCCACAAACTTTTGAATATTAGATTTAAGGCCATCCCAAAAAATTCCTTCTTAACCATGTGGTAAGTTTTTAAATATCCCGAGTGCCCTACTAAGGGAGAGGTGTGCAATTCCATAAGAATCTTTTGTTTGAGTTGGGAATTATTATATAGGTATAAGAGATCTTTTTACCATAACGAATCATTTTTCCAGTTAAATGTATCAGATGTATTGGGATCTTGTTGTAACTTTTGAATGATTGCCCATGCTTCTTCGTCATTATTTCATTCATCCCTTGCTTCATTTATCCAATCTAGTTGTATAATAGAAATGGCGCAAAGAAATGCTTCCACATCCTCATCCTTTCTTGAGAGTGCATCTGCAACAACATTTTTCTTCCCTTTTTTGTAGATGATTTCAAAGTCATAACCCAACATATTTGTGACCCATTTTTGCTGCTCTTCTGAATATAATTTTTTTTCTAAAAAGTATTTAAGACTATCATGATCCGTTTTTACCTTGAAGTGTCTTCCCATTAGGTAAGGTCGACATTTCTTAAGTGCACGTAGTATTGCCAACATTTCCTTCTCATAAATAGCTTTGTGTAAATACTTTCCTTTGATTAGACGACATTCGGAAGCAATGGGTCTTTCTTCTTTCATTAAAACAACACCAATTCAATTTCCCAAGGCATCACATTGCAAAATAAAGGTTTTTGTGAAGTCTGGCATAGCTAAGACTGGTGTTTGGCACATTGCCTCTTTAATATGTTCAAAGGCCTTTGTTGCTTCCGGAGTCTTAAAAAATGCATCTTTTTTCAATAATGTTGTTAGAGGTGCTGCTATTCTCCCATAGTTTTTAACAAACTTGAGATAATACCCTATCAAACCAAGAAATCCTCACAGATGCTTTATGGATGTGGGAATTTTCCATTCCTTAATGGCTTTAATTTTGCTAGGGTCTACATTAACACCTTCATGAGATACAATATGACCCAGATATTCCAGCTCTTGTACTCTAAAGAATTTGGAGGCTTTTGCATATAATTGTTTCTCCTCCTATAGTTTGAGCACCCTATCAACATGTTGAAGATGATCCTTCCAAGACTTGCTGTAGATTAGTATATCATCAAAAAATACTAACACAAATTTTCTAAGGAAGGGTTTGAAAATGGAATTCATCAAACCTTGAAATGTAGAATGTGCATTAGTAAGGCCAAAAGGCATGACCAAAAATTCATAATGACACTCATGAGTTTGAAATGTTGTTTTAGGAATATCTTCAATCTTCATTCTGATTTGATGATATCGTGAAAGAAGATCCAACTTGGTGAAGTAAATTGATCCATGCAATTCATCCAATAATTCATCAATGACATGAATGGGAAATTTATCTTTAATAGTGAGCTTGTTGATCTCCCTATAATCCAGACACATGCGTCATGATTCATCCTTCTTGTGCACCAATACTACTAGAGCAGAGAAAGAACTTTGACTAGGTTGAATTATACCAGCCTCTAGCATTTCTGCAACCATACGTTCAGTTTCACTCTTTTGGGCATAGGGATATCTGTAAGGCTTGATGTTTGGAGAAACACTTCCTGGAATCAAATGAATAGCATGATCATGATCACGAATGGGTGGGAGGCCTTTGGGAGTCTCAAATACCTTGGAATGATTGTCCAAAACGTTTTGGAGATCTAGAGAAATAGATGATTTCGATGTGGGAATCTCCAACGAACATAATTGTGAAATTACACCTCGTTGTTATTTCTTTAGAATCTTTGCCATGCTGTTAGAGCTAATTATCTTTCCTGGTTTCTCTGCGATACCCCTTAATTCAACTTCCTTTCCTTACAAAAAAAATTCAAGAAAAGTTCTTGAAAATTAAAAGCTATCATACCCAAAGATTGTAGCCATTGGGCTCCTAGTACAACATCAACACCATCCATTGCAATGGAAAGCATTTGACTATTCAATACATATTATCCAATGGATAGCTTGATATTATGGCACTTTCCATAGAAATTTATGGTTCCTCCATTTGCAACCATCACTTGACACTCTGGTGTTGGATATAGGAAGCAATTCAATTCCTTGGCTATCTTACAATGAATAAAATTATGGTACTTCCCAAATCAATCAACACTATTACCCTTTTCTTCTTGACATGTCCTTCTATCTTGAGAGTTTGAGGAGTGGTAATTTCAGTCAACGCATTACAAGATATAGTCGGATTCATTTCTTATTTCTCTAGGGTTTGTTCCTGGTGTACATCCTCTTCTTTTGACGTTTCTTGTTCCTTTTCTTCCTCCACTTCACAATCTATGTAAAATAATTTCTTCTCAGCACAGTTATGACCTTTAGTGTATTTTATATCACAACTGTAACAAAGCCCTTTTGCTCTTTTTTCTTCCAATTGCTATGGTGTCAGCCTTGTAGTTTGTGGAAGGCTAGGGGCAACAACACTTCGATCTTTATAGTTGTGAGTGGTAGGCTTCCTTGTTTCCATATGCTTTCAATTTTTCTTGCCAACCTGAATGCCTTCTCCAATGAATCAAGTTCCCAAAGGCGAACCTCATGTTGAATGTTATCCTTTAATGTCTCTATGAACACATCAATCCTATGCTCCTTTGGAATATATTTTACCCTTATATTCAATTTTTGGAAGTCCTCAATGTGCTCCACCATTGAACCCTTTTGTTTGAGATTTATCAATTGGCTAAAAAAAACGTTGCTTTTTTTATCCTCATAATGTGCTATCATTTCTTCCGTAAAAATTGCTCAAGTGACAATTTGTTTACAATAGAAAATCCATCGATACCGTACAAACTGATTGGTTTCAAATATAAAGTTTCAATGCGTACCTTTTGTGTGTTTTACACATTATGGAGATCAAAATATTGCTTCATCTGTAGTATCCATGTTACGTGATCCTTGCCATCAAACTTCGTCATATAGATCTTTGGAACATGGTGGGTCTTCAATCCAACGTTAGAGTCTATGAAATCATGATTAAAATTTATTTTGTTCTCATCATGAGTTTCCTTTACTACCCTTTCGCCATTAGTAAGCATTTATTGTAGCAACTTTGTCAAATATATCTTCAAATCTTCCATGTCGCCTTTAAGTTTTGCTTCTATACCATCCATCTTAGCTTCCATGCCATCCATATTATCTTCCACGCCATTCATCTTAGCTTCCATGCCATCCATATTATCTTCCACGCCATTCATCTTAGCTTCCATGCCATCCATATTATCTTCCACGCCATTCATCTTAGCTTCCATGCCTTTGTTTAAACCATCCATCTTAGCTTCTGTTACTTTTTGCGAGAATGAAAATTGTTGCATTTGGTCTTGTAATTTTGATATATCATGTTGCATTTCTTCCTCTTATTCACGAGTCATGGTAGATATTTCAGGTTTCTTACTAGGTATTTTCATTTTCTTTCTTCAGGGAATGAATTAATGATAATTATGCTTCACTATGTCCTTTTAATTCTTTCAAACTAATTTTTCAAACCAAACTTCTGCAAAATTTTAAAAAGACTACACATCTTTTTTTGCTTTGTAGGAGATCGGTATTGAATATGTTGTATCTTTGTAATTTTAGATCTCCAAGGTCTGAAATTGTGTCCTATAGTAGCCTTCTGAGTCCTCATTCCAACCCCACAAGTCTGATCATGATTGAATTCTCCAAGAAAGATTTAATCCAAATCTCCCATGACGACCTGATTATATACTAGTTCAGTAGAGATAAATTGTACGAAGTGCCACATGTCACTGTTACAACCTTCGGACCTAAAACCGATACACCCAAAACTACAACCTGTCCTCTTTTTGTACCTTTTTACGAAATTTCAATCTGATGCTCAGAGAGAAATTTATGACGATTTTCCCCAGATCACCTATTTGAGATATAATTCAAGAGCCTGCAAAAACCCTAACTTCCTTGGATCATATATTCGAAAATATAGTGAGAAAGTATCTGAAATTCATACCCTAGGTTTATCAAGACTTCGACTCAAATATGTTTTAATTTTAGCTTCTAAAACGTTGTAGAAACAAAGTTATAGAAAAAATTCCACGATGACCTGTTTGAAGCGGCGAAACCCTAGAATCCAAAACTCTATTACCAACTGTTATGCAACTAGCTCACAAAATAGAAGAAAAGATAGATCAACAACTGAAAAATTAGCCTCTTCGAGGGAGAAACCTCCTTTACATTGCACAAATGAAAAATTCTTCGATGATACAAATGACAAGACCTCCTTTCTATATATAGGAGTCTAAGGGGTCACAATATAATCAAAGCCGACATATCAATAATAATGTAAGGGCACAACAATAACAATAGTGGGATTCTATGGGGCACAATAATAACAATATGGGGACAACATGGACACAACTATAACAATAAGGGGCTACAATGACAATAATAATAAGGGAATACACTAGTATTATAGGGACCTAACAAATGTTCAAAAGATGGTTAATTGTTTCCTCATTCACTTCATAGAGAGGGCATCTTGAGGGACCCTTGAATCCTCTTCTCCATAAATTGTCCCATGTTAGAATATTCCTCTGCATGGTTAGCCATAGGAACATAGTAATTTTGGGCCATAATTGTCTGCTCCATAGAGTTTTCCATTTTTTCTAAGGTTGAAGTTGGTCATGGTTTGCCATATAGCCATAGGCTTCTTTAAGATTGAAATTCCTTGCTGAATTTTTACCCCATATAATCTTATCTTCTCCTATGTCGAATTGGATTTTTATTTATTGAATGGTACTGACAAAAGTGTTCCAATCGGAGCTTATGGGCAAAGGTTCCCAGTATTTGGCTTCCAGCCATTATTTCCATTTGTCCATTTTGGTGCTGGACTTCCAGTAATGAGCAACCTTGTGCTTGCCTTTGTCTTTCATAACAATGCGAAGTGAGGCAAACTGGTCCCTGTTTAAGTCTGGAAGTTGCTGCCATGCATCCTCCCAGAAGAGGGCTTTTTCTCCATTACCAATCTCCCAAAAGATGTGATTTTGAATGATAGCTTTATTCTCCCAAGCTTGATTCTAAATCACATAATGTTTGATCTCGCCTATGAGCCTGGTGAGATCATCATTTGAGTGAGTAGGCACATATTTTTCCCTATAGATGAGACACCAAGGTGTTTGCGGGTTCTCTAGCCAACACCACCATGTCTTGTCTCCTAAGGATTTCTTAATAATATTCAGATCCCTCAAAACTAACCCTCTTGCATATTTTGGTTTGCAGACATTCTCCTAGGCTACAAGAGCCCATTTTTTCTTAGTGTCTGAGCCCCTCCATAAAAGGTTCCTTTGAATGCATCTGATGGCATTGATGACTGACTTGGGGGTAGCGAGAGCAAAAAACAGATACAGAGGCATGGTCTGCAACACTGATTTAACCAGGACCAGTCTACCCACCAGATTAAGGGAGCGAAAGGTCCAATTGGAAAGTATTTTTCGAAGTCTGTTGAGAAGGTCCTCCCAATTGGATTTTTTGAAGGATTTGTCAGTTAGAGGGACACCTAGATATCTGGAGGGGAGATAAAATTTTTGAAAGCCCAGAGTTCTAGTGATGTTTCTTTGAATGGAAATGGGAGTGTTGAAGAAGAATAATTTAGATTTTTCGAGGTTGATAGATGTTCCTGAGGAATCTGAAAAACATTGAGAATTTATTTGAAAGCAATAACTTCCTTGACTATGGGGATGACCATTAGCAGGGTATCATCTACAAATTGCTAATGGGTTGAGGAGGGGGAATTATTATGAAGCTTGAGGCCAACGAGAGAGTTATTAAGGTTGGCTTCCCTTAGGGTTCTACTTAGGCCTTCGGCCATAATGACGAATAGGAAGGGAGACAGGGGGTCTCCTTGTCTTATACCTCTGGAGGGGCATAAAGGGTTGGAGGGGGAGCCATTGATTAGGATGGAGAAGAAGGCTCCAGAAAATATGGCCATGATACAATTAATACAATCCTGATTGAAACCAAAGGCCTCTAGGACCTCCTACATGTAATCCTAGGTTATTTTATCAAAGGCCTTTGACATGTCGAGTTGCATCATCATGCCAGGTTTCTTTTGAACTTTGAGAGAGTGAATCAATTCATGAGATAGAATAATATTGTCCATTATCTGTCTACCCTCCACATAGCCAGATTGGTTTGAATATATAAGGAGGGGAAGGACAAATTTGATTACGTTGTCTAGGACCTTAGAGATGATTTTGTAGATTACATTGCAGAGGGCTATTGGATGGAAGCAATCCGGAGAATCGACACCTTCCTCTTTAGGAATGAGAGTGAGGAAGGTGGCATTAAGATATTTTAAAACAATTTTGTTGATTATGGAATATTCCACCAGAGAATGGACTTACTCTTTTAAGAAAGACCAACAAGATTTATAAAAATCAATAGTGAATCCATTAGGTCCAGGGGTTTTCTCGTTGGGCATGGAAATTACAACCTCGTCCACTTCTTGCATTGTTACTTCCCTTAGAAGCATTTTGTTATGGTCATAGTTGAGGATGACAGGGATGTTGTGAGTGATTTCCCTAATTTCTTGGGTTCTGTCAACCCTGGGCTCCTCTATAAGTTTGCTGAAGTATTCATTTAGTCTGTTCGATATGTCCTCATGGGTATGGGAAGTGCTTCCTTCATTAGAATCGAGGTCAAGGATTCTGTTATGTCTCCTGTGCTAAATCATGGAGCGATGGAATAAGGAAGAGTTGCGCTCACCTCATTTGAGATATCAGATTCGAGACTTTTGCTGCCAAAGTTTCTCCTCCTGTAAGACTATGTCTTCCCACCTCTTGTGGAGGTTGATTTCTTCCTATTTCTTTTAGTCAGTGATGCCATTGTGGATGATTCTTTTTTGGAGATATTCTATTCTCTGTTCCAGTTCTTTTTTATCTTTGAATATGTTTCCAAAGGCCTCTTCATTACATAATTTGATTTAATTTTAGATGAACTTTTACTTTTTCTGAAATTGATACATCTTCGTACCTGATTGGGGTGGTAGGTCTTCCAACCAATCCTTTAGGTTTTCAATGAAGTCTGGTTGCTCAAGCGAGAATGTATCAAAATGGAAGGACCAATTTTTGGGACCAGATGAGATGTTCACTTTCAGTGCTATAAGCCAGTGATCCAAACCCAAATGGGGGAGGATATGAGCTTCAGTCTCCTAACAGGTCATATAAATGACTTCTCAGAGAAGAAAACAATCTAGCCTAGAGGCGATCTGTCTTTCTCCACCTCTTCTGTTGTTGTAGGTGCAAGTGCCATTTACAGTTGGGATGTCAGTCAGATTAAGCTGTTCAATGGTGGCTTGGAAGACTTTTGAATCCTTGTCTAACTTGCGAATCCCCCCTTTCTTTTCATCTAGATTTAGGACCATATTAAAATCCTTTGCGATAATTTTATAGGGCAAAGGTATAGTATCAATGATCTTCATGGTCATGTGTATCATTTGGATTCTCTCAACGGATTTGTGGGGAGCGTATATCTTTGTTACACATATATTATCATTGGAACCAATGATATTTAGAACTATAGTGATGTAGCTTCTCGTTGGAATATATGAGGTTATCTCATAAAGAGAGATTTTCCATAGAATCAATTGCCCTCATGTAGTGCCAATTGTTGAATTGGTGATGTAGCTATAGTTTTTGAAGCAGTTATTTTGAAGAGTATTAAGGTTCTCCATGGAAAGCTTAGTCTCTTAAATGAGAACAATGTCTGGTTTGTCTGTGATGAGCCTGTGTTTTAGGACTCTTCTTTTTCCTGGACCATTTAGGCCTCTTGTATTCCATGAGATACAATTCATTGGTTAGAGTGAGAGCTTTTACCTTGCCCTTGTTGAGAAGTATTGCTCCAAGTTCTTGGAGGCACTGGCCTATGGCTTTCCTTCCTCTTTTTCTTTTGGGTCCTTTGGGGTTGTATTGCTCGACTGTCTTGTTTGCTAGTATTCCTTTGTGCGCTAGGTCCTCTAGGAACTCTTGAGCATACCTTGTTTTAGTTATTCTTGTAAAAGGTAAGCTCCCTCTATTGTTAGGATATTTTGACACACAGGAAATAGTTAAGTATAACTTGGTCTAGTGTAGAGTTAGGTAAAGTGAGTTTCTTTACTATGTACTTTTGTAACTTACAATCCAACGGTCACGATATGTTCTGGAAATTAAGTGATCCGATGGTTCATTCTCTCCTCGGTATTACTGAGACTTGATCCATGGCTTAACACCTGATTGGTCCATGATCTCTATTTAAAGAGCATGGAGGGTCATTTGTAGGGTGATCGTTCATGAGAGAAGATTATGTAATTTTTTTTTTTTTTTAATTAATAAATTGTCTGAAGTGGCTGCGTTGGTTCAAACCATGGACTGTTTCCCTCTTTGAGGGTTTTAACCACGTTAAGAATACTGGTGTATGGATCTGTGATTTGTTTGTGAGTGGTGTCCTTTGGTGTTATATCTGAGGAACTTACCCTATAAATTCCTACATCTATTCTCTATATGTGCTCATCAGGTATAGCTTCCAGGCCATTTTTTTTCCATTCTTCTGCTATGGAGATGAGATCAACTCCTTCGAGGGCTTCATCTATTGCGTGGTCTTCAGAGGTAGTTTCTATCATTACTGGTTCCATATCGGTGTCCTCTGGAATGTGGTCTTCCTCTGCTTGAAAATGCTCAAAATGATCCTCCAGTTGTGTTTGATTTGCTGAGTTTTGGACTATCCTTTTGTTTTCTTCCTCATCTTTGCCACTTGAGATTGGTTCTTCTTGGTCTTCCTGTAGGGATTCATATTTGTTTTTGTTGGTTACTTGATATTGACCTTGTTTCCCTTGAGTCTTTCTGTTGTGCTTGTTTTTGGGTCCCACCTTGGTGAAACCTTGTTCATTTGATTTATTTTGGGCTTGAGTGTTGCTTTGTTGTGCCTTATTCTGGGGGCAGCCCCTAAATATGTGCCCATGTTCATGGTATTTTTTGCATCTAAATTGTATATGCTCATAGTCAATATTTTGGAGCCAAGCTTCATCTCTGAAGACTAAATTGATTGCCTCTAGTACAGCACACGAAACATCCATGTAAACACAATTCTTGCGTAGGAGACATAGTAACCGCCCATGGTTCCGTTTGACATTTTTATATATTCCCCAATATCATCTCCTATTCCCTTTAACACTGATGGTGACCAATATTCCGTGGGTAGAAAATAGAGCCTAACCCAGACTGAGACTCTAGTGAAGTCCTCCTTTTCAGGGGTAAAATTCTCCTTCCAACAATGTATATAGAGCCCAGCCGAGTTGAAGAAATATGACCCTCCTTCGAATATACCATCTTTGTCTTTAGGAGGTCAAAAACGACTGTGAAGAATCCCTTCGACCCAAGTTGTAGTCTGATCTCTCCTTTAGGTTGCCATTTTGTCTGAATCCACCAATTCAACTCTTTATGTGGGCCAGATTCCCATGAATTTACAGATAACTGCATGCTCCTGCATGTAGTATCTGTAGGCTACCACATTAGGGTCATGGATTTTCAACACTTGAATCTTTTTTGCCTTAGGTTTGTAGTTATTGCTAGCTTTTGACTTGATCCCTTGGGGCTTTCCGAATGGGAATGGTCAGGTCTGGCTTTTGATCCTTCTTGTGAAGTCGAAGCTTCTTTTGAGACATTTCCATTTCCAGGCTTGTCTTATGCTACATTTCCATTTACTTTCTTGTTCGCTCTTGTAGATTTAGGAATACTATAAGAGTGAAAGGCGTTGTAGGTAGTAAACCTAGTGAAGAATGAGATTTCAGGCTCCTTGTTCTTGCTTGTGACAATATCCCGAAAGGAGGGGGCCACAAAGCCCCCTCCGACCTCTACCATGCTCTGAACCATGCAGGATGACAAAAACCCTAGCGACAGAGTTCAGAGAGTAGAAGAAAATTCAGATTTCTAAATTTAACTGTTGTTCTGAATTTGAAACTACAGAAAAATCAACAATAAAGTTACCGAAGAAAGAATCAATAGCAGAAAAATCACTTGGTTTTACTGGTCCATTCTCAACGTTCAAGATGTTATTTAAAACCAACTATATTATTTAAAATAATTTTTTATACTTTTAAATATATCAAATAATCATTTAATATTAAATAGATAAATAAAAAAATTAATAAAAGATTCTTTGAATGGTGTTTTATAATTGAAATTTCATATATTTAAATAATACTAATAATAATAAAGAAGCCATAACAATGAAATATTACAGAAGCCATTTATATCATTTATTTACTTCGTTATCATATTTAGTATATTATTGGATGTGCTTAGTATCACCCATCCGTATTTCAAGGGTTACTATACTTTTCCTGTTGAGTTCTAACAAGTCAACCATAAACATCAATCAGAAAAGTTGTAATAACCAATTTTGCAGACAAATAACCAGGAGATTTTGAAATAATTGGAAAATTGACTCACTTTTCAACTTCATCAGTCTTTATTATGAAATTAATTCATGTTAAATAGAAATAAAAATGATATTTTTAATTATCAAATTGTTCTTATTAAAATTATTAACCCAAATGGTCTTGTTCATATCAAAATTCCTTGGCCCAATCGACCTCACTACCAACTCTAGGCATGCTAGTTTGCCTCTTGGCAAAGACATCTACATTGAGGTTAGCCCAACACATTTTCCCCTTACTATCAACATAAGGCATCAACATGAGCTTATTGAGAGGATGTTCAAAACTCTTCAAGCCACCTGATGTAGAGAAAAAACAACCTGCAGAGGCAAATGCAACATGAGTATTATTAAGCAGGAAAAATTAGATTACTATGAGTGATGTGTGAAACAGTGAGAGGATAGATGATCATTAATTCAATAATCCAATATTACCTCGCAGAAAAGGAGCAAAATATTTTCCACATCTTTCTTTCAGGACATTTGGGTCATCAGATAGGACTAGGCAACCATCAGTTGCAGTGCCCTAGAAGAAAGGCACTAAACCATCGACATCCTGGTAATAAAAATAATTTCTAAGTCAAAATGCCAAGAAACCCACAATTTCAAGGAATGATTTTGTTCAAATAAATAGTCCAAAATGTGATGTATGAATAGACTTCTATGGGAAATAGGTGTTAATTGGCCATCTGATTCTAAATAACTTTCTTCCCCTTCCCTCAAAAACAAATAAAAGAGAACAAATCCATTGGAAAATAATTAATGCTTAAAATATTTTAGGCAAAACAGAAATGTTGCCAGACTTGGGAAAATTTCTTGAATACATTTGCAAAGGAATACAAACCATTTCTTGAATGCATTTGCAAAGGCGTAGAATTTTAAATGCCTTTAGCAAAGAGGTATTTTCACAAGCCAAACTCGTATATCATGTACCATATATTCGATCAACCTTCTTGTAATTACAGTCATGATTATTCAACCCTATATAGCTTAAAAATGGCTTTAAGCAGAACCACCAAGTAGATATAATTTATATTATAGGGGTTCTAATGGATGGTCAACTCTTCTATTTGCGTCAACTATGATCAGCTTTTATATTATAGGGGTTCTAATGGATGGTCAACTCTTCTATTTGCGTCAACTATGATCAGCCACATAAACTCAATGTAGTTCTAGCTATTGGGACAACTCCTTGTATTTATATGGTTAGGTTATATGGATAGTGATTTCTAATTATCAGACTTCATCAGGGACCCTAATAAAAGTCATGAGGTTTGAAGTTCCATCTTGTAAGTTTTCCAGAATAGTGATTGTCTTACAAGACAAAAAAATGTAGTATATATATTAAAAGAGAAGGCATTTACTTCCACTTCAGTTTAAAATATGAACATATTATTTCAACTGTTACTTCATTTCAGGGTATATTGACATTGGAAGAGGCACTGCCTTCTAGTCATTATATCCAAAACCAAGGTTAATGGATACTGCAAAATGGTTGTTGTTACCAAACTGTTACCAGTGAGGATGGAACCTGAAACATGTGTTTGGAAAGTTTTCTAAAAGAACACGAGTTGACTGGAAGTATGGAAAAATTTCCACATTGCCCTTAAGCCACAAGTTAATTTGAAAGCTAAAGTTATGGCACAGATTTTTCTCAAGGCTTGTAATTTGAATTTGCTAAATCTTCCTTTCAAAAGGATCTCATCATAACTCATCTACGAATGTAAGGCTACTCGAAAAAAGAAAACAGATGGGAAGGAATTCGTAGTCCCAGTGGTCCACCTATCTATGCTAGTGAAATAGTAAAACCTATGTATTAAATAAAAGAGGTAGGGTCTTAAATTTTCTCTCCTGTCAATTGCACAATAAGGAAAAATGCTTCTAATGAAAAGATTACTAAAATTCCAGATAAGATAAGATAATTATATTTATGTCTAACTAATAAACACAAAGTAGGTGAAAGGGACTTTTGAGTACAATGATGTATATACAAAGCGAGAAAACCAAACGGTCTCCTATAAAAGATACAATGCATGACGAAAATCAACCTCTGGCCCTAGCAGAGAAGATCCAGGAGCTAATAGGCCTGAGGATCAGACCCATCTCTCCTAACATCCGAAGTTTAATGAATAAAATTGAAGAAACTCAACAAAGTCTGTTGGCCCGATGAAGAGCCGATGGCAAGTGCAGACTGTCCACTAAATCGTTTCCTGGGGGGTTCGCACGTTACTGAATGCTGGAGGACCTAGTTTGTCTCCTAGGAACGGATCTGAGATGGATCTACTGCTGATATCTCGTGTGGCAAGGTGAGGTCCCACAGATCCTCACTGATCTAGAGTTTGGATACATATTGGTATCAATAGATCTCTTGGTGCCCTTGTCTGAAGGTAGTGCCCTGAGAAATGTCGCGATCCTTTGTGTGGGGTCTGATCTAATGGGAGGTTGAAGAATATGTGCTCGGAAGTTTGGAACTTGAGAGCCTCCTACATTTATAGGGCCAAACATCTCTGGTCGGGATACCTGAAAAAGTTGGCGAGGGTCCGAGAATCTCTCAACAAGCAATGAAACCTTCCTCTGATCTCGTAGTAGATAAGGAGTCCAAGAATGAAGTGCAGCTCGGTCTCTACTTCCTGTAAATAACATACCTAGCAGAGTCTGTCTGGTCTATCCACCTGGTGGTTGTCTCTACCCAAAATATATGAGAACCTACTTTGAACTGGCCTAGAGGAATGAGAAGAGCATGCATCCGGTGGTGAAACGTATACCAGGGTCGAACAAAGAGCCCATCTCTCAACTCCAACAAGTGCTCAACATAGAAGGCCATATTTGGGCCCAACTCTTTGGGAGGATTGACCCAGGTGACCTAGACAAAATGCCAGTATATGTCCTCCCTGGTGTTCTTGTTTAACTCCTATCTAGTAGGTAAACGGTGACCCAGGAGCATCTAAGGAATATCGGAAAGGAGGGAGATGATCATACTGAATTCCCACTGACTCTAAGAGATTTGAAACTCTCGTAAACCAACATATGGCTCAACCTAAGGGAGTAGAACGGGCAATAGTCTCAAAAGAAAAATATGCCAAGTAAGGATATCAGTCCCTACTCTTTATCGAGTCTGCAAATCCCTGGACACAATGCAATAATGAAACCAATATGAAGACTGTCTCAAGCCGAAAGGGCTGAGATCCAAACTCTACAAGGATGATGTGCTACGTATTGTCAATTTGCACCTAATTATGCAGCGAAGAAGAATCTGAACTCTCTTAGCTGAAGCCCAATCTGAATCAAGTAAGGACGGTCCCCAAATCTCTTATCCATATAGAACAGTGGGACAAATCAAGGTGTCCATGAGGCTCATCTTGGACGAGATGTCTTGGAAGTGATGTCAAAAGCACTGTCTCTTGAGAAGGGCTAAGGATTCATATCCTTTGTTGATATGAGGCTGAAGCGCTGGTCACAAACTGAAGTAGGGACTTGAGAATTTCACCCCCAGGTAAGTATACGTGCTGGTGATCTCAATATCCTCCCCTTTGAATAGAAAGTGAAGGTTTGAGGTTTTCTTCACCCCATTGAAGATCATAAATTTGGTTTTACCCAGGCTAACTGTCAACTGTTGATGACCACAAAATAGAACTAAGGCATCCAACTGCCTCTATAATCCTTCTAGGGATGAGGAGAGGAGGACCACGTCGTCAACAAAGAGTAGAATAGATATCAGAACCTGGTGAAGAAGGCAACCATCAGTGTCCTGGATATACTCGTGTAGAAATACTTCCAACTCATCAATATAGATCCCAAACAGGGTAGGGGATAGTGGACAACTCTGTTTAACCCCAATAGTGCTTCGGATGAAATCAGACATCCCATGGGACGCGTGAAGATGACCAAGAATAGACTCATATAGGTGCATAATAGTGGTCAATAGGGTTCTAGATATGACAATATCTCAGAGTCTATGGAGTAAGGCCTCCCTAGGAACAGATTCAAAAGCTGTCCGAAAATCTACGAAAGAACAATAGAGTTTGGAAGAGCGGTGCCATGCCTCCTCAATCACGGCGTGAAGGGTGAAGATGTGGTCAATGGTTTAATGAGCTGGTCGAAAACCTGCCTGTGCCCTAGCTCTAAGTTGTCTCTGCTCAAGGTCACTAGAGAGCTTCCTATGTAGAATAGTAGCATACAACTTCGAGAACGTGTGGCCCACTATGATCATGCTGTAGTTATTGGGATTTGAGCTGGAACTTGATTTGTGGATTGGATGGATGATGTGGTGTGACCATGTTGGTGGAAAAGCTTCACAAACTACATGGTTGAAGAGATCATCCAAGTAGCTAACCAAAGCATAGAAATCATGCTTAAAGAACTTTGCTTGGTAGCCTTTCTCATCGGCTGCTTTTCTACTGTTCATCACCCAAATGGCCTCTCTAATATCTTTGTTTGAGAATAGGTAACATGAAGAGGGTGGGGAGGTAACATGAATTTGAGCCTGCCGGAGAATATCATAAAGGTTGGAAGTGTGAGGGAACATGGATGTAGGGTCGAGGTTAGGTGGAAGAGGGGAGCGTCGGGGAAGGATGGTAGGCCATAATTGTTTAGGGGAGTGGGCAACGAGAGCAGAAAATTCCCGTCTTCTATGAGAGACAAAGAGTTGTTTCTTGTGACGAAGGAGACGATGATAAGAAGCTTTGAGTTTAGAGTAGAAGGGTTGAGAGTGGGTGAAATCATATTGAATTTCTCGATGCAGAGTCTTCATTCATCATCGTACCTGTTTTTTCATGGGGCAAGATCCAACTTTAGGGGAGATGGAAGAGGAACAAGTGGAGTGGGGGAATGATTTGAGTGTTGCTTCCCAAATGGCAGCTGAAAGACGTGTATTTATTGGAATTAGAATAAAGCAAGGAGAACTAGGTCTTTTATGGGAGCATCTTGAGTAGGGTAGAGAAGAATATGTCAGGGTCTCCTTCGTCAAATCGGAAGGTAGTTCAGGGTGGGCCCCGAGGGGAGGGATGGGGTGGAAGGGGAGGGTCAAACCAAAGAGAGAAGGAAAGAAGTGCATGCTCAAAAAGGGGGATGCGGGAGACTGAGAAATGGCGAATAAAAGGGAGCAAGTTATGGCTAGTGAGTACATAATCAACTACACTTGCACCCCCACCATATGGTTGACATGTGAAAAAGCAAGAGTTTGGGAAACAGGGGAGACCATTTAGAATCAACAACTCCTGGGATTCTCCCAACTGAAATAGATGCTTACCATAAACTGTAGTGGGCCCCAAAGCATCATCTGACATCCGGTGAAGCCCTACTAAATCTGGATCTATCCCCTGGGTACAAAACACATCCTCTGATCGGTCGTGGAGAGGGATCTGGAGATCTCTAATGCGAGCATTGAAGTCACCTAGGAGGATGACTTCCCCAACAACACAGTACTGGGTGATGTCGGTGTACAAGTCTATAAAGGGGTCCCCATTTGAGCCATTATGGACAAAAAATGGTGAAGAGGCTGGGGGGAAGTAACAAACTACAATGTAGATGTCCCTCGGAGGAGAGACTCCGACGCTAATCCGAATCCACATAAACCTGGAAAACTCATCTTTAGCTACCAAAGATACCCTGTTTCGGAGTGAGTCACTAGCCAAACAAGCAACTCCACCTAATCCTCTGACCCCTCCTGAGCTCCTCGTCTCCTGCCTGCAAACTGAGATCCAACGGTAACCCACAATACTTGGGAGGGGTCAAACATGGTTTGCATGAGTCTCGGTCATGAAGAGGATGTTCGTTGATTCGAGAGCGTCATACAAGAGTCTCGACGATGACTAGAAAGATCCATTTCCATTCCAACAACGGATAGAAATACCTATACCCTGTCGCCTCCCCAAGTGGGCCCGTCATTTGGAACCTCCAGTTTGGGGTTCCCACCCAAGTGGGAAGGAGTCTCGAATGACTGCCCGAAGATTCCTGATAACTGCCCATTTCCCTGCCTATCGTGTTGCCATAACTTGTTCTTTGGATTGTTTAAGTTCCACAACCTGTGCTCAAGTGAGGTCCTCATCCAAGAAAACCCTGTTGGGAAGAGAAAACAACTTCCTCTTAGCCCTGAGGGCACGGAGTCAAACAGACGTAGTCTGAAACCTGAGGAAGAGAGCGGAGTCGTAGCCCAGCTAGGCTTTGTCCAAAGCTATATCGGGGAGGTTAAGGGTGTCCCAAAGGATCCTAGCCCCCACTTCCATAGGATCCAGAGAGTGGTGGGGTAAGGGGAGACCTCTCAACTTGAGATTCAATTCTCTTACCCGTCTGTTGCATTCATCCACAAGTTTTACTTGCATCACCTCTTCAATTGCTGCAAGAGGGGTAGGAGTTTTATCCTTCCCTCGAACCAATTGTACCCAAGAATTGATGTGTGTCTCAGTTTCTTGTTTGAAGATGGCTTATTGTTTCTTCTTGTTTGCTTTTAAGGTCAAGAATTTCTGCATGCAGTGCACCATTTAGAGGATGGAAAATTTCCCGCTCTTTAGTTTCATGTAACATCTTCTTAAGGGATAAATTATACCCCTCCACCTCTAAAAATCTAGTAAAGAGGGTGTGCATTTCTGAACGAAGCTCCTTGTTTTCGGTTTCAAGAAATTCCATTTTCCGCAGCATTTGTTTTACTTGGGCTGCCCAGAATGAGAAATTGGACTCCATGGCTATATTGGTCGGGCTGACTACCACTTACTCTCGCTGGTTTTCAACCGCTGACAATTCAGCAAGGCTAAACATGTCATCTTGGCACAACACATCTTGTTGCACAGATCCAATCCCTGGATTTGAAATCCATTCTCTTGTCTCTGTCTATTCCTCCGCAATAAAATTCATCATAGGATTTAGAGAAAATCCATCTACCGCAATCTTGGTATGAGAGTCACTGTCCAATTTGGTAGGCAGATTCCGTCAAACACTTGACGTGCATGGGTTTCTTGTTCTATTTCAATAATAAGAAGAAGCTCACAATGTAGAGCTTTAAGGTTATATGATAAACAAACTGCCATCGACGACTATCTACGCGCAATGAACCTTCAACATTTTCTATTTTCTACAGGTTTGTGTTGCCACAGGCGAGAGGAGCGCGACTATTTCAATGTTCAAATTCATAGTTGGTGTAGGCGAGGAAGGTCACAGTTGCTGAAATTATCAGCGATGGAAGCGGTGCTCGGGATTTTTCAACCTAGAAAGCTCCATTGTAAATGAATCTTCTCCTAGTAGGATTGATAAGCATTTTCAAGCAAACCAGGTTTTCCAAACGTAGTTGCAGTTGCAATTGTATAGTGCGCTGTACAGTGAAGGATACTCCTGTCAGCACCATTTAACATGGGACATTACAAAGAAGTAGCTACGCCTCAAAACTCTTAGAATTTATCCTTCATGACCAATTTTGACAATACCCAACACGAGAATCACGAAAAGAGTAAGCAACAAGCACTTTTCGTAGAGAAGCTGGTCCCTCTCCAGTATCCAACTAGGGGCAAGATCCTCAACCGGACAGCTCCAAGTGATCGATTGAAGACAATCTGTAGATCAACCCTGCTTAGCCCTGCTTGATGCTTGATATGGTATGCTTGATCTAGGCATGTCGCACGAAGTATCGAAGGAAATATGCATTGCAACAGGTCAAACAAAGAAAAAATTAAGGGTTTATGTTAAATATTTCAATGGAAAATTCCAAACAAAAATAGGAAATGAAGGAATGAGCATGAAAAGAATACCACTCTAGTGAAAGAAAGGTTGGGAAGTGGTGTCGTAAAGAACAAAGGTTTCCTTTTCTGACATCTCCTTCCAACATATCTACCATGAACAAAATCTCGTTGCTGATGCTCTCTTCAAGCAAGGCCTGTCTCTTTCTTCTGTTTTTTTTCCATTTTGAGTACTTTGTTGCTAGTTTGTTGTGTGGCGCAAGTGAGTGTAGGCCATGGCACCAACACCCCCAAGGTTAATGCATATGGTTCCAGAATTGGCAGAGACGAAAGATTGAACCAAATTTATGCCATTTATGGGGGCTCGTCAATTCCTCAGGCCCTTGCGCCATAAATCTCTTCAATATTGTGAGCATTTTTGTCAAAAATAAAATTGAACCAAACAACCTGGTTGGAGAAAAAATACAATATCTTTTTACAGAGAATATAAGACAGAACACAATGTGCTTGGCTAATAATTTGTTGGTTGCTTGCTTGCTTCTAATAGAGAAGACGAGCTTTTAGTTGAATGGATGGATGTATGGATACGTTTATGAGAAAGGGCCACTGAATTCATTATTACATTAAATCTACTACTTACTCTGCCCACACAATACATATGTATGGTAAGTGACATTGTGAGTAATAAATGAAATCACGTCTCATTTGCAGAGTTCACAAACATAGACCTGTACATGAGATGGTTTGAAATTGTAACCAAATTTGTAATCCAAACAAAAATTCTATCACCAATTCTTGTGGAAGTATTCCCTAAAAATCAAACGATTATACTCGAAATGCAAGGTATTCTTTAAAACTCCAGTCGCATGCAAATTTCCAGATTCGTGGTACTTACTTTTGAGCTAAACCATCCATGGTATATATTCATGCTTCATTGATATGATAATCTTGAGGTGACAGGAGAACGTGATGAATTGAAGATTAGACGTTGTCAATAACACTTTTCACAGTGCCGTCATGAAATTAACAAGATGCCTGCTGTTTAGTTTAAATATAGATAAATTAAAGTAAAAAACAATAAATATATAATGGGATAAAGTCGTTAACTACTGTATGCAAAATTGACGCATTTTACCCATAAAATCAATAAATATATAATGGGATAAAGTCGTTAACTTATGCAAAATTGACCCATTTTACCCACAAAATCTTCCATGTAGTCAATGTAACATTGAATTTATTGAATATGAGTGGACAAGGTGAAATTGACCCATCTTGCCAAGTGAATGAAGAGAAGTTTGTCCTATGGAAAAACATGATTCGCATTCATACTTATTCTAAATAATTATGAAGTGGGAGAATCTTGTGAAAACATAGAATTTCTTTTGATATTGTAACATCAATTTCTATTTATAAAATGAAATGTATAAACAATTTCCAAGTCTAATTCTTGTTTTTAGGCACAAAAAAACAGAAGTTACTAGTAACGTGGTCTTGAATAGGCATTACTTAGGAAAAACCTATTAAGTACAAAAACAATCAAATGTTGCATTTTTAGCACACATTTTTTGTTTCTCGGTAAATTATTAATTTCTTAAAGAAACCATTTCATCACTAACTTCATTTTCAACAAAACCATTTAAGTTTGGTGTGAAGTTGTGGATGTTGAAGTAGTTGTGTGGACGTAATAATTGGTTGAGAAAAAACAACTAAAATTGCATTGAGATTCATCTAAACATATAAGAAGGGCATACATATCACAATGTATTTGAATCATGTAAATAACATGTGTGAATGGTTTTGAAAGTAGATTAAATAGAAAGGTATTTTTCTTTGGAGTATTCAAAAATATTTTCCTCTATTTTTTGTGGTGATCTATAGACATTGAACCAAATAGATACAAGGAATTTAAAAGCCTTAAAAGAAAAAATGTGAAATAAGCACATAAACATCTCACTAAACAAACCTTTTGAATTATAAAATGCATACAATTTAGTTGCAAAACATTATAAATATGATATACTTTTATTATGAGTCCATTCATTCAAGTTGTCTTTTGATTTCAAATCTTGACTACTCTAGGAGTTTTGGCATTCCTATGTTGGCTCATGGATACATTGCTAGTCATTTGTTCATGGAGTTGGTTATGAACTCTTGCTTTCAACATTTTTTATTGGTTTCAAATCCAAACTACTTTCGACTCTAGAGTTCTTATGCTTTCATGATTGCATGTATACACAATATTTTTTGCTTTCAACATTTGTCTTGGTTTTAAATCCCAATTCTAAAGGTAGCAAAACCTATCATCGTAAAGTTTCAACCCATAGTAAAGAAAACCGAACCGTAACTAATAACTAATTAATTTGATTAACCATTCTTAAAAAAAACAACACCATCTAAAACGACCCAATAGTAAAAAGTAGATTTTCACCTGATGTGAAACCATTCAACTTTATCATTTTTCCTTAAATTCAAAAAATACCACATCTCCATAAATTCAAAAAAGACCACATATATTAAGCAAAGAATTAATAGCTATGAGTGTCGCTACTCCAAAGGATATCTCATTATGGTTAATATTCGTCTTATTCATAACCAAGGAGTAAAGCTTAAGGCACCTCTAAATTTATGCGTCTAAGGTTAAGGCAATGCTATATATGGCAGCGTTCACATGCACATTTATAAATTGATTTGGTTGCAATTACAGTTCAAATTTCACATCGAACAATGAAACTCCATTGCCGTAAATCCTGGATTGGCATTGATGAATAGCCTTTGGAAAAGGAAAAGGAGTCCATAACTATTTCTATTGATTTTTTTTCGTCCACTTAAATGCTTTGAGATTACCTATATGATAAATCAATTTTGGTATTAAATATTGTTCATTAAGAATATATTCGAAATGTGATATAATTTCTCATTAAATTCACTAACAGCTAATGTGCTAATAACTGACTCCATAATGCCAAGTACAATGATGGCACAATAAAACTCTAACCAATAGATATGAAAATAAATAAATTAAATTAACAATAAATAAAAATAAACTCAAATGTTATAATGTGAATTTTGTGAAATCGCCTTTAATTTTTGGTCAGCTGAAGAGCTAATTGAAGGTCAACGCAAAAGCGAACGCATTACCACTGCCTGCGACAAGGTAATAATATTCTTTCGAGGATCCATGGTAAGTTGAGCCTGTATGGGACTCTCGTCTTTTTGTCCTATTTGCCCATTTAAAAAATAAATGAATCGATAGACTCCTGCCACCCTAAGGTATTGGCTAATAAAATTTACAAATGAATAGCTAATTGCAGGAAAGACAATTGTGAATAAAATAATTTGCAAAAAATGAAAAATAATTTTTTAAAGTTACATTTTGATTTATTGTAAAATATTTGATATGTTTTACTGAATTGTTACACAGTGAACTTCATACCCAATGCATAACACCTGCCTAGAAACAGGGATAATAATTGTAGTTAGTATCAAAGTTGTAAATCAATTTCTAATTACAATTATTTTCACCATATATCTACTAGTTACAAAAGAATTTTAAAATATGTTAAAGCACTCACATAATAAAATGTTAATAACTATAAAATTTATATATTTCTATAATTTTAATAAAATCTATTCATTGCTCCATTGATTTGGAGTTAATACAATTTTAAAAAGTGTCTTAAATACTAATTTCTTAAGTATATATATAACTTTCATCATCAATAACTTCGGTTGTCAATTACTTTTTCCATAAACTTTTTCCATAAAAGACATGTACTGAGTAGCAACACTGCATATTAGACTTATTTTATGTGTCGTGTCATTCTATGATTTATCAGATTTGAATTTATTTTTGGTTGCAACATATCACAACTCTTGATTTTTTTTGTTTCACATACAATTTTTTTTAACTGCCATACATTTTTCACTTCGTGTTGACTAAGAGTTCTGGTGTATGCATATGATGCCACATATTACTTTGAACAAATGTTTCACGTTGCCATGAGTTCTATGTAGTGCATTAAAAAGAATCAAACTCTCGACATGGTCCAAGCTACCACCCCCTATAAAAAGTTTGCATTTGTGGTGTGATGCCACGTGTCCACAAGATCTTTTTGTGAATTCCCTTGTGTATTTTCAATGGTAGGAAAACTTATTATAACTTAATTGTCAAACCAAAAGTGAGGACAACCATCTTTGATTGTTATATGCAAATGCAGGCTGACTCATCACCATTATTTAAGGAAAACCACGCCACCTGGAATGACCCGTTGGTGGTCCGTGAGGACACATGATTTCACTCTTGTGAGATACCTATGTGTCTTAGGTCGTTAACCTGTTTCCTTATGTCCAAAAAAATAAGCTTTTAGCCAAACATAATTTTTTTTAAGGCATATTCCAGGCCCATACTTCCATTGTATCACATAGACATATTTTTTTTTCCGTATAATACACTTTGTATCACATGAAAATTATTTTTATAAATATAATTTGTTATATGAAAAAATGTTTTTAAACTTTTCCTAACCATTTTTAAATTTGGCTAAACATTTTCTACTATGAAAAAAACACTTCATCACAGTCACGGGGCTTTTTCCAAGTATCAAAAAGTAGATCTCAAGGCTTAAAAGCCTAACTTGTTCAAGGATAAGGTTAAAAACTAGGCTCATACATATTGTTTATATTCCAGACTAGTGATTGTAATCCAAGACTAGTGATTGTAATCCAAGGATTTGAGCCTTCTATAGGTAGCATCCTTCATAATAGGTTTAAGATGACAAGGGATTTGATGCCCTAAACCTTCTTCGTAAAATATCAAGTTAAAGTTACTAGAAATAAAGATCGTAAAATATCAAGTTAAAGTTACTAGAAATAGAGATATAAGTTGGTCTTTCAACTTCAAATCATCCACAAGTCTCATTTAAGAGAGCATGTTCATTTATCTTTATCAATTAAAAGACACAACCATCGAGATTTGTATAGATTTTCTATGTTGGGAAAAGCACCATTTCATCATGCTCATTTAAACTATCAATATGCCTATATGTATATTTAATTAAGCAATTGTACCAACCCAATAGACTCAGGTAAATTATCTAGATTTTTGGCATTAGCTTCAATAATGTGTATACATATACTTCATCAAGCCAATGCTTTGTCTTATATGGTTATTAGTCCCACCGTTTATGATAGGGGCTATGGAACTATTAATTTTTTACAAAACCTTTAACCTAAAGTTTTAATTTGATATTTTATTGAACATTTTCTTTGAACCTATGAAATAGGCATAATCAAACTTTTAAACCAATAGAATTTTTTATGATATTATTTGGCCTCTTCCAGAGACATCCATTTATATTTTTCCATAAATTCCTTAAATTAAAACGGTTTGCACCATTCCAATTTTTCCAAGTAAAAGTAATGCTAAGTAATACTAGCATTAATTAGTTAGCATTAAATGTTTACATTAAAATTACAAAAATGAAAACCTTTCTTTCTTCCCTCTGATTTTGGCTATCAGTGATTGATAGAGTGGCATGAGTGGAAATGTGGCCACCTGCATGTAGAGAACATGGTTGTAACTATAAATGTTGTTCGTTGTCCATTTTTAAAGAGTTTTTAAACAATTTCTTCTTATAAATATACTAAAACTTGAAATATGTTGAAACTTTATGTTGTCTAAATATTTCGACAAAGGAAGAATTTCCCCTCGGACAAGGGAGGTCAAAGAAATTGTCCTCGAGCAAGGGAGGACAAAGAATTACTTGCGTGCCTTTAATTGATTCTTGCTTAACCACTTCACTCTACTTGCACAGGACACAATTTCCTCTATCTGCACATGACATAATGATGCTTACTCCTCCTTCTCTACCCATTCAAACAAAAAGAAATCCATAAAGAAAACTAGATAGAAAGTTAGAGAGATGGATAGAAATCAAAATAAAGTAGCAACAAACCAGTTGAGTAAATTGAATATGTGCTTATCATGGTTCCTATCTATCCCAGTATTTGTAGGTTGGTCCCCTTTTAGGTTTCATGTTTTACATTCCGGTGAGTAGGTTAGGTCTACTTAGGGTTGACGTGCAAACAAAAAATTGAAATCTAGTAAATTTGTGTCACGTAATGTTGTGCAGGAAATCCTTTCTGTTGAGATTTTTCTGTTTTAGACGAAATAGGCAAAAATCCCAGTGTGTGACAACAATAGAAATATGTTGCTGGATTAGCTCCAGGTTGTTGGGAGAGAATTAATGCATCCTAAATTTGATGTGAGAGGCAGTTAGATTCTCCTTGCTATAAAATAGGTAGTCATACAAATAGCTGGGTGTGTGTGAGAGTTTGATTTATGTAATCTCCTGTTTGATTAATAAGAATTGCTGATGCCTATGTTGTGTGGACGTAGCCCAGATTGGTTGGGTGAACCACGTTAATTCCTGTGTTGCCTGTGCATGATTTTATCACTGTGTATATGTTTTATTCTTTGTTGTGCATCTGATCTTCAACAATTGGTATAAGAGCAAGTTGGAGGAGCGGCGCAGTTAGATTGACTGTTTGCTGGTGATTGCTGAGCTTGCGTGGAGGTATATGACAGCGCTGGTGCGTGGAGGTCGCTTTTCAACCTGCGTGAAGTTGTGTGTTAATGCGCGGTAGTATATTGGTCTTTGTGTATGTTTTTTGGTGCGGTTTGGTGTTGAACACTGTGCGCCCACAAAAACCATATTGCTGTGCGCCCACAAAAACTATATTGTATTCAGAATTAATTGATCGTTGATTCGATTGATTGCTGTTGCTGCGTGGGATACATATGATTAAACATTGCGTTGTGGATATATATATATATATATATATATATATATATATATATATATATATTGATTTATATGTATGTCAAATATAACCCCGCGCGTGCAGAACAACATTGATACAACGTTGTGCACACCAGATCGGCGTGGACCTGCGTGGAGTAATTACCAGCGTCTGCGTGGAGGTATTTTACTGTATACACAATCACGTGCCGTTGTTGGTGTTAACATTGTTTTTTAAAGAATCTATTGCAAAGTAAGTGTATACTGGTGGGACGTTGACATAATTGCGACCTTGAAGTGTTGGAAAGGTCATGGCAATACGTATCAATTCCAACCACGAGAAAACTTGTATGTGATTGTCTGACGAGCCCAATAATCCTATTGCGGTGACCAAATGTTGCGGGTACTTGTTTAAGTCCTGCGAAATCTCATCGCATGACCGACGACGCCACGATTTTTTTTTGGGATTGGTGCAGGTTATACAATAAACAGTCGCACCAAAAAATTAAATTAGCACGGAAACGATTTAATTAAGAGCGCCAATGCGCTAATGGGCCGATAGGCGCGTTTTTTGAGTGGTATACTCACGTCATTTTGGCATGACTTATAGCGTTTTTTAAGTGGTGCGGCTCTTGTGTTCATCATCAGGCGCCAATTCATCAGCAAGCGCCAATTTTATTTACACTATTTTTTATTGAGATTAAATGTAAACTGAGGCATAGACATTTAATTGAGATTAATTTTTTGTTTTAAATTTGGAATTGGAGATTCTTTGTTTTAGACGAGATGGCGAAAACTCAGAGTGCCCGATTCGAAATCGAGAAATTTAATGGCAAAAATAATTTCGAGATCTGGAAGGTAAAGATGCATGATCTGCTGGTACAGCAGGGCGTGGCAAAGGCATTGTTGGGCAGGTCCAAACTGCCTTCCCCCGTGACAGATGATGAGTGGACTGAATTGGATGGAAGAGCCTTGAGCGGAATTCGGTTATGTTTGGCTGATGATGTTTTATTTAACATCGTGTCAGAGAAGATTGCCGCTGGTTTGTGGACGAAGTTGGAGAAGCTGTATATGACGAAATCTTTGACAAATCGGATTCTCCTGAAACGGCAGCTTTACGGTTTGCGGATGAAAGAAGGTACCTCGATTACTGATCACCTGAATGTTTTTAATACCTTACTGGTGCAATTAGACAGTCTAGATGTGAAATTTGATTCAGAGGATAAGGCAATAACTCTATTTTGTTCATTGCCCGAATCCTGGGATCACTTTGTTACTTCCATAAGCTTTAGTACAACAGATATTCTTGAGTTTGACGATGTTGTTGGAGCCTTGTTGTCTGAGGAGACGAGGAAGAGGTCGAATGCAGACACCTCTACGTCAGAGGTAATGATGGCCAAAGGTCGCTCAAGAGAGAGACACTCCGGGGGAAAGCATAGCGACTCTCGTTCAAAGTCCAAAGGAAAGAAGACAAAGGTGAAGTGCTGGCATTGTGGCAAGGCTGGACATCTGAAAAAGGATTGCTGGAAGCGAAAGCAGGCTGCTAAAGAAGGCTCTTCGACAGAAAAGAAGGAAGCCAACACCACAGATACAGGTTCAGTATCTGGTTCAGGTATGAGTGATGAGGTATTGTCCGTTAATGTATCAAAACATGATCAACATTGGTTGTTAGATTCCGGGGCATCTAACCACATGTGTATTCATAAAGATTGGTTTAAGACATATAGATCAATTGATGATGGAGTCGTGTACATGGGTAATGATGTCACTTGCAGTATTGTTGGAATAGGAAGTATACAACTGCAAATGTTAGATGGCACAACCAAATTGTTAACTGATGTGAGACATGTACCAGATCTAAGAAAAAATCTAATTTCATTAGGAGCACTTGATACAAATGGATATAAAACTGTCATTCAAGGTGGAGTAATGAAAATTTACAAAGGTATTTTACTAGTAATGAAAGCTAAGAAAGTCGGAAATCTGTTTCAGTTAGAAGGAAGAACAGGGTCAGTTAATGTGTCTACGGTGTCTGAACATGACAGTAGTTCCATTTGCCTATGGCATCAAAGGTTGGGTCATATGAGTGAAAGAGGGTTAAAGATTTTGGCTGATCGCAAGTTACTTCCTAATCTAAGGTCTGGAAAGCTAGATTTCTGTAAACATTGTCTGTTTGGTAAACAAAGTAAGCAAAAGTTTAAAACAGGCAAACATACTAGTAAAGGAATACTTGATTATATCCATTCAGATGTTTGGGGTCCAGCACCTACCACTTCGTATGGTGTCTCGTCGTATTTTGTATCGTTTATTGATGACTTTTCTAGGAAAGTATGGGTCTACATGTTGAAAAGGAAGTCTGATGTTTTTACAGTTTTCAAGCAGTTTAGAGCATTGGTAGAAAACAACACTGGTAGAACTATAAAATGTTTAAGAACTGACAATGGTGGTGAGTTTACTTCCAAGGAGTTTGACAGCTATTGCAAGGATGCAGGGATCGAGAGACATAAGACCACGGTTTATACTCCTCAGCAGAATGGAGTTGCTGAACACATGAACAGGACTCTTCTAGAGAGAGCAAGGTGTATGCTGAGTAACGCCGGGTTGCAAAAGGAGTTGTGGACGGAAGCAGTGGCAACAGCTTGTTATGTGATAAACCGATCTCCATCAACAACAATAGGCTGCAAGGTTCCGCAAGAGGTATGGAAAGGACACCCTTGTGACTATTCTAAACTTAGAGTGTTTGGTTTTGATGCATATGCTCTAGTGCCTAAACATCAGCGAACTAAATTAGATCCGAAATCGAAAAGGTATGTCTTTGTTGGGTATGGTGATGGAACAAAGGGATATAGATTGGGGGATCCTACTACCCGCAAAATCATCGTCAACAGAGATGTAAAGTTTAATGAATCCTCTCTTGTACAGTTAGATGTAGATAGTAGATTGAAACAGGATGATGTCTCTGATTTCCAGAACATTCAGTTTGACAACATTTCTAATGATAGTCATGATGATCATAGTTCTGATTCTAGTCATGAACAGGTTTCAGAGTCAGATTATGAACAGGGTTCAGATGGAGGTCATGAACAGGTCTCAGATGGCAATCATGAAGAAGTTCCTACAGCTGATAGACAGCCAATTGTGGAAGCACCAGAAACATTCTTAAGGAGGTCTACAAGGATCAAACGCCCTCCGAGAAGGTATGATGATTATGTTACTTCAGTTGCTTTGACCGCTAATGATGATGAACCTTTGTGTTATCAAGAAGCTGTAGAAGGTTCAAATAGTGACAAATGGAAAGCAGCCATGAAGGAAGAAATGATGGCCTAAGGCAAGAATGGCACGTGGGATCTGGTTGAACTTCCCAAAGGCAGGAAAATTGTGGGATGTAAGTGGGTGTTCAAGGTGAAACGGGGTGTGAATGATACGGAAGACAGGTACAAAGCGAGACTGGTTGCAAAAGGGTTTTCTCAGAAAGCTGGCATAGACTTTCATGAGATATTTTCACCAGTGGTTAAAATTGTTTCAATTAGAATTGTGTTAGCATTAGTGGCTTTGCTTGATTTAGAATTACAACAACTAGATGTTAAGACTGCTTTTTTACATGGTGATTTAGATGAGGAAATTTATATGGAACAACCGGAAGGGTTTGTTCAGCATCGCAATGAGAAATTTGTCTGCAGGCTCAAGAAGTCATTATATGGCCTGAAGCAGTCGCCTCGGCAGTGGTATAAGAAGTTTGATTCTTTCATGTTGAGTCAGAAATATGTAAGAAGTGAATATGATCATTGTGTTTATTTTAAGCAGTTAAATAATGGCATGTTCATTATCTTAGTGTTGTATGTTGATGATATGCTTTTAGCAAGCAAAAGAATTGAAGAAATCAATAGGTTGAAGACTCAGATGGCAAGGATGTTTGATATGAAAGATCTAGGAGTAGCAAGACAGATTTTGGGCATGGAGATTTTCAGAGACAGGAGTAATGGTAAGCTGTGGCTATCACAATAGAAGTATGTTGGAAAAATACTTTTGAGGTTTGGTATGAATAATGTGAAGCCTGTGTCAGTCCCTTTAGCTTCACATTTCAAGCTTTCTTCTAGTTTATGTCCTAATACAGATGAAGAAAAGGATTATATGTCTCGAATTCCATATGCCAATGTAGTAGGATGTTTGATGTATGCAATGGTGTGTACGCGAACAGATATTTCACATGCAGTTGGGGTTGTCAGCAGGTACATGGAAAATCCGGGTAAAGAGCACTGGTCAGCAGTGAAATGGGTGCTTCGGTATATGAGAGGCACAAGTAGTTATTGTATTACTTACAATAAGAGTAGTGAATCTGTTTGCGGATATGTTGATTCTGATTTTGCAGGTGATTTGGATAAGAGAAGGTCAACTTCAGGGTATGTCTTTACTCTTGCAGGTGGAGCTATTAGCTGGATGTCAAAGCTACAAAACATTGTTGCTTTATCCACTGCTGAAGCAGAATACATTGCTGCTTCACATGCGTGCAAAGAGGCGGTTTGGTTGAAAGGTTTGCTTGGTGAGTTTGGTAGGTTACAGGAAAACATAAGGTTACTTTGTGATATTCAAAGTGCAATACATTTGGCTAAGAATCCGGCCTATCATAGTAAATCAAAGCATATTCCAATTAAGTTTCATTTTGTAAGACAGGTTATCACTGAAAGGGGAGTCTCTCTTGAAAAGGTGCATACAAAGGAAAACTGTGCATACATGTTCACGAAACCAATTTTGTTAGAGAAGCTACGTTGGTGTTTGGCTTCTCTTGGCTTGCAGAAAAGATAAAAATAATAAACAAACAGGGCATCAGGCTAATTGTTGTCAAGGTGGAGATTGTTGAGATTTTTCTGTTTTAGACGAAATAGGCAAAAATCCCAGTGTGTGACAACAATAGAAATCTGTTGCTGGATTAGCTCCAGGTTGTTGGGAGAGAATTAATGCATCCTAAATTTGATGTGAGAGGCAGTTAGATTCTCCTTGCTATAAAATAGGTAGTCATACGGATAGCTGGGTGTGTGTGAGAGTTTGATTTATGTAATCTCCTGTTTGATTAATAAGAATTGCCGATGCCTATGTTGTGTGGACGTAGCCCAGATTGGTTGGGTGAACCACGTTAATTCCTGTGTTGCCTGTGCATGATTTTATCGTTGTGTATATGTTTTATTCTTTGCTGTGCATCTGATCTTCAACACTTTCTGTGGATAGAACGATCCCTCTAGTCCTATGGGAGGATCTAGCAACTACATAAGACAACTACATGCAATCTTTCCTAATTCATACTAGAAAATACAAAGGAGGATAGATCTCCTACCTCTCTCTAATGCTAATATCCTTGATGTCGACCTTGAATCTTCGGCTTCCAAGCTCACAATGTCCTCTTCGCTGGTGTAGATGAGTGCCTACAAGAAAGATGAAGTGGAGACAACAAAACCTATGAAAATCATAACATTTTATAGTGCAAATTATGTAACATATCAAGAAGCAATACAATAAATGGACAATAATTGACACATTTATGGAAAGAAAACATATATTGTATTATTAATAGATGAAAAATGGAGCATGACAACCAATGAAGCCTTGATGTTGGAAGCCTCCTTTAACTGAGATTCCAAGTCCAAGCCTTAGCCTTCAAACACTTTTTCTTCTTTGCAAAAGGGCAACATTTGGGCACAACTTAGCACTAGGATGGAAACTGACCAACCAACAACCAATCGTTAGAGGATGGTGGGAAATTAATCTATAGGCAAGGAGAGGGAGTTGAAGATCCATGAAAATAGGGAGGAGTTCCATGGAAATAGGATCAAGGGCGAAGAATGGGAGGTCTCGTTCCGATCTTCATTTACTTGAACCACATCGTCGTTCTTTAGCCTTCTAGTAAGAGAAGCTTCTCCTCCATTTTGAGAAAAATTTCCTGAAGAGGACCAACATATATTTTCATTATAAAAGTCGTGCTGACAGTGCTATACATGTGTAATTCTAGAGGTTACCCTCATGTATTTTCCTAATAAAAGTAGTGTTGGGCTTGCAAAACAAGGTTTTTGACAAGCTCTTCAGAATGATTTCAAGGCAAGTTTTTTTCATTTTCTTCAAGGATGTTCCAAACATGTTTCATGGTGAATAAATTGTTTGGGACAAATTTCATCACTTTGCTACACTTTTGACATTGATGACACAAATTTTGACACTTCAGGAACGAGACTGGGAGTGTGACAAAATACTGTATAACGGATGCCCACTAAAGCATGAAGTCAGAACAAGAAGTGATAACGTAAGTTCTTTAAAAGAAAAGGCAAGGACTTAGAGAACCACCGTTAAGAGACCTACAAATCAAACATAATACAATATATCTGACATCTCTGATGTAAGTATGCTTAAAGTGTAAGCATCTAACAATACATGGATCCACAACATGGACATAACCATATGTATATAGAGGATCATGTTTACAATCATGAATACGTAATAACTCCATGCAACCTGGATTTATCAAATGAAACCCAATGTCTTCATCTCTGTCTCGATCCAACCAAAAGTATTAATCTCACCATGGGAGCAATGAAGTTGAAGTCGAACATGGTAGAAAGCACTTGATTACCGATCAATGATGTAAACCGTTAACATGCACGAGAGAAACCACCAATGATGATGATGGTTCTCAAAGTACAACAACACAATCCACGAGTGTGAATAATGAAGTTGAATTTGAACACTCTCAGAATCATTTGATCAAAGGCTAGTGATGTGAACCTATCGTCAAATGCAAAGAACCTACCATCAAGGCATGCAGGTTCCAAGGTACCAAAAGGGAGTTCCTAGATCACCTTCTTGGATAATGAGTTGGAGTCGACATGAAGTGATCTGTCAAAGGAGGGTCATAATGTTTCCCACATCATCGACACAAAACATAGGATTTTGCAAAGTTGGCAAGAGTGATTCAGGATTATTGCAGAAAAAGTCAAACAAGGTATAAGTGGTTTGAATTTGCAGGTGGGACTTCTCTTGAACATATCGACGACACGACTCCAGAATTTGGCAGCATTTGACTCAAAATAGGATCAAAGGTTATGGTGATAATAAGATATAATCAAATGAGAGGAAAATGGATTTCCCAAACCTGGTAAGCCAAGTGAAAAAGTGAGGATGCTCCAAAACTGACATGAGATACAAATAAGTGTCATGTTCAAGAGCGATATACTTCCTTTCATAAAAAATACATGATATATGTTTCTTTTTCATTTCCCCCACTATTTCTAGCGAGTACCTCTTTATTATTAATCTCAAGCTTGAAGAGGATACCATATGCTTGTCGTATAAGGTCATCCTTTGGATGAATCCATCCTATTATTTATAATGAGCCCTAGGAAGGAGTAGCTCGGTCTTGTCATGGTGACAATTCCTTCATCGTTTCAGTTTTACGAGTCTGATGGAAGGGTAACTCGACATCTTTTTCATGTTTAGAGAGTTTGAAAAAGAGGTGAAAAGAACTTATGATTTCTCTTTTTGTAGATAGTCTCTTAAGTCTAAAAAGGTAGAAAACAATACTCAAGAGAACCTCTTAGCCATGTTTGACTAAGGTATTCCTTTTTTGTAGCTAGTCTATATTAGTTCGAAAAATGGTTATACTTATACTAAGTAGACATATTTTCATATACTTTTACGAGTTCGAAAAGACAAGTGCTCGACAATCAAAAGAGATGAAAGAGGACTCCACCTGGAGGAACGAGTGGTATAAAAAGATAGCAACTGGTTACGGTGATGATGGAACTGCTCAAAACATGTAAAGGTCAAGAGGCTGGGTAATAAGACCACCCATTGCAGATTTTCCTCAGGCAAGGGTAAAACAACCAAGTGAAAGCATATAATCGGCCAAAGATCCCCTGTAAGCCTGTTAGACTCGGTCCTGTCAGTCCCTTGTCATAATCAAATTCTCCAAGGTTCATTTCTCATCATTCATTGATGTTACTGTGGTCTAGAAAAGAGTCATTTCAGAGTCAAGGTTTTATAGTTGGTCTTCAAACTTGTCAAATGATTCCTACAGGCTAGAATAAGGTTCAGTGAGTTTATATTTCAAGATGGTTATCAATGCAAGATAGGGCTTTTGAAGAAGAAATCGTTAAATGTGTTTTCAAATATGTAATTATTGAAATTTTTCGAAAGAAAGAATGATGTTTTTCAGAGCAAATTTAAGGACAGTACTATCCATGCCAATGATGAGAATGATTCCTTTATACCTGAGGAACTTCGGCAGCAAGCCCACGAGGAGAAAAAGAAATATCATACTCTTAAGAAAGAAGGAAAAGGTGAGGAAGCATTACAGGCATTTAAATGAGGCAAGGAGCTTGAACGTCGTTGTGAATCTTTAGAGCTTCTTTGAGAAAGAGCAGGAGAAGGGCTGTCACCATTGCACTCAAGGATCTGGGATGGTCTGATGCAGATTTGCAGGATGCAGATAGAAAGCGAAGCAAGATGAATTTGGAGGGTGAACTGTCAACTCTTCTTGGTGAAACTCAGAAAATAAAAAACACACAGAATGAATCTATTGTTGGTGCTGAGTAGATGCAGGTGTTGGCACATAAAAGGCGGGCTCTTGCTTTAAAGCGTGAAGGTAAATTAGAGGAATCTGAAGATGAATTTGAGCTAGCAAAGTCACTGGAGATTCAGATGGATGAATTAGCTGGGAACTCACGATCTCACACTTCAATTGATGGCATCAGCAATGATGATGGCGAGGCAGTAGATGATATTTTTGATCCCCAGTTGTTATCTGCCTTGAAAGGGTATGGCTGGAAGGAAAAAGATATTTTTAGCCAGATGCCAACCAAAGGAGTCAGTGCCAAGAATAAGGGTTTGGTTTCTACATCTAGCCATGTTTATGGTAACTTGGGAAATGACACTGCACGAGCAAATGTGGACAAAACCGAAGGTTCAAAGGAAGAAAGGATATGCCTTGAAGAAAATATCAGAGCAGAGAAGTTGAAGGCACTTGATTTTAAACGGGCACGTAATCAAACTGAGGCTTTAGATGCACTTTGCAGAGCAAAGAAACTTGAGAAGAAGCTACAGTCTTTGGCTACTTGAAAGTGCTTTATATTGGCATTTTAAGTTTATTCATATTAGATGACAACTAAAAAGTTTTATAATGGCTGAAAGTGTCGCATTTCTCAAAATTATATTTGTTAAATTTGGTTCTTTGAGAGAGATCTGTTCAGTAAACCATATAATTCCAAGAAGACTCGTAAATATTCCCTCAACTTTGTGCTTGAAAATTTTATTGCTTCAAGGTAAGCTGCAATTCTCATTTGTAACATGACACTGAGAAATATGATTGAAAATTGGACGGGCTATTCATCCCAGGATTCTATTCACAAGCTTTCAACAGGATTCAGATTTTGGACAAGGTTAAGACAGCCATTCAATTATAGGTCTGACAATGGCATTTCTTGTGGAGAACGGAACAGATGGACAAGAGACTATCATCACTTGTTTGTCCGAGCATTCATGAGAAACATGAAGGCCAAAAACGGCATCGGTTCATCAGAAGAGCTGTCACAGGAAAGTGCGCTACGCATTGGAGGTGTGCGCTACGCATTGGGTTAGCGCGGCCAGTGTAAAAATACACAGGCGCTACGCATCAGGTTGTGCGCTACGCACTGGGATAGCATGCTACGCACTCAGTCCAACAAAAAAATTGTTTATATTCATGCGCCCAGTCTCTTATCAAATCGGCTCCATCGACTTGCAAGTAAGCTTCTAAAGGGTTCTTAGTAGATTTTAGTATGATTGTGGTGTTATCAATGTTTGGAAACAATCCTTGGTTGAAGAGAGAATTGTTTTTCATTCTCTGTCAATTCAATCTGATCGACGATAGAGCTAAGAAGTTCTGAATTAGAACGCCTCATGATAAATCTCTCCAGAAGCGGGCACCCCAAAACGAATGCGGCTAAAGTGTTGTCTGTGAGATGGACATTGCGGAAGGAGCAAGAAATTAAATGGTGGAATCCCACGAAAGGGTCAGGAAGTTGGGTGTGCAAGTAATTTTGGATATTGAGCGTTTTGAGACGAAGACAGGTGAAAAACTATCGGGAGGAAAGACTTCTCTTATTGGGGATTGACAGAGAAACAACCTTTGGACATTCTTGGCTGCCACAAATGCCAACCATGAGGAAACCCTGTTAGGGGTGAACGCCCAAGGTTGAACATCCACAACAAGATGAAATGTTTCTACGTTGTCTGGTGTATACAACATCAGAATGTTCGTGATTGCCTCTTCTATCACCGGTTGAGGATAGGAACCACGGACGCCCAGTAACAGTGACGGGCTGAAACGCAGTTCGGACATGCGGGTGTACATGTTCCTGTGTGCGTGTGCCCATCTCCTTGAGAGGACTGAGGATCTGATGGCATCTCCGATTGGAATTTTCGAGAGAATGAGGCCAAGGACATCGTCGTGAAGTGCTAACAGTCTGTCTGGCAATGTCTCTCTCATCTTTTTTATCCTGTGTGTCGAGTTTTCAAATGATGTATTTCATTCCAAGAATAGATGTGCTTGAAGTTTCAAGATTCGTCACATTTCTTGTCAACCTTCTTTAACGGCACCCACATTAGGGTTCCATTTTCGAATCACGTCCTGATTTATTCACTTGATACCGGTAATGAAGATATAATGGTATTTCAAAGGACATGCCCACCATCCGCACGCATCAGCCGGTGAAGCCTGAAACAAAGATCAACAGACAATCTTCAAATTGCACGCCGATACCTTCCGTCGTAAATATATCTTTACTTTCTAAATCAATAAAAGCAATGAAAGAACAAGATTGGTGTCAAATTCATTTTCCAGAGATATCAGTAGGTTGCCAAGAGTTTCTTCGCCTTAGTCAAATGGGTCATATATTTGGGGGAAACCGAATTGTGCTGGCCAGAACTCTTTGCAACGTGTAATCATTTATGGTAACATGGATGAAAGCACCCAAAAGTTACAAAGGATGTTAAAAATTTTGGTTGTATCCAAATGGTAAAGGAAAAGTAAAAGCCCAAATTAAACGCAAACCACCCACTACAGCAGAAGAATAGGATTAGGCAGTCTATTTATGACTTCAGTTAGTAATTCATAGGGTCTACGATCCAGGTTTGGTTTTCATTGGTCATTAGAAATTCTCAGCTGGAATAATGTAACGCTTTCTATCTTTAGAGCAGATGGATGATCCTTTTTCTATCTTTGTGGCTTCAGTTGAAACAGCGCCCTTATTTTTGGACAATTTGTTTTCTCATTCAGGAGTCTATTTATTGTATTAAACTTAGATGTAAACGGTTCTGAGCTCTGAGAGGTGTGCGTGGAGAAAAATAGAGCTTCTATTGTACAGTTTTGACAGGTATTTTTAAAAAATGCAGCTCTGACCCCTGAGATTCTTGTGGTATGAAATTTAACATTTGTCTCATCCTTTGTTTCATATGTAGCCTGTTGTGTTTCCATTTCATTTCATAATCATTTCTAAATGAATACTTTTAAGTGAGAAAGAGAAAATTCAAATTATTTGCTCTGTCTTGAGGAAGTGTTCATATTAAATGTTTTCTTCTATTTGAAAAGGATTCATCTTCTATGCCCTTGTCAACCTCTCAAACAGTTCACCCACTCCACATTATTTCAAATTTGATGTTTAATTTCTTGCCTATCTTGCCTCAGGAGATAATCTATGTTTTTTATGATATTTCTCTGTTTCAAGATGTTCTTTGCCCCATGCAGCCCAGAAAACCCAAACATTTATTCAAAACCTCATTTTATTATCTTTACTAGCCTAAGATCAGCATTCACTATAGGTCATCTCAGCCCCTTTGAAGACCTTTTGCCGAGATAGACCCGGAGAGAGCCCTCTCATGTCCTCGTAGGGCTAGCTACAAGGCTGAGCGTGGTTTGATGTTGCCTTGAGTTTTTCCTTCCTTAGCCTGGGGCAAATTCGAGAGTTAACATAGTGGCGACCATACTGGGGAAGATGGTTTGTTGTTGATGGGATATTCGACTTGAAAATTGTCTTGCCCCAGTACATGAAATCCAGTTGCAGATCTGATGCTGATGGTGGACAGTAGTCAAACACATATGAAGGCTGAAACTTTCACCTGGCGACTCCAACTCGATCCAGACATTCCAGTGCTCGCTGATCCATTTATGCAATGGTAGGGTATGTGGCAAACCCTGCACTTTGTGAAGCTGTAAAAGAAGTAAGAAATCAGTTAGCAGATTTTGAAATTAATGAATATTTTTTCAGTGCCTTGCTTCAATGTTTGAAATCTCCAAAGTTCCGTCTTGAAGCTAAAACTCGTTTCTGCGAATTAATTGTTGAAAAACTAGAGAAGGAAATTCAGTATTTGAATGAGCAGATCCAGTCATACGATTTCCGAGATCCTAAAAAGTTCTTGGAAACTCTTCCTCCATCGAAACAAGAAATAATAGAGTTGCCTACAGATGTTTGTATTGACAGTGTGCAGCTGGAAATATGTATTGGAGAGTTGAGGCAACAAACGGAGTCTGGCTTTCGCGATCCTTGTGCGATGTACATGGAAATGTTTTTCAGTTTGATTGATAGATCAGGTTGTCTTTTACGTGACCAGGCTCATTACGTGCATGAAGGGCTGCCAACAATTACATCTGTGTCCTGTTGGAAGCACTCGCAAGCAGCATCCCTGTCACAGTTACTTGAGTGGTTGATCTGGCATTTTAGTATTACCTGATCTATTGTTTTTACAGTAGAGTATGGTAGATTTTGTAAATAAATAAGCAGCCAAAAGGCAGCATTTCGTTTTGAGTTTCATTACAGTTTTAGTTATAAGTTTGTTGAGTCAGTTTTTCAATCATTTCAGTCAAGTTCCATATATGAGTCGGAAGTCTCGTGTTGTCTGTTGAAATAATGACTCCATTTCCCAATGGATGGAGGCACTGTCTGCTCTCCCAAAGATCTGCAGTTCTTGGCACCTCCAAGAAGCGGCAGCTGCCATCCCCATTGGAGCCAATGTTAGACTCGGTCCTGTCAGTCCCTTGTCATAATCAAATTCTCCAAGGTTCATTTCTCGTCATTCATTGATGTTACTGTGGTCCAGAAAAGAGTCATTTCAGAGTCAAGGTTTCATAGTTGGTCTTCAAACTTGTCAAATGATTCCTACAGGCTAGAAGAAGGTTCAGTGAGTTTATATTTCAAGATGGTTATCAATGCAAGACAGGGTTTTTGAAGAAGAAATCGTTAAATGTGTTTTCAAATATGTAATTATTGAAATTTTTCGATAAAAAGCATGATGTTTTTCAGAGCAGATTTAAGGACAGTACTATCCATGCCAATGATGAGAATGATTCCTTTACACCTGAGGAACTTCGGCAGCAGGCCCAAGAGGAGAAAAAGAAATATCATACTCTTAAGAAAGAAGGAAAAGGTGAGGAAGCATTATAGGCATTTAAACGAGGCAAGTAGCTTGAACGTCGTTCGGAAGCTTTAGAGCTTCTTTGAGAAAGAGCAGGAGAAGGGCTGTCACCATTGCACTCAAGGATCTGGGATGGTCTGATGCATATTTGCAGGATGCAGATAGAAAGCGAAGCAAGATGAATTTGGAGGGTGAACTGTCAACTCTTCTTGGTGAAACTCAGAAAATAAAAAACCCACAGAATGAATCTGTTGTTGGTGCTGAGTAGATGCAGGTGCTGGCACATAAAAGGCAGGCTCTTGCTTTAAAGCGTGAAGGTAAATTAGAGGAATCTGAAGATGAATTTGAGCTAGCAAAGTCACTGGAGATTCAGATGGATGAATTAGCTGGGAACTCACGAGCTCACACTTCAATTGATGGCATCAGCAATGATGATGGCGAGGCAGTAGATGATATTTTTGATCCCCAGTTGTTATCTGCCTTGAAAGGGATTAGCTGGAAAGAAAACGATATTTTTAGCTAGATGCCAACCAAAGGAGTCAGTGCCAAGAATAAGGGTTTGGTTTCTACATCTAGCCATGTTTATGGTAACTTGGGAAATGACACTGCACGAGCAAATGTGGACAAAACCGAAGGTTCAAAGGAAGAAAGGATACGCCTTGAAGAAAATATCAGAGCAGAGAAGCTGAAGGCACTTGATTTTAAAGGGGCAGGTAAGCAAACTGAGGCTTTAGATGCACTTCGCAGAGCAAAGCAGCTTGAGAAGAAGCTACAGCCTTTGGCTACTTGAAAGTGCTTTATATTGGCATTTTAAGTTTCTTCTTATTAGATGACAACTAAAAAGTTTTATAATGGCTGAAAGTGTCGTATTTCTCAAAATTATATTTGTGAAATTTGGTTCTTTGAGAGATATCTGTTCAGTAAACCATATAATTCCAAGAAGACTCGTAAATATTCCCTCAACTTTGTGCATGAAAATTTTATTGCTTCAAGGTAAGCTGCAATTCTCATTTGTAACGTGACACTGAGAAATATGATTGAAAATATGACAGGCTAATTCATCCCAGGATTCTATTCACAAGCTTTCGATAGGATTCAGATTTTGGACAAGGTTAAGAGAGCCATTCAATTGTAGGTCTGACAATGGCATTTCTTGTGATGAACGGAACAGATGGACAAGAGACTATCATCAGTTGTTTGTTCGAGCATTCATCAGAAACATGAAGGCCAAAAACAACATCGGTTCATCAGAAGAGCTGTCACAGGAAAGTGCGCTACGCGTTGGAGGTGTGCACTACGCACCGGGCAGTGCGCTACGCATTGGTTTAGCGCGGCCAGTGTAAAAATACACAGGCGCTACGCATCAGGCTGTGCGCTATGCATTGGGATAGCATGCTACGCACTCAGTCCAGCAAAAAATTTGTTTATACTCATGCGCCCAGTCTCTTATCAAATCGGCTCCATCGACTTGCAAGTAAGCTTCTAAAGGGTGCTCAGTAGATTTTAGTATGATTGTGGTGTTATCAATGTTGGGAAACAAGCCTTGGTTGAAGAGAGAATTGTATTTCATTCTCTGTCATTTCAATCTAATCGACGATAGAGCTAAGAAGTTCTGAATTAGAACGCTTCATGATAAATCTCTCCAGAAGCAGGCACCCCAAAACGAATGCGGCTAAAGTGTTGTCTGTGAGATGGACATTACGGAAGGAGCAAGAAATTAAATGGTGGAATCCCACGAAAGGGTCAGGAAGTTGGGTGAGCAAGTAATTTTGGATATTGAGCGTTTTGAGACGAAGACAGGTGAAAAAATTATCAGGAGGAAAGACTTCTCTTACTGGGGATTGACAGAGAAACAACCTTTGGACATTCTTGGCTGCCACAAACACCAACCATGAAGAAACCCTGTTAGGGGTGAACACCCAAGGTTGAACATCCACAACAAGATGAAACATTTCTACATTGTCTAGTGTATACAACTTCAGAATGTTCGTGATTGCCTCTTCTATCACCGGTTGAGGATAGGAACCACGGATGCCCAGTAACAGTGACGGGCTGAAACGCAGTTCGGACATGTGGGTGTACATGTTCCTGTGTGCGTGTGCCCATCTCCTTGAGAGGACCGAGGATCTGATGGCATCTCCGATTGGAATTTTCGAGAGAATGAGGCCAAGGACATCGTCGTGAAGTGCTGACAGTCTGTCTGGCAATGTCTCTCTCATCATTTTTATCCTATGTGTCGAGTTTTCAAATGATGTATTTCATTCCAAGAATAGATGCACTTGAAGTTTCAAGATTCGTCACATTTCTTGTCAGCCTTCTTTAACGGCACCCACAACAGGGTTCCATTTTCGAATCATGTCCTGATTTATTCACTTGATACTGGTAATGAAGATATAATAGTATTTCAAAGGACACGCCCACCATCCGCACGCATCAGCCAGTGAAGCCTAAAACAAAGATCAACAGACAATCTTCAAATTGCACGCCGATACCTTCCGTCGTAAATATATCTTTACTTTCCAAATCAATAAAATCAATGCAAGAAAAAGATGGTGTCAAATTCATTTTCGAGAGATATCAGTAGGCTGCCAAGAGTTTCTTCGCCTTAGTCAAATGGGTCATATATTTGGGGGAAACCGAATTGTGCTGGCTAGAACTCTTTGCAACGTGTAATCATTTATGGTAACATGGATGAAAGCACCCCAAAGTTACAAAGGATGTTAAAAAATTTGGTTGTATCTAAATGGTAAAGGAAAAGTAAAAGCCCAAATTAAACGCAAACCACCCACTACAGCAGAAGAATAGGATTAGGCAGTCTATTTATGACTTCAGTTAGTAATTCATAGGGTCTACGCTCCAGGTTTGGTTTTCATTGGTCATTAGAAATTCTCAGCTGGAATAATGTAACGCTTTCTATCTTTAGAGCAGATGGATGATCCTTTTTCTATCTTTGTGGCTTCAGTTGAAACAACGCCCTTATTTTTGGACGATCTGTTTTCTCATTCAGGAGTCTATTTATTGTATTAAACTTAGATGTAAACGGTTCTGAGTTCTGAGAGGTGTGCGTGGAGAAAAACAGAGCTTCTATTGTACAGTTTTGACAGGGATTTTAAAAAAATGCAGCTCTGACCCCTGAGATTCTTGTGGTATGAAATTTAACATTTGTCTCATCCTTTGTTTCATATGTAGCCTGTTGTGTTTCCATTTCATTTCATAATCATTTCTAAATGAATACTTTTAAGTGAGAAAGACAAAATTCAAATTATTTGCTCTGTCTTGAGGAAGTGTTCATATTAAATGTTTTCTTCTGTTTGACAAGGATTCATCTTTTATGCCCTTGTCAACCTCTCAAACAGTTCACCCACTCCACATTATTTCAAATTTGATGTTTAATTTCTTGCCTATCTTGACTCAGGAGATAATCTATGTTTTTTATTATATTTCTTTGTTTCAAGCTGTTCTTTGCCCCATGCAGCCCAGAAAACCCAAACATTTATTCAAAACCTCATTTTATATCTCTTTACTAGCCTAAGATCAACATTCACTATAGGTCATCTCAACCCCTTTGAAGACCTTTTGCCGAGATAGACCCGGAGAGAGCCCTCTCCTGTCCTCGTAGGGCTAGCTACAAGGCTGAGTGTGGTTTGATGTTGCCTTGAGTTTTTCCTTCCTCATCCTGGGACAAATTCGATAGTTAACATAGTGGTGACCATACTAGGGAAGATGGTTTGCTGTTGATGGGATATTCGACTTGAAAATTGTCTTGCCCCAGTACATGAAATCCAGTTGAAGATCTGATGCTGATGGTGGACAGCAGTCAGACACATATGAAGGCTGAAACTTTCACCTGGCAACTCCAACTCGATCCATACTTTCCAGTGCTCGCTAATCCATTTATGCAATGGTAGGGTATGTGGCAAACCCTACACTTTGTGAAGTTGTAAAATAAGTAAGAAATCAGTTAGCGGATTTTGAAATTAATGAAGATTTTTTCAGTGCCTTGCTTCAATGTTTGAAATCTCCAAAGTTCCCTCTTGAAGCTAAAACTGGTTTCTGCGAGTTAATTGTTGAAAAACTAGAGAAGGAAATTCAGTATTTGAATGAGCAGATCCAGTCATACGATTTCCGAGATCCTAAAAAGTTCTTGGAAACTCTTCCTCCATCGAAACAAGAAATAATAGAGTTGCCTACAGATGTTTGCATTGACAGTGTGCAGCTGGAAATATGTATTGCAGAGTTGAGGCAGCAAACGGAGTCTGGCTTTCGCGATCCTTTTGCGATGTACATGGAAATGTTTTTCAGTTTGATTGATAGATCAGGCTGTCTTTTACGTGACCAGGCTCATTACGTGCATGAAGGGCTGCCAGCAATTACATCTGTGTCCTAGTGGAAGCACTCTCAAGCAGCATCCTTGTCACAGTTACATGAGTGGTTGATCTGGAATTTCAGTATTACCTGATCTATTGTTTTTACAGTAGAGTAGGGTAGATTTTGTAAATAAATAAGCAGCCAAAAGGCAGCATTTCGTTTTGAGTTTCATTACAGTTTTAGTTAGAAGTTTGCTGAGTCAGTTTTTCAATCATTTCAGTCAAGTTCCATAAATGAGTCGGAAGTCTCGTGTTGTCTATTGAAATAATGACTCCATTGCCCAATGGATGGAGGCACTGTCTGCTCTCCCAAAGATCTGCAGTTCTTGGCACCTCCAAGAAGCGGCAGCTGCCATCCCCATTGGAGCCAATGTTAGACTCGGTCCTGTCAGTCCCTTGTCATAATCAAATTCTCCAAGGTTCATTTCTCGTCATTCATTGATGTTATTGTGGTCCATATACATAGCAAAGGACTGTCAGGACAACCTCCACTACTACAATGTAAAGGGAAACTATAGTCGATCACTATCAGCTTTAGAGAGTGGGGAAGTCAGGCAGTTAAGAGGAAAGCAACAGGGACCATTTGAGAAACTAGAGGGATGCATGATGATAGAGATGCGTCCTGACTAGAGTTTTTCAAAGGAATGGAAGAAGGACCTCTTCCTCCATCATCCTCCAGTTTTCCTTTAATTTCTGCAATTTTTGTTTATTTCCAAGAAGAGATCAAATTCTGATTGTAATAATTCTGGGCAGCATAGCCTGGAACACTTAGATGGTTAGTTTATGAGACAGTTGGTGCTCAGGTGAAGATATTTTGTAAACTGTAATCCAAGCTCCCCCTCTTCTTATATATAGGGGGAAGAAACACTTAGAAAAGGTCCTGGAATTTCGCACCCGCAAGGTCTGAATTATGAGATGCCACTTTGGTTCTATTTTCTTATTCATGGGGGACTTGACTGATGTTGTGTTGAATGTTATGAACTGGTTATTTGGACCTTCTAAGTATTAATGAAACTTTCCTGGTGATTCCAAGAAGATCAATGTGTAGTATTTTTCCTCCTTGTAAATATCATTTCATTTGTGTTTTCCCTTCTTTGAAATAGTATAATGAAGTTGTTGGTTTCTCGCTGATTCATGGATTTATCTAGGCTGCTAAATAAAGAACAATACCTACGTTATATTACATATTTACTTGTGTTATTCAATAGCCTACAATACCTGTAGTAATTACAGATTTATTTGTGTTATTTGATTAACCTAGAATACTTGTTTGAGCCCAGATTTACTCATGTTGTTTGGCGCTAATGATACCCATGTTATATCCAACTTAAAACCTTAATTAGCACTCTTCTATTTCTACCATTTCAGCTCCTCCCTCTTCCATATTTTTGTTGGAACATGGTTGCTGAGGACTGTGTTTGTTTACAACCCTACGCATCTATTTCCTTCATTCCTCTCCTCCTCTACACCTTCACTACAACTTCAGTATTAAGTTGTATCATTGTTGTGTGTCGGCCACCAGAGCAAGACTTTTCTCTTTGAGGTTGCACCGATATACCCCCTGCATTTGGATCCATGTATTGGCTTGAGTCTACCTTAATGAAGGCCTATTGAACCAAGCCCCTCTTATTATATTTTTATTACATGACAATTGGAGTGCAACAGAAACCCCCACTCGCAATCTTCCATGCACTCCTCTCTTTAAGATGTCCTAGGCACTGGTCTACAATCAACCCAGAGGTTGTCTCTAGGAGGGCTTTCTATATCTCCTAAAGCACTCGTGCTGTAGGTGGTGCTAGACAAATCCACAACATCTTTCTGGCATCGTTTTCGGGGAACAGATTAGAACATTTTTCCCTGGGTACAACAAAGTTTTACATTTCCTTTGTTAGGTGAGAAGGGGAAGTGAGGGTTGAAGGTCTCTCACCTTGGTGACTCCACTGTTTCATTTTATGGTAAACATCCTGGCGACTCCACTTTCCATATCTAGATTTAATCATCCTAGCTTTCAAGAAGCCTCATACTCATTCTGATGCTACAGCAGCCAAAAACTTTCCCTACCTTTGAACTTGCAATCACTCATATAGGGAGGTTTTCGAGATGGCCATTCGTGCATTCCTGGCCAAGAAATTTTCCCCATTGAATTTTTCTTCTATCGTTGGTTATCCAAATCATGTCCCTTCATTTCATGAATGGAATACCTACTTGCCTAGATCTAGTGGGAATAAAGAATGAACGCCTAACTAGTGCCTCAAAGATTTTCATGAATGCATGGAACAACAAAATATTTTTCTTGAAGATGTACAGATGAAATTGTTCATGCATTCTTTAGATGAGGATGCTATAGTTTGGTGCAAAACCATACCTCGTGGTAGCATATATTCCTTAAAGAGTTTTCATATAGCATTCAATCATTATTGTAAAAGACTATATCGACCCAATGCTCTATTTGAACATTGTTTTGCACACTTTAATGATGAAGACATTCCTGAGGTTGATGACCCTACTGAAGATGTTTGTGGAGCTCTGCTCCAAGAAAACATCTACTCGCATCAAGAAGCATCACTAAATGAGCAAGAAAGGAAGGAAGGAAACATCATTGAGCTGCAAATAAACCCTTAGAGGTCTTATTCGGTGAAATTTGATGTTTCTCCTTCCTATGATGTATATGACTCTGATGGAGAGTCAAGTGATGCAGAGCCACAACAATCCCAGTCATGGGAAGTTGTACAAGAAGAGGAGGCCCATCAAGAGGTCAGTAGGGAGGCTCCATTTTATAATGCACATCCTACTCCTCGAGAACAAGATCAAGAACCTCCTCTGATTTACGATTCGCATCATTCAGAGGAGGATGAGATGGTTGAGGATTGTCAAATGGATCTATTTACAAGCAAGTGGGGAGAAAGCTTCTAGCGACAAGTTTTGATTGAAAAATCTAAGGCTGAGGAGCTAAACAGTATTTGTAGATGCCCTAACCGAGAAGATATTGTCAGCGGACTGCCTATGAAAAAGAGGCAACTACAAATCTTTCTTGTCAGTTATATGACCCTTTAGCTGACTACCTGGCGACATTCTTAAGTGAGTAGCAGAGGTTGTGTCTAGAGCATGCATCAAGATTTTCATTTACAGATTTTTCGTGGTGCATGCTTATTTTAATTTTTATTTTTCAACATCATGGGGGCACTAGGTCCAGCACCCAGATGTTGGCCTAGCTCCATTGGGGGTTGAACTCACTTAGGTGAATTGAGCCCTATGCATAGTTAGGAATGTATATAAATAAGCGCACTAGCTGAGCATTTACTTTCCAGTTGTTAGAATTTTTATTTCTCCATTTTAGTTTGATGAGGAAAGTACCCCAGCAAATCAAGTCCCATGGAGATTTTCTAGTTGTATTGATTCATTATATTTCTGACTCCATGCCCAATGGTGAGGGATACTAGTCTATAGGTCCTCCGCACCTTGCCAGCAAGGCACTATCCCCAGTAGGAGCCAATGTTGTCACTCACTACTTTACAAGTTATCAGTTGCCCAGAATTGCATAAGAGAAATAAATTTTGGAGCCATTTCCCAAGCCACAAAAGCTCCCAGAGCTTAATCAGACCCTCTCCATTGCATATTTCTCAGAAAGAGATTTCCACTGGTATGTGGAAGTTCGAAAATTGACTTCTAGATCAGAAGATAAGGCCTATTAAAGTTACTCTTGGTAAGCTAGAAAAAAAAGAGAAAAGACCAAAGGAAAAGGTGCATCGCAAATCGCAATCGGAGCTTCCTTCAACAGCAAAGGAAGGCAGTAAGATCAGCGATTAGCCGATCACTAATGTCGTAAATCGGTTATCGACGGGGCCAAGGCAGAGCACAAATCACAATCGATGGTCGGATGACCCATGACACATAGCGTATCGGTGGTTAATGATGTTGAACATCGATATCTCATATCGGCGATCGCATGCACAAAGGGGTGCACATAGAAAAAGGGTTAAAGTGTCGCCAAACTTTGATCTCATGCAAATCACTGATAATTCGGGCCCTCAGTGTTAAAGCGTCAAGATGGGCCAATTTCAATTAACAAAGAAAATCAATGAAAATCTAAGGGCAGATGGAACCTTTTCTCTCTCCTCCAGGCAGCCACATGGCTGACTACCATTGGTCCTTATAAATGACATGTGTTAGGGTCTCACCCTAACCCCCTTATTTATGTCATGGGATCACGTCATAGTCAAGAGTCAATAAAGCCCATATTAATATTTGTAAGTGGTTAACCCGCAATTAATGACGGGACCACAGTTAGTTGCAAATGGGCGGTAGTATTAGATAGATGGTAAATGGGCGGTAGTATTAGATAGATGGTATTAATAAAACCCACGGTATTGGCCCGTGGTATTGCATGTATGAGTCATATATAAAGGATAGAGACTCCCTGCGAGGAGTATCGTGTCTTGTTTTGTAATCGAGCTCTGCTCTATTGGAGGTTGCCCCCTCGAAGAGGCCTGCGAACATTTCTCTCTGAATAATAAAATCATTGCTATTCTGTGTTCTGGGTATATTTTCTTCGCATATTCTGTGTTCTGGGTATCTTTTCTTCGCATATTCTATGTTTGGGTATTACTTTGCAGGTTAAGAGCATAACAAGTTGTATCAGAGCACTTTCCAGGGCTCGGTGGGATCTCCAATTTTTAGCAAAAAAAATTTTGGCTAGAGACGTGTTCCGGCGTCTTTAAACCACGAGATCTGTCGTTAAGCGCATAAACCTGCGGATTTGGGGAGGCATGCACGCAGGAAATACAAGAGGTGGTCACGTCTGTTGGACTCCCTTGTAACCCCTGTGGGTACCCCTTCGAGTAGTAGCGCATTAGACAGAACCGCGCACGGACTGTCTTCCACGTACCCTCTGGGTATATAGGAAGCCCCCTAGCTCCCTTGAAACCTCGCCATAGATAAACCTTCGGCCGTCTTGTGGCTACAGTACACCGAGAACAGCACTCGGAGAGATTACTCGCCCGTACGATTGGGTAGTCGGGTTGTACGGCTAAGGGTACGGTCGACCCTCCTTAGTTAGAGCCCTGAAACATTGGGCCGAGTACTACTGTCAGACCCTTATGTATATTGCGATCTGTAGCACCTGACACTCCTCAAGACCATAGTTCCCTTTCTATCGGGGGATCATACATCATCTATTCCAGATCAGCAAGTGCAACAGCAGCAGACATCAGTCTCGCAGCTCCATCAAATCAGCAGCAGCAGTTGTTCCACCATTCAGATCCACCAGATCGGAGTAGTTGTGAAGGATTCCTGTACCTGGATATAGTTTTCGCAAGACTTTTGGCGGCATTGAAATTTTGAGGATTTGGCGACTGCAGTATTGATCAAGAAGGAGTAAAACTCCGTTAGGAGTTTTCCAAAAAAAAAAAAAAAGTCTGAGATCTTCCGGGGCGCTTATTGGTGATCTAGCCCATCAGAATCAGGACGACGAGCTGAGCACGGTGGTACCATTCAATTTCTTAGTAAAAAAAATTTAGGCAGTCCCAATTTTTCATCAGGTTGGTGTATGGTAGAAACTCGCGCTCAAGCGATGGCCAATGAAAGGATAGACAAAATTGAAGACCATGTGAACTCCCTCCAAACTGCGGTGAAGGATATCCAACTTGAGCTTAAAGGAATAAGTCTCCAAATACATGATGCACTCTCGAAGGGCAAGGAGCCAGCCCACGAGGAGGCGTATAATGGCCATGAATACCATGAGGGTGAGTCTAGCCACTCCGCACGTCTGGCACACCCATCCACCACCAAGTCAGCAACCTCCCAAGTTGGATATGCATAAATTTGACGGTTCTCACACGTCCGCATGGCTAGCACGAATGGAGCAGTACTTCAAATTGAATCATATCATAGATGAGGGGACTAAGCTTATGGTGGGCACCATGTACTTGGACAATGAACGATGGCAATGGGGGGAATGGCATCAGCGTTGCAATGGACATTTTCAAAATTGGGCCCAATTTGCCAAAGCTCTTCGAAATCGCTTTGAACAGGAAGACTCATTTTTGGGGTGTCTCACTAAGCTCTGACAGATGGGTACAGTGGTGGAATATATTACCGCTTTTGAAGCCTTAGCCTTCCGCACTAAGGGTCTCACAGATGAGTTCTACATGGAATGCTTTATCAGCGGTCTTAAAGAAGCCATCAAAGCTCAGGTTCTACTCCACCACCCTCCCACGTGGTCAGAGGCTTGCCAGGTAGCTCGTAAGGTGGAACGTGCATAGCCCAATCCAGCCGCCCCAACTTCCCCGCTAAAGGTCGTCCCTCACAGGCTCCCAACACGACTCAGACACTTAAGATTCAAAAGGTGTCACCTGCGGAAATGGTCGAAAGAAGGAAGCAAGGACTATGTTACTACTGTGATGAAAAATATTCCCCGGGTCATAAATGCAAAGAGCCCAAGTTTTTTCAAATAGATGCCACTCACTACAGCTCCACCGAGGAAGATCCACCACTTGAGGAACCGGAGGCGATCGAAGAAGATAACCAAAAGGAGATTGTATCTGATGAACCAATTATTTCGCTAAATGCATTGGCAGGAATTTCTTCCCCTCAAACTCTCAAAATCAGGGGTTTTCTTAAACATCGCCCAGTAGTAGTCTTGATTGATAGTGGAAGTACCCATAATTTCATCCATCAAAAGATCGCTGAAGCAGCACATTGTTTTGTCCGGGCAGTTTCTAACTTCCAAGTCCATATTGCAGATGGGGGCACAATGAAATGTGAAGGTCGCTGTGAAAATGTCAAACTTCAAATGGGGGATTATCAATTGAAAACCCACATGTTTGCAATACACATGGGGGGTTGCGACATTGTCCTAGGCGCGGAATGGCTCCGCACTCTTGGGCCAATCACAATGGATTTCCAGGAGTTATATATGAGTTTTAAGCAGAACAACTCCACACATACCCTCCGTGGACTACAGGCAGGAGCCCCCTCTATCATCAGCTCGCATAGGATGGAAAAATTGTTAAAAAAGGGCCATCATGGAGTGGTAGCTCAATTTAATGCCATCCAGGTAGTCAACACCATGTCTCTGCCAATTCATCCTGAGATGCAACAGATTTTAAATAAACATCGGACGGTCTTTGACAAGCCTCAGGAGCTTCCACCCTCGCGAGGGGAACATGATCATAGCATCACATTGGTTCCAGGGGCCCAACCCCCAAATGTGCGGCCATACAGATATCCGTTCACCCAAAAGAATGAAATAGAAAAAATCATCAAGGAATTGTTGGAAGCAGGTGTCATTCGTCCCAGCATTAGTCCTTATTCATCCCCAGTAGTCATGGTCCTCAAGAAAGATGGGGAGTGGCGGATGTGTCCCGACTTCAGGGCCCTCAATAAGTTGACAGTCAAAGATAAATTTCCCATCCCGGTGGTTGACGATTTGCTGGACGAACTCAATGGGCTCAATTCTTCACTAAGTTGGATCTTCGCTCAGGCTACCACCAAATTCGCATGAAGGAAGTCGACATTCCCAAGACGGCTTTCAAAACTCATGAAGGCCATTATGAGTTCCTGGTCATGCCATTTGGTCTCTGTAATGCCCCCTCTACTTTTCAGAGCCTTATGAATCACCTCCTCAAACCATATCTCAGAAAATTTGTCCTTGTCTTCTTCGATGACATCCTCATCTATAGTGGCACTTGGGCGGCACATCTTCAGCATGTAGATCTACTATTGCAACTGCTCCGCACGCATAAATTATTTGTCAAGATGTCTAAGTGTTCGTTTGGCATGGAAGAAGTTGAGTATTTGGGCCACATTGTGGGGCGTGAAGGTGTCAAGGTGGACCCCAAAAAGATCCAGGCAATGCAAGAATGGCCTCAACCTAAGACCTTGAAAAGCTTGAGAGGATTTTTGGGTCTCACAGGCTATTATCGTAAATTTGTCCGCAACTATGGCCGCATAGCGAAGCCCCTAACTCAACTCCTAAAGAAAAATTCCTTCTTCTGGAACGAGGAAGCACAACAGGCATTTACCGCTCTCAAAACCGCCATGTGTTCCACTCCCGTCTTAGCACTACCTGACTTCACCAAATCCTTTGTCATTGAATGTGATGCTTCAGGTACAGGTATTGGAGCGGTCTTAATGCAGGAAGGGCGACCATTGGCCTTCACCAGCCAACAACTAAGTGGGAGGAATCTGGGCCAATCTACCTACGAGAAGGAAATGATGGCCATCTTACATGCAGTCGAGACCTGGCGACCTTACTTGTTGGGGCGACGTTTCCAAATCCGCACAGATCATCACAGTCTTAAATATTTTTTGGAGCAACGCCTATCTTCCCCACAACAAAATAAATGGTTATCCAAAATGCTGGGATATGATTATGAGATCATTTACAAGAAAGGGAAAGACAACAGTGTAGCAGATGCATTTTCGCGCCAATTTGAGGAGGAAAGTACTCTGCTCGCAATTTCCCTCCCCATTCCAGACTGGATTGAAGAGGCTCGCAGAGAATGGTTTTCACATCCCGGGCTCTCCCAACTCATTTCTCAATTGCAGGTAGATCCTAATTCCAGCAAGGGCTACTCGTGGCAGAATGATATTCTTCGCTACAAGGACAGAGTTGTAATATCACCAACATCCACCCTCAAAAGTCGCATTTTGGCAGAATTGCACTCATCTCCCATTGCAGGACATTCGGGCTTTCAGAAGACGTATGCTCGCACCAGAAGATCATTTTTTTGGACCGGCATGAAACATGACATCCTTAATTTCGTAGCAGAATGTGACGTCTGTCAACGCCACAAAGGGGAAACCGTCAACACACCAAGCACATTACAACCATTGCCCATTCCGGCGTCAATTTGGACGGAGGTCTCCATGGATTTCATTACAGGTCTTCCAAAGTCTGGGAACAAGTCAGTCATCATGGTGGTTGTGGACCGACTGTCGAATTATGCTCATTTCTGCGCCCTACCCCAACCGTTTACACCAACTTTGGTTGCTCAAACTTTCATGGATCAGATCTTCAAATTGCATGGCATGCCCACTTCTATTGTGTCCGACCGCGACCCGATCTTCACCAGTAATTTTTGGCAGGAACTCTTCAGAATACAAGGCACTCAACTCAAACTCAGTACTTCATACCATCCGCAAACAGATGGTCAAACCGAAGCCGTCAACAAATGTCTAGAAACCTACCTTAGGTGTTTCACTTCAGAAAAGCAACACCTTTGGGTACAGTGGTTACCTCTGGCTGAATGGTGGTATAACACCAACTATCATGCCACCACCAAAATGACTCCCTATGAAGTAGTCTATGGTCAACTTCCGCCTTCCCCTACTTCTTATCTCACGAGGTGCTCCAAAGTACAAGCCGTGGATCAACTCCTACAACACCGCGCAACCATGCTCGCCCATCTGCGCGAGAATCTTAATCAAGCTCAGAACCGTATGAAGCAACAGGCCGACCAGCATCGCTCAGAGCGCCAATTTCAAGAAGGGGATCAGGTCTTTTTGAGGCTGCAACCATATAAGCAAACATCACTCAAAGACAAGGGTTGTCTAAATCTCTCTCCAAAATTCTACGGACCATACCAAGTACTTCAGCGCATTGGAGAAGTGGCTTACAAGTTGGCTTTGCCACCTACAGCAAAAATCCACCCAGTTTTCCATGTATCGTGCCTCAAGAAAGTGATTGGGAACAATTGCCGAGTTCAAACCAGTCTACCTGAATTGGACGAAGAAGGGTCAATCTGGCTTCAACCTGAACAGGTTCTAGACACACGAGACAAGCACCTGCGCGGCCGCATGATTAAGGAGGTCCTCGTCAAATGGAAAGACACCTCTCCGGAAGATGCAACTTGGGAACCAGCCACTATTCTTCAGCAGTTTCCGCAGCTTCAGCCTTGAGGACAAGGCTAGTCTTAAGGGGGAGGGCATGTTAGGGTCCCACCCTAACCCCCTTATTTATGTCATGGGATCACGTCATAGTCAAGAGTCAATAAAGCCCATATTAATATTTGTAAGTGGTTAACCCGCAATTAATGACGGGACCACAGTTAGTTGCAAATGGGTGGTAGTAATAGATGGTAAATGGGCGGTAGTATTAGATAGATGGTATTAATAAAACCCACGATATTGGCCCGTGGTATTGCATGTATGAGTCATATATAAAGGATAGAGACTCCCTGCGAGGAGTATCGTGTCTTGTTTTGTAATCGAGCTCTGCTCTATTGGAGGTTGCCCCCTCGAAGAGGCCTGTGAACATTTCTCTCTGAATAATAAAATCATTGCTATTCTGTGTTCTGGGTATATTTTCTTCGCATATTCTGTGTTCTGGGTATCTTTTCTTCGCATATTCTATGTTTGGGTATTACTTTGCAGGTTAAGAGCATAACAACATGGCAACTAACGTCATCATGACGTGGTAGTATGGAGATGACGTGGTGATATGGAAGACACATGTCAAGCAGATATGGCATTTTCGGGGGTCCTAAGGAGGCATTTACTGGTGACATGTGTCACCACTCACAGGGTGACACGTGGCAGTGATGATGCCACTCATCGCAAATCAATGATAGATGATCACACAAGGTAAGATCTACCCTTCGTCGATGTCTCATCCAATGTTTCAATTGTGATATAACAGATTTAAAGGGTTTTCGGGTCTGTCTCTTTTAAAGGTCGCAGATTAATTATAAAACCCCCATCTCAGCATGGCCCAGATTGACTCAGCCTAGATCGACGACTCCCAAGCCTTTTCGCCCTCCCCGCCATGTTTCTCTTTATCGGCGAGGTGGGGATTCGAAAAGCAGTTTCCCCACTAGGCCTTGTTGTAATGTTTCCTTCTCGTATCATTCCCCCCCCCCCTTCACTTACCACTTACCGCCCATGCCCCCCTCTGAAAACCACTCATTCTCACCACTATCTACTGCATTGTTGTTGCAATTTCCTGGGTGGGCCCGATCCTGTTGATCGACGATCACAAGTTTCAAGGGGAGGTACCAAAGCTTAAGTGTATAAAGCTCCGGTATGTGGTATTCTGTGTAATAAAGTAAATGACCCATGGGGAGGGAGAGCAATGGCCCTAGCACCCAAGGACTAAGCACCTAGTCATGGCCCCCGTTCACATGAGTAGAAACACAGAAAGGGGCTAAACCAAAGGGGGTTGAGGGGCATCATAGCTCGTGGCTTCATTATGTTTCAAAAGTAAAAGCCCCAATTACAGGAAAGCCCCGAGAGCACGATACAAGGAATTGAAGGCGTATGAGTCGGCAGATGAGAGTTTAAATAGAAGTATGGGGCAATGGCAGAGTGATATGTGTCGATCCCATAGAAGCCCCTGCAACAAGAAACCTAGGACAAAAATACCCTCAAAAATGAGTTCGATTGTTTTGTTGTACATCTTCTAAGAGTAAATGAAAGTATGGGGACTCAAGAAGATTAATGGATCAGCATGGGTCTCCACTCAGATACATAGCAAAGGACTGTCAAGACAACCTCCACTACTACAATGTAAATGTAAACTATAGTCGATCACTATCAGCTTTAGAGAGTGGGGAATTCAGGCAGTTAAGAGGAAAGCAACAGGGACCATTTGAGAAACTAGAGGGATGCATGATGATAGATATGTGGCCTGACTAGAGGTTTTCGAAGGAATGGAAGGACCTCTTCCTCCATCATCCTCCAGTTTTCCTTTTATTTCTGCAATTTTTGTTTATTTCCAAGAAGGGATCAAATCCTGATTGTAATAATTTTGGGCAGCATAGCCTAGCACGCTTAGATGGCTAGTCTATGAGACAGTTGGAGCTCAGGAGAAGATATTTTGTAAACTATAATCCAAGCTCCCCCTCTTCTTATAAATAGGGGGAAGAAACACTTAGAAAAGGTTCTGAAATTTCACACCCGCAAGGTTTGAATTATGAGATGCAACTTTGGTTCTATTTTCTTATTCATGGGGGGCTTGACTGATGTTATGTTGAATGTTATGGACTGGTTATTTGGACCCTCTAAGTATTAATGAAACTTTCCTGGTGATTCCAAGAAGATGAATGTGTAGTATTTTTCCTCTTTGTAAATATAATTTCATTTGTGTTTTCCCTTCTTTGAAATAGTATAATGAAGTTGTTGGTTTCTCTCTGATTCATGGATTTATCTAGGCTACTAAATAGAGAACAATACCTGTGTTATATTACATATTTACTTGTGTTATTCAACAGCCTACTACCTGTAGTAATTGCAGATTTATTTGTGTTATTGGATTAACCTACAATACTTGTGTGAGCCCAGATTTACTCATGTTGTTTGGCGCTAATGATACCCATGTTATATCCAGCTTAAAACCTTATTAGCACTCTGCTATTTCTACCATTTCAGCTCCTCCCTCTTCCATATTTCTGCTAGAACATGGTTGTTGAGGATTGTGTTTGTTTATAGCCCAACACATCTATTTCCTTCATTCCTCTCCTCCTCTCCACCTTCACTACAACTTCAGTATTAAGTTGTATCATTGTTGTGTGTCAGCCACCAGAGCAATACTTTTCTCTTTGAGGTTGCCCCGATATACCCTTGCATTTGGATCTGTGTATTGGCTTGAGTCTACCTCAATGAAGGCCTATTGAACCAAGCACCTCTTATTATCTTTTTATTACATGACAATTGGAGTGAAATAGAAACCCCCACTCGCAATCTTCCATGCACTCCTCTCTTTAAGATGTCCTAGGCACTGGTCTACAATCAACCCAGAGGTTGTCTCTAGGAAGCTTTCTATATCTCCTGAAGCACTCGTGTTGTAGGTGGTGCTAGACAAAGCCACAAAAAAACCAACCCTTTTATTATACCATGATTGATTAAGATTCAACACCTGTTTGAATTGGTTTGAAACATTGTTCATCCAAACGTTAAAAAAAAACAAACACAATATTTTAGATGCTCTGACATAATTCCTTAACCTAGAATTATCTATAGAGGTACAAAAGGGAGAGAGCATACAAAGAGGATGTGTGCACTGTAGTAACCCATAATCCATAAGCATTCTTTGTACTCGCAACCATTTTCTATTTAGAGAAAGAGAGCATAGAGATATCACCTTCCAACTAGGTTTCCTCCTAGAAGGGTTTCCTAGGTTATATCTTGTGTCAAATTGTTGTTTGTGAGTTTTTATATCATTGTTCTCTATTTTCTGCATAATTATACTTTGCATACATAAACAATAAACAAAAATTTACAGATCTAGAAATCTAAAGAGAAATAAATCCTCATAGTGTAGCTTTTGGATTATTAAATATAATTTATCGGACCCTATTGTGACGAACTGTTCGGTGGAATATGAGATTTTACATATCATGACAATAAGGCAAAAGAAAAACAAGATCAAACATTTTGTTTGTTGATTTATCACCTAGACCAATAATATTATAAAACGCTTGGAGAAAAGAGAGATGAATTTGATACGTGTATTATTTAATTAGAATTGCATATGGTGTCTACAGGTCAAAAGAATCCAACTTATATGCAAGAGAGAAGGGAGATGCATAGTCCAATCACGCCCAACTCATCCAATTAACTTGTATGGCTTGTATATGGTCTCCTAGGTTGAATACTTGCACGTATAATGTATGACCACAAGCAAGACATATTTGTTGTGTATGAGTTTAGGAAATAATTAGTGGAAATAACTAGTGAAGGAAGAAAATTCAATTTCACTAGCAAGGACTCCAACAGTTAATAAACTTGAAACAATAGGATTAGAAACCCCTTAAAAGAAAGCAACATTCTAGTGATCTAATTTAGTAAATTGTTTGAATCAAGACCTTCCATTAAATGATATTTCATAAACTTATTTTTAAATAATTTGTTGAACTTTTTATTAATATTGATAAAATTAAATTGTATAATAATTGAATTTGAGAAATAAAATTATTCCTTTAATTTTATTTGATGATATTGAATATTAAACCATAAAAAGAATTAGTTTTTTTTAAATAATTAGTTTTATTAAATATTGGTGTTAAATCATGAAAATAATTATATATCTCTATACTAAATATAAAAGAAAAGATCAAAAAATACCTTCAACTAAAGTGATTGAAACCATAATAGTTTATATTGGTAGATTTTAGGTTTATGTAGTAGTCCATATTTTTAATATTACAAATATTGACAACATATTTGCTTATTGAAACAATAAGGCAATTATAAATCAATTTTTTTGGGGAAATAATTTTTTTCCTATTAAATTGATACTAGATTACATAATATCAAAATCCCTCTGTCATTGTCTGCCAAATTGGAAACCAGAGTAACGACAAAAACTTGATGTTTTGAAATTTGAGACTTCTATGATGTGATTTGTGTTAAAGTATTTATGGAATTATCACATCAAGATTCTTTTTTCTTTGACGTTTCAAGCCATCATATATGGCACGCCATTATGAATAAGTTTAAATTTGAAAAAACTCATCCAGCAAGAAATAATATATATGACATAATGGAGAAACCTAAGAATAGAAGGAGCCACGAAGTTGACAAAGATCCATACTAGAGAGAAACCCTAATGTAGATTATAAAATGATATTAATTAAATGATAACATTTAAAATATTGTCAAGTGGGTGTAGCACGGATGGTAGGGAGAAGTTTCTATTATCCTCCCCACCTATGTTCCAGTCTCATCGAGATTAGCATACTCACACTCCTTAGGAGTCATTTCTATATGAAAGACATCTGGCTTACCTAGACATAAGTGAGTTTTCTGTGAATGTATATAATATCAATCTCTCATACAATGAACCACAAACATATATATATATATATATATAATATTAACCTATATAAAATATTATTTACTTTAATATAATGTACTTTACTATAATAATGAAATATTATTAAAAAATATAATATAGCATAATAAAATAATAAAATATAAAGAGTATAATATAATATATGGTATATAATATGCATTAAGGTCATATATTATCGCATATTATATATATTATTAAGAATGTAATAAGGTATTTGGAATATAACAAAATATAATATATTAGGTAAAGGAATATAAAATATTATATACTTTAATATGATTAAAAATATTATATTTTATGGATTATTCAAGATAAGATATAAAAAAGTTACAGGAAAGGGGTTAGTTAGAGAGACTTTGAATTTAAGGTGGAATCCAATTCTAACTAATTTTCCAATTTTCATCTCTATTAAATTTGTTAGGACGTTTTTCTATTTCTATGGTTTCTCTGAATTTTTTATGGTGATAATGTTCAATTTTGGCAAGGACTGAAGTTTTTTCAATGCAAATATGGTGTTTTGTCAAACTTCCATCCTTGCCAAAATTGAACACTTTCACCATAGAAAATCCAAAGAAGATGGGAAAATGCCCAAACAACCTTAATAGAGATGAAGGTTGGAAAATTAGTAAAAATTAGATTCCTACCTTAACTATAAAATCTCTCTAACTGACCCCTTTTCCATTCCTCTTTTATATTAACTTTTTTATATCCTCTTTAATAATCTATAAAATATAATATTCTTAATTATACTAAAAATATAATATTTTATATCCCTTCACATAATATATTATATTATATAATATTATTACATTCTTATATAATCTATATTATATTTTAATGTATTATATTTTAATGAATATTGCATTAAAGCATATTATATACAATATAGATTAGATTAGATTATATTATATTAATATTATATCAAAAAAATACAATATTTTAAATATTATTATTTAATTAATACCATATTATAAAAAAAAAAAATTCTAGTATGGATCTCTGTTGGCTTCACGTCTTCTTTCATCCTTAGGTTTCTTCATTTTGTCATATATATTACTACTTAATGGATGGATTTTTCCATATTTTAATTTACATTCTTGATGATGAGCCACATATGATGCTTCAAAACATTGAAAAAAAAGAGAAACCTTATGTGATGACTCCAAAAATAATTCAACACAAAAGCTATTGTCTTGTATCTTAAATTTCCATATACTAACTATATATATATACAAAAAGATCTGCTAGCCAAGATTACATTATGCAGTACATTATGCCCAAGTATTGGTAAATTCCAAGTGAAGTAGAAAAACCATAGGTTAACTAAAACCATTAAGAGGACATGGAAATATCAATAGTTCCTGGAATGGATGGATGACTAGAGGTGCAAGATTTGGTTTGTTGTAAAGATGTTCCTCAATGCTAGCTATCATGTTCTTTTACCCCGAAAGGAGTAATTATAAATCAGATTGATCATTTTATTGATTTCTAAAATTATTTTTTGTGTGATTAAATCTTCCTATAATAATTCATGAAATTAATTATAATTTTTTTCTTGAAATATTAAAACATATTTTAAAAAATCCCATGGGGCGTAGAGAAGATGATGACATGATATTATGCTAAGGCACTCCATGATGAAAATGTCACTAGTTTGAAACTCTATGGATAAAAATCTAGTCATGCTAAGGGTTAGTGTGGCCCAGGCCAGGTGCGATCCCCAGGTGATTTTGATAGCTCAGATGCCATTGGTCGTGGCTACTCAAGCCACGGGTTGGGCATTCGAGTCATCTCAAGACTCGCATTACCTAGCAAACAAAATAAATAAATAAAACATATTAAAATAAAATAAAATTTAAAGAGGTCTCAAGACTCGCATTACCTAGCAAACAAAATAAATAAATAAAACATATTAAAATAAAATAAAATTTAAAGAGAAACTGAAATCAATTTCAATGATTTTCTCATGTAGTATAAATATAATTAGATTAGATGTATAAATATAATTAGATTAGATGGCCATCATTGATGTGATTCTATGAACATTAAAACATAATAATAATTGAGAGGTATCCCATGAGCATCAAACTATAATAATTATTGTGAGATGCCTCATTTCATCCCATGAGAATTAAAGCATAATAATTACTGTAAGGTATCCTATCGAGCACTATAAGTTTAAGCTATTAATATTGATCAACTACAAATGATGTGGTCCACAAATAAAATTATTAATTCCAAATATTTGTTAATATGATTTGAAAACCTAGTTAACAAAAGTTCCATTAAAGTGAGTATATATTAATTTTAATTTTAATTTTAATTTTTTCAAACAATAAAAATTTAAGATTTGATTTTTTTAATATTATCATTTTAAAATCCCATGGGGCGTAGAATAGATGGTGATGGGATATAAGGTTAAGTTACTCTATGATGTGAATGTCATCTGTTTGAAACTCCATGGGAAAAAAGCCTGTCGTGTTAAGAGTTGGTGTGGTCCAAGCCAAGTGTGATCCCCGAGTGATTTTGATGGCTTAAATGCCCTCAGGTCATAGTTTCTCAAGCCACATGTCAAGCCTGAAGTAATCTCTGGAGAACCCAATGAACTTGACCAAAAAAATTATCATTTAAATATATATTTTAAAATAAATATTTACTATATGAATAAATCATCAACTTTGCGATATCTCAATTATTGCTTAGTGATTCAAAAACTAACATGTTAATATAATACAAAATAAGTTTAGTACAATAAATACGATAATAAAAACATCTCAAAAACTTATTTTACGCTGGTATTATTTAATGTATTTTCAATATGATAATTATAAATGGTTGTTAATTATGTATTTTGAATATGATAATTATAAATGGTTGTTAATTTTTTATCTTAAACATTATAAAAGGAAAGGAAAAAAATATATATAGTGGGGCAATTATAAATACTCATAATAAACTGAAACATTCATAATATAAATGTTGCAACAAAATATTTACATATCACTCTTTGTTGTCATCATCGTGGTTTTCTTCCTCGCTTGGCATCTTAACGTTATTGTTCTCAGAAATGTTTTTTCATCTTGGATCATGTCTCAATACTATCCACCAATTCCCATCTAACACATCTAGGTAAGAAAACGTTTGGTTGTTGTGTTTTGAGGAAACATGAAAGTCCTTAATTTCAACCCACATTTTTGAAGACTTATTACATATTAGCCCACTGTCATGATGTTCATTTATATTTATTCGATCAAAAGGTATCCCACCACTTGCAACTAAAAATGACACATTGGAAAAATGAGAAGTCCACTTGAAAGATATCTTGTATATTTCCCATGTAGCCTAATTTCCCCTCTATTAGGTTTTGATCACAATGGTTAACACGACTAGCTAGGTCAATCTTGACTTCCACTCCACAATCTTGTGTGATGTATCCATCATTGACATCCTGAATGTGAAAATGATGCCCATATTCCCACATAGATAGGAACAAATGCACCTGTAAAAATGCGAAGAAAGAATGGTGTCATATATCTAATAACTTGACCATTAATAAAAACATAATACATGTTACAATTCAAACGTGCACTATAAATTCAATGTGGTGCTTAGAGATATTATTTCAAATTTATTGCATTCGAGCCATGTGTTTAGTGTATTATTTTCTACACATGGGTAACAACTGGACATGCCATATTTCTCTGTGATTTGGTCAACCGCCCAAATGTTGAGATAAGTCTTTGGCATGTTTTCTTTTAGATGATTAAGGCATGCTTCTACCATTCAACCTCTAAATCATTTCCTATCACTATCTCATTTCATTCTTTTCTCTTCACACAAGACAACCCATTGTTGTGTTGCCTTCATGTCGTAAGGAATGAATTTACTAACGACATCAATTTTTGAATTCACTGGTATACAAGAATTCCAAATGAATAGTATGAGATCAAATATGTATTATGAACTTTTAAAGTGTAGATAGTTGCTACGTATAAATTTGGCAAAATACATGTGACTTACTCTATATCGTGCATTGTTGTCAATTTATGGCTCATGTATTATGTACCCCTCCACCATAGAGCCCTTTGGTTTTGGATTTTGGTAAATGGACCCCTTCAATTTTTTCACATGTCTCTCTAAGAAGAACATCCAATGACACAAGGGAGCCCCAAATAGTTTAACCTTATCAAGTAGGTGAATTAGAAAATGGACCTACAAGTTGTAGTTCCTTCGTAAACATACAAACAATCTCCACTATCTCTCAACGACGCTATGGAACAATAGCCATATGAATCTCCTTTAATGTGATCCAACTTACAAATGTAGAGAATTTGATATGGAAAGTCACAGGTGTTGGAAGAAGTCATGGTTCACATAATCATGCATGAGAAAAGGATAATGACACTACGAAATAGACACACAAACATAGTCAATTTCCATAAAATTGTAAGTGCGTAGTTTATTTTAACCCACATTACAGAAAAAGAATCATGTATTCGAGATACATACCTTTAGAATGTTCAAATGATAATGTGATTTCAACCCCGACAAATGGCCTTATATAATGAAGCAATGCCATAGTCAACCGATATAAAGAAGGTGTCTTCATACCCAATATAACATCCTTCATCGAATAAAGATGATCTTCCTTCAAAATCTACAAAACATCACCTTTATTTAAAAGAACAAGAGAGACATGAATCTCCTCTACTTTCTTTTCTTGGCTAATGTATCTTTTTAGTATTTAAAGAAATAAGATATCTCCTAGAAACCAATGTGTCAATTTTTTCCAATGATATGTGTCTTCATCAAGAGGATAAAACATTTTTGAATATATGCATGGGATCTAGTAAGCGACCACTCTTAAGTTGCTTCCAATATTGAAGCTCATAAAATATAGATTTCTTTTTCATCACAATGGGTACTTTTTCAACATAGATGTCAAAAAAGTTTAGGATCATCGAGTATATGTTCTCCATTTGAATTGAACAACTTTTCCATTTCCCTCTCCTTCGTGTCATATGTCTAATCTAATTTGTCAACATGACTATTTCAAGTATTTGGTTTCTCTAAGGTTTACCATTGAAAGCAGATGCAACTCTTCTATAAGGATATAATATCCTTGAGAAATTCTACATTGGATTTCGTAGGTGGTTGGACCACCTAGCCTCTATAGAAGGTTCACAATATTTACATCCATGATACCATTTTGTTATAATACCTGCAAAGTATTATATACAAAGGATGTTATGGTCAAAAAAGATAGTTGCATAATTGAGTATGCTAAGTAACATTACAGATATAAACAAATCAATCAACATGTTTACCATAACAAACTTCTACTTCTGGATAATAGTGTGTGATGTATGTCTTGATACATCGTATGCATGTATCCCTTCCCATAATTCCTTAAATTCAATAATCAATGGTTGGATATAGGCATTCATTCTCTTCACCTGTCTTCTACCTAGGACTCCAAGAACTAGCATAAGCTGTCCATTCTTCATGGACAACTATGGGGGGGGGGGGTATTGTTATTGATCACTACCACTAGTTAAACAATATAGTTGGTGTTTTGGAAGGAATGTATTTTAACTTCATCCATGCATATGCTCAATCAAAGGTCATGTATCTGCTATATGTTTCATGGATATTGAAAATGTTAGGATACAGATAACTCCCGACTCACTTCTAAGTGAGGCATGCCACCCCTGCAACATAGCTAATTTTTTTCAATGAAAGAGCCTTTGAATCTAGTCATGTATCTGCTATATGTTTCATGGATATTAAATATGTTAGGATACACATAACCCCTGACTCACTTCTAAATGAGGCATTGCAACATAGCCAATTTTTTTCAATGAAAGAGCCTCTGAATCTGGTGATGTATCTGCTATATGTTTCATGGATATTGAATATCCTAGAATACACATAACTCCCAACTCACTTCTAAGTAAGGCATGCCACCCCTGCAACATAGCTAATTTTTTCAATGAAAGAGCCTTTGAATCCTTGATATTATAGGAATGTGCCCCAATATCTTATGAGAAGGACTTCCCCTTGTTTTTTGATTTCTGGTAATTGTCATGCCCTCATTTTGGACATAGCTCTTTGTCTACATATTCATCTCTGTAACACCTCTTTTTAAACTCCAAGTTTTGTAATACATAACCAAAACTAATAATATTGTAATGAATAGCGTGGGTACTTTTCTAGAATTCATTTGATATAAATATTAACTCTTATTTAATATATTGCTAAAGTTGAAGAAGAGAGAATCCAACACATATCTTGATGCCTGAAGGGAATGTTGTAAGGGAGATTTGGGAAGTTTTCTATCTTACCTAAATTAATTGTCTTGGCTTTTAATTTGAAAGTCAAACTCCCCAATTGCTAGAAATTATGAGAATAATCAAGGGGAATGGTATTGAATTGGACCTGGAGTATGGGCTTTGTAGCCATTCTAGAGACTTTTGATTGACTACACAACTCAAGGAGGGACTCCATATTCTCATGCTAGGTACTATACATGTGAGTGAATAGAAAAAAAGGAAGAGCAAAGAGATAAGAAACCAGAGAGAAATCAAGGAATGTGTGCCAATGAACTAGTGGAATTCGTGAGCAGAAATTGAACCATGACTTTGAAAAAAGGGTGAAAAAAACCCATTAAGTCACAACAAATTTATATGGAGTTGTAATCTTAGTTAAATTGATTAAGTAAATCAATAAGGAATCCTTCAACACGAATGCGATAGCAAGGAAATTTTGAATGGTTTGCCTTATTCAAGATCGAAAGGAATTAAGAAAAGGACAAGCTTATATACCTACCTTGATTTGAAATCTATGGAACCTTGAGAGAAGCTTCCTCTTAAGGCATTGGATTTGGATCAAGGTTGGCCAATTGCAAGAAATTTGTAGTGTAGCTATGCCTATGGTTAGGTGGAGAGTGGTTCTCCGTTCATCAATTTCTTTGCATCTGCACAACTATCTTTGAGTAATTTACAACTAGCGGACAATAGAAATGCACATCATTATTAAGCATGTATAAAATTAACCATTTTCAATGTTCATTGTATACCAAGATTCCCTAGAAAATTAAGGGACTTAATGATTAGCTACCTCAAAAGTGCCTAGAAACACATGTCAAAAGAGCACATCTAGGTGTTGTTTTAGTTCGGGGTCTATAGTGATTTCTTAGCTCAATAGGAAGCAAACTTCAATAAGCAATCAAGAAGGTAAAAAATGAGAGTACATGTCAAAATATCGAATGTTTCATGAAAAGTTGAAAGACATTGGGATCAAATATTATTTCATCAAATAGTCCTTAAGGGAACAACCAAGCTTTAGCATATTTAGACATAAGAACAAGTTACAAACATTCTCATCAAACTTTTAGTGATTTAAATTGAATTTTGGATTGTTGATATCTACTCAAGATTATATTTTAATTTTCACTATTGAGATTAGGGATTTGGCCCAACTCAAAATTATAAAGTAAAGCGAAAACGAGGATACAATAAATTATTTTCTCAAAAAGGATTTTGAGAAAAGGAGAAAATTAAAAGGAACTTTTAATTTTTCAAGCAAGATGAAGAATTGCAATAATTGCATAGGGGGCAACCACCATTAAATTACAGGACATGCAAATTGCACAATTCAACATAGAGGTGATCCAAGGCCATACAATGATACAAACAAACATAGTGTTGATATAGAGAAAAGCTTCAAGAGCGGGGAATTCAAGTATGTTGGGTTTCATTTGTATTTTTCCTAATGCCATGGTTTAATAAATAAAGAAATAATGAGGTAGAGGAATTTTATGATCTTGAATTGATCTAATGACCATCTTTGAAAAGCCACTATTTTTGTATTTGCCATGTGTTTGCTAATAATAGCCCATGAATAAAGTGAAGTAATCAGCTTGGTTATTAAATGTGTTTCATAAAGTGAATAATCAGCTTCGTTATTATGTGTTTCATAAGATCCATCAAAAGCCATTTCTTTTTGTCTCATTGAGGTCTCATCTTCAAAAAAAAATTAAAATTAATTTGAAGCCCATCACCATCTTTTTTAATTGAAAATTCCTTATTCTTAAAAAAGTCAACATCTTTTTTAATTGAAAATTTCTTATTCTTAAAAAAGTCAACATCTTTTTTAATTGAAAATTTCTTATTCTTATAAAAATCAACATCTTTTTTAATTGAAAATTTCTTATTCTTATAAAAATCAACATCTTTTTTAATTGAAAATTTCTTATTCTTCAAAAAAAACTTTGATACCAAACATTATATACCTTACTATTTATTAAAATAAAACATAAAAGAAACCTTTAAACTTCAACCATAATTCTACTCATTCACAAGGTAGAATTAACCATGATAGATCCCAAAAAAAAATAACTTTAAACTTCAACAATAATTTTAATTATTCACCAGGTAGAATTAAGATACTCTATCGTTCAATGACACCCTTCCATCTTAATTTGAATAAGTCAAAATGTTAATCAAGACACTGACTATTTACTTTAATCTTAATTTTATTTATAATTTTTATTATTTTTATTTTTTCTGTAACATGACAAGACAGGATATTATCTCTACCATACTGGGCTGGAGAGCTCTCTGCTCAATAATATTTTAAATAAAGTGAATTAAATAATGACGATTTGAATTAAAAACTAAGCTTCATTTGCAAGTTGTGTTGAAAAATACTAAACATTCAATATAATGTACAAGTAGACACCAACGGTTCTTATTTTACAATGTCCATCAGCCAAGTTTATTGTGATGGGAAGATATCTGGCTAAGTAATTTCTTAGAGCCATTGGGCACAGAGCCATCTCCACACTGAAACATAGGCACCCAAAATTTGTCCCAAATGGAATATCCCATTTACCTTGCTTTTGATTCCTAATTGAATGTACCAATAGGATGCTCCATTTGCATGCAAGGTGTCCGAGCCATAATCCTTAAAATCCTGTGCACAGATCCATCTCCGGCACGGAACATAGCCACCCAAAAAATTGTCCCAACCTGGTACATATCCCATCCGCTTTTAACTCGATTGGGGACACTTGTGGCAGAGACCAACAAAGTCAATCCCACTCATATTTGTTTCATGCAGGGAGAGCCCAAACTTTATGCTGTAATGGATTATCATTAGGCACAACATTATCTTCGAAGAATGGATGTCTCGAAGTTTCTCCTGGTTCAGAAGTCTGGGGACCGATGAAGCCTGGCACCTGAGACCAACGAAGTTGATAACAATCCAACATTGTCCCATGCAGCGAATCAGAATTCTCATGATTTCTATGCACCATATTTATGAAATTTGGAACCCTCTAAGAAGAATGGATGACTCAAAGCTTCTGAAGCTTTCAAACGTTCCGAAGGCTCAAACTTGAGAAGTCCTTGCAGCAAGTCTATAAGTAGACCAGCTGAATGGTCCACATGCTCCATGATCAAATTCTGCAAAAAGGGATATTTAAATAGAAAGCAGTTAGCCATCCATAGACGAATGTAAATATTGTGAGGCCATTCTAAGATGTGTAGGCGCATCAAATAAAATAGTTAAGCATACTCTTAGGTGGCACAACTTCCTAACTGCTCGGATACTCTCTCTGGAAGATGCTCCTTCTGGCCAATGCAACCTTTTTCCATGCCGAAAATATTTTGCACTTTTGCGACTGTTTACAGAATGACATTGAACCTCATGGTTTACATTAAGCATAGGACATTTAGGACCTTTACAACAACTGAAAAGCAAATTGAGCCACCATTTCACTAAAAAGCGTCGAGAAACTCACTCTGCTTTCTTTATCATACGATGTGGCAATGAGCCCAAAACCCTTTCCATCATGGCAAGATGTTCCAAATTCTCATGGGTTTGAAATAGTGTCTTTCCCTGCATGTTTGATATGCAACTATGATAAATATATTTCTAATTTACAATAGGTTAAATATCATCTACACAAAATGTAATTGTATGGTAAATTACCAAGCAAAGCTCCACAAGTATGCATCCTACACTCCAAATATCAGAAGGGTAGCTCCATCCAAGTCCTGTCAAAAATTACAATGCAATTGGATATAGGTTCTATGGCTCATTTGAACATTGGAATGTCACTAAGTGGTAGATCCTACTAGGAAGTCTTTCCAAGCTTACCCAATATAACTTCGGGAGCTCGATAATGCCTGGTAGAGATCACTGATGTATGATCTTCTCCTTCAAAAGTGGTACTTCCAAAATCAATCAACTTTATTGCACTTGACTTTGGCCATCTGTTGCATATTTCTTGTGATGACCTCTCCAAACCCTTTTAAAACGGATACTAATCAGAGTTTATCGCTTGGAACGTATGAGACAAAATACAATTAAAGACGCAGGAACCATAATCAAATAAATATGTTTTGAGAATACAATAAAAGCTGTTAACCAAGAAAAACTAGTTTCTCTTGCCACTGAACTACCTTATATGGAATCTTCACAATGTCTGAAGAAACAAAAAGTGTATTTTCTGGCTTTAAATCTGTGTGAATGAGCTTCAAGTCATGCATATCTGCCAATCCAGATAGTTATTAAACTCAAATGAATATCCCTTATAATGGATAGACATTTTCTCAGAACCAAATTAATAATAAATATCATATAGGCAACTCTGAAATGATAATAATATTGATCAGCCAATAAAGCTCTATAATAAGGGAAAAAGAATTGATGTTACACACATGCTACAGACTGCAAAAGTTGCCTGCCAACCTCCTTAACAAGATCAATGGGAAATGGGCGATAGTTATTTTTCTGAAGAAAATCATATAAGCTTGGCCCAAGTTTTTCAAAAACCTGTAGATCATTTACATTCATCAACAAACTTAAAACTTCTCTATAAACAACCAAAAGAAGAACTTTTGGAGGCCATTTAAAATGCCTAACATTCACTATGGAGAAAAATGAAGTTCTGCTGAGAACTCACGATACACGTGTGACTCCTATAGTCAAACCAGTCGCGCATTTGCACACAACTGTATTAAACAAGTAGCACACATCAACCGACCAGTGAGATACTGTAACTTTAGGAGTCTAAAGCAAATAAACACTTAGAATGGCTATATATATTAAAAATGTGGATTGATTAACTAAATGACATATCTCGACAGATATTCATTCATACCGTGTACCAGTTCTATCATGCTTGGCCACTTCACGCAGCACATCAATTTCAACCATTGCTGCCTCCCGGTACTTTTGTAGGCCTCGAACGATTTTAATAGCTACGAAGTCCTTTGATTTTCGGTCCCAACATTCTAAAACTTGGCCAAATGTCCCTATAAACGTTGACCATATTCCAATCAAATAAATTCATTGGACAAATCTAAGAAAATACTAAGAGACCTTATATATCCTAGATTCTTACCTTCGCCCATTTTACTGAGAATTTTATCTGTAAAACGGATAGCAGAAGAGAAATTAGCCAAATTAGCAGGATAAATGGGGGGAAGGGCTATTGTAGAAAAACATTTTGTCATCAACAGTGGGCAAAACCCCTCGAAAATAAGATTACCAACAATACTAGAAACATGTCATTACATCGAGGGGTCAAATTCTCTCCGAGTTCAAATATGTAATGGCCATCGTTGTCATCATTACGCCATCGAGGGGAGGCATTGCGGGAGGATGTTGCTTTGAATTCCACGGTCGGAGATGAAAGCTGACCATGGTCTGAGGAGATGGAGGGGTCTGCCCCTTCTCCATTTCCATTTCCGATCCCAACATCTTGCCCACTAGATACTAATGATGGCTGAGCCTACACATAGCCGTTGATTCATTTTCTATTCAAAATAAACAGTAGAAAATCCTCTGACTATTTTTATCAAACCACCAATACCAGGGGATTGAAATGCAAATCTCACAGGATTCAGAAGGGCAAAAGAAAACCCTACTTTAAAAATCTAATTGAAGTTATATCTATAAGAAAATTGATTATAATTTAACAGATTATAAAATTAACCAACCTCCGTATGACAAGGGAGAACATCCCACGAGGACGTTAACTTTCTGCGTTTCCTGGGATTTTCATCGATCAGAGGTAGAGGACGAACATATTCTGCAACGCAAGCCATGGCCGTCTTGTGGCACGGGATCCGACACCTTCTCTCAATCGAGTTTCGAGGGTTCGATGACCCAAGAAGAAGATAGTGTTTCGACTGTTCTTGATCGAAGAAAATGCTAGAGTTTCTGAGGTGCGTTGATCCCAGAAGAAGGTTCAGTTGCAAGTATTCGGACAATTCTGATTTTGGTATGGGCAATTTGAGGTATTTATAGTATCAATTCCGTCCTCTAATTTCTTTGTTGTTCTCGATTGTAAACCGACACAACTTTCTCGCCCAAATGCACAAAATCCATGGTCACATGGCATGGCACCCTTCCCTCCGGAGACTGTCCCGAGTCCACAAAAGCCGGTTTTATTATAGCACCCCTTCGGACGGAGCCTTTGGAATTTTCAATTTTACCAGAGAACTTAAGGGAGTTTAGGGTCCACTGCTTGCATTCAGAGGGAGGAATTAATGGCTAAGTAAAAGTGAAATCCGGATATTATAAAAAAATTCTTTAAGATGTAAACCTGGGCACCGATATAGTTATAATAATCATTATTTTAATTAATTATTAATAATAATAAACATTTATATATATATATATATATAATTTTGTGAATAAGTTTTTATTCTCAGCCAGATTTTTTTGGTTAGAAATCACAATTTCAAAATTAGTTAAAAATTTATGAAATCAGTGGAAATATGTTTTTTATTTGATTGTTTATTTGTTTTTGGATTTGTCTAGATCCATTTTAATTTAAGATGTACCAAATGTATACAGGGGTCAAATCTCTTTTTACTCTAAAATAGGTTTGAATTTCAAGAGATTTGATACCTCTCAAATTCAGAGTTAAGATGGATCTTTCCCTTTTAAATAGGCTATATTCCACATTATTATTTTATTTTTATAAGATTATTTTTATTTTGTTATTTTATTTTGACGACTTAAAATGTTTACGTTAACTTTTTTATTTAATTTAGTTTTTTTATTTATTTTTTAATGTAATTTGACTTAGTCAAAGTGAAAAAAAAAAAAAAACATATATACATACATACATACATATATATATATATATATATATATATATATATATTAACGTCCACGATGCTAAAGATAGCCTATGGGATAGATTGCTTTGTCATTTGATTCTTGTATTCAACCATTTTCCTATAAAGCCTCACAATCAATGCTCCCAACTTCTTGACAAACCCCTAACTGAATAAATTATCCCAAGAGCTAGCTGCCAAAATACCTGCATAACTTTCCTTATTGTCTTTGAAGGCCTCACATTCTAAAATGAAATGTTTTTCTGTTTCCACTTTTCTAGAAGAGAAAAAACTACATACTCTTTCTTCCCATACTTCTTTTGGCCTTTTCAAGCGCCCTGTTCCGCAACAAAGTTGATGAGAATTAGTCCTTAACTGAGCAATCAGAATTTTGGCTCTCCAAGAAATATTGGCCCCTATGTGCGCTTTTTGTTGATGATTATGAGTGGGATTAAACTCTTCAATATAGTACTTTTTCTTTCTCCCTAGCTCCTTATCCCAAGTACGCTTGTGGAACTAATCCATAACAAAAGATTTTATCTCTTTACTACTTGTGGGACACATGTTCAAGCAAATACCCCATTTGCTAAACCATTTGTTATTTTGCCGCATCCAAGTCTTCTTCCTTTTTCACAACATGCCATCAAAAACAACCTTAGGCTATCTGCCCTCTTCCATTTGTTCAAATTTTTTTAAATAACTTATAAATTGCACCATAGTGCTTGCTTTAATAGGAGCAACCCTCATTTCACTTAACAAGATATCATAAGGAAAGACACTTTTAATATTGAACTTGTTTGTAATCAAGCACTTTTGAATTTTCTTAATTTGTTTACATTGCAAGTCAAATGTATCGTTGGCCCACAGTTCACAACCGTAGAGAATCACTGAAATCACTAAAAGCCCAAAAAGAGTATGAATGGTCTTCTAGTCTCATAACTCTGCCTCTCTACACCTATTTTGAAAAGCATAAAATGCTTTCCAACCCCCCAAATTTCTTTTCTTTCTACAACCATCCCAACTTAGATTTCTGTTGAAGACAATTATGAGGTACTTGTAATCTTCAACTCCCTCAAAAGTGTTGCCTTCAAAGTAGAACATATGATGGTTATGTTTTATTTTGTTAGAAAAAAACACTACTTTTGTTTTGCTAATATTGACTTACATCCCCACCCTTCTACAAAAATGCTCAAGAGAAAGTAAGTGTTCTTTCAAACCAAGAGCAGATTTAGCAATCAGAATAAGATCATCTACATACAAAAGGAGTCTTATAACAAAGTTGCCTAGATGAACATCATAACCCCCTTGCAAATTTAGCCACTCTTCAAGCTTGTCAATATATAATCCAAAAAGGGTAGGGGATAATGGGCAACCTTGCTTGACCCTAATATCACTTCTAAACTTTCAATGATGCCCGTTGAAGTTCTAATTTTTACTTTCACCTCTTCGTACAACCTATGCACAACTACTCTAAGATGCCTAGGAACCCCCAATTCCTTCATTTTGTGCCAAAGCTTATCCCTAGGGACCATGTCAAAGGCTTTTCTGAAATCAACAGAACAACAAAACACTTGTTCCTTTTTGTCCCAAATTTTTTCAGTGATGTGCCTTAAAGTTATACCATGATCAATTGTGGAATGTTTAGATCTAAAATATGCTTGCCCTTTAGCACGTTTATCTCCTTCTTCCGCCCATTTGTTGATTTTATTTTTTAGCATGCTTCCAAATCACTTTGCAAACAAGGGGTTTATTATTATGGTCTTATAATTGGAGGGATTATTGACATCACCACTCTTGAAAAGGCGTATTGCCAGACTAGTTGTCCAATCTGTGGGGAGCCCTTGTTGTATGATGGTGTTGGAAAAATTTTGTAATGTGAGGTGCAAGAATTTTTAAGCCCCACTTTAGATACTTTGCCTGGAGTTTAGCTAAGTCCTTTGCTTTTCCAACAACCAACTTCTTGATACCCATGTCTACCTCTTGCACCGTGAAGAGCTCAATAGCAATGTTGATGAAGGGAGGAGGGTCAACCCTGGGATCCTGCTCATAAAGTTGTCTTGCATAGTCAAACCATTTAGAAGCTGTAATATTATTTTCAATTTGCATCTTTCTTGGTTGGAGTTCCTTCCAAAATAATTTGGGTTTATTTTTCCCAAGGAAGATTAATTCTTCCCTCCTTAAAACCATGAAATCAACCTTTTTCTTTTTTTATATCTGCTTGTAATCTTTGAGGTTTATGCCATCCGTGTTTGACTCTTTCAACATTCTCCTTGCCTTTTTGCATTCCTCATAAAACTAGGAATAACAGGAAAGCAGTTTGTTTCAGACTTCTTATTTTTTGCTCTTTTTCACTTTGCAAGTGCGCTTTGAATTAAATGTGTTAATTCATGACTATGAAGGCCATGGATCATAATTTTCTCCTTCTCGAGGTGCCTCTCTAGTGTTACTTTGAAGGTGTTACAATTTTTTGGGGTCAAAAGAATTCTGCCCTTTGGGATACTTTGTTGAACACACTGAGTTTTTGACCCTAACTGCTTCTTTCCAATCTAAGAGAAACTTAAATAAATCGGCTTTTGATCCAATTTTAATTCCCGAAATTGTTCTCCAACCAAAACTTCCTCAATTTTCTCACACAAACCATGCAAGAAAATTACATAATCTACTGCACTTTCTCCATTGTAAGTAGTGCAAGTGAAATTACCATACTTTTCCCATCTTGTCAAACCATCACAAATGACTAAATTGAAAGCCCCACGTAGAGTAAGAAATTGTTCACCAAAGAGATTGCAACCCTTGTCCTTTGAAATTATTTCCCACTAATGATTATTCTCTTTTGTAAGCCAGATAGGGTTGCAATCTTCTTTACAACAAAGAATCCTAGCTTGCTCACTTGCAATCCTAGCATTGAAATCGCCCACTGTAAGGACTTCACATAGCTGAGGATATGTTGCAATATTCGCTTTTAAGGTTGCAAAGGGGTCTTTATGGTCAATCCCTCTACTTTTGTAAGTTTCGAAACTTGTGGCACAAAATAACATGCTACAATTCTAATGTGATTTCCATTTTTTGATATTTTAGACCAAATGAATTGTTTATTTGAGTCTTAATTTTCTAGCTGCGATAGATGTGAACCAAAAGAGAACATGCATGCATGTGCAAGGACATGTGTCGAAGTGGATCTAGGGAAGGGCTTACCGGAGGTAGTAAAGATCAAATTAGATAAATGGACGCACATACAACAGTTGGACTATGAGCAAATACCGTTTAAATGCAAGGTGTGTCATGAATACAGTCATTTTGCAACTAGATGTCCAAAAACACAAGAAAGAGAAAATTTAGAAGAGTTTGAACCAAAATGGGAACAAGTTAAAAAGAAAAAATCAACAAATAAACAACCCCTCTCCTCCTCAAGCCATCACCAGGCTACCCTTCCCCCCTCTGATCCTTCTCCATCATCACCCCCCCCCCCCAGCCAATCCTCCCCTAATCTCTTCATTTTTCATCAATCCCAACCCCTTTGGACCTCTTGATGATCCTCCCATTCCTCCCTCATCCCACCCCTCCTCCCCTCATCTCTCTCCTTCCCATATCCTCACCCCCTCCATTCCTATTATCCCTCGCAGCCCTCCTCCCCCCTCAGTTGATAGAATTTTGACAAGAAACCAATCAAAAGAATCTCTTCAAACCTTAGATTACCAAAAGAAAGCAAGAAGAAAATCTAACAAAGAACTTAGAGATGAAGCACAACAAAAGAAGTGGCTTTAGGAATGCAACATCCCATGGACTCCTTTTTTGGGAAAATCACTCGGAATAATGAGAAAAACCAAAATCATCAAAGAGGGAAAGGACCCTCTGCCCATCAACTAAATAAATAATGAGTGTGGTCTCCAGGAACTGTTGTGGTTTGGGGACACCTTTTAAAGTAGATGCAACAAAAGATATTCTAGTAAAGGAAATCCTAGATATTCTAATGCTTCAGGAGACCAAAACTAGTTGCCAAGACTCGAAAAAAATTATGAGGGAACAACTCAACAAGCTATAGGGGCCTCAGGGGGAATATGCACATTATGGAGGAAAACAAAATGGGAGCTACTACAGCAAAAAAGGGAACAACACTGGAATAGAACAGAGCTAAAAGAGACAACCACCAATGAGCAATTCTGCATTGTCAACATATATGCTCCCAACCACTTCAGGGAAAAAGAACAATGTTGGAATACGGTTCAAAAGACCTTAAATGATACTCAAAATAGAAAAATAATTTTGGGAGGGGACCTCAATCTTTTCCTTAATGTGGAGGAGAAATTTGGAGGGGTTTACCATTCAGACCCTTCAAGGGATGCCATTGAAGACATAATGGAAAAAAACAATCTAATAGACATCCCTCCCAATAATGGTAAGTATGCGTGGAACAACAAAAGGGTAGGAAGCAACAATATAAAGGAAAGATTAGATCATATTTTGGTTCAGGACAACATCATCTCCAACTACAATTCAACAAGATCAAGAATCATTCACACAAAAGCATCAGATCACAAGTCGGTGGTAATTACTATGGGGCTGATGGAAAATCAAGGTCCCATACCTTTCAGATACTGCCCAATATGGAACAGTAATGAAGAATACAAAAATCTAATTATGGAAGTGTGGTCTCAAAAAGTCACGGGGTCCCCCTATTGTGTGTGGGAAACCAAGTTAAAAAAATTGAGAAAGGAACTGAAAAAATGGGCCATAGAAAATGAAAAGAAAACCAAGAAAAGAAATGCTGAGTTATTAAAAAAAATGGAGAAACTTCAAGAGGCAAAAGAAAACAAGGAGGGGACCAAAGAGGACCATCTTCAAGAAAAGGCCCTCTTTTGGAAAATATACAAAGAAAACTGGAAAGAAGAGGAAGTGGTGAGACTAAAGTCAATAAGCCTTTAGTTAAATCAGGGGATAAAAAACACAACCTTTTTGCATAATACTATGAAAATCAGAAGAGCCAGAAATCAGATCAACAAAATCCAAATAGAGGGACAGGAAATTAGAGGAGTTGTTGAATTAAAAGAAGAAGTTCATAAACATTTCAAAACCCTCCTAACATCAAATGGAGAAAGAGCAGACTTTGAAACCTTTTTGCAGCATGTGCCAAACAAGATAAGTGTTGAACACAATTCGGAAATTATGCAAGAAATTAGAGAACAAGAAATCGAGGTAGCTATTTGGGGCCTCCATCCGGATAAAGCACTGGGTTCAGATGGATTCACAATTTCTTTTTATAGGCAGCACTGACATATAATAAAAAAGGATTTGGTAAGAATGATAAGGAATGTGTTTATTAAAAAAAATGGGAGGTTTAACTAAATCCTCCTATCTGGCTTTAATTCCAAAAGATGCAAGGCCTTCCACATTTAGCAGATTTTGGCCTATTTCATTGTGCAAATCTTCTTACAAAATAATAACAAAGATCATAGCCAACCAAATAAAGAAATTTCTTGATCCAGATTTAAGCAGGAACGCAACAAATTACAGAGATAACCATATACACAAAGATGCAGCGGAAATAATACTTCATTTCATTAATGGAAAATACTGACATATGCTTACAAACAGAAATGGCAATAAACTAGCTAGGGCGATGGTAGCTTATCTCTGAGAAGAGATGTGATGGCTACATGCCTCTGAACTGTATTACAATGAGGCTCGAAGGCCTATTTATTGTTGAGAAACAATGGAAAACCCTTCACATACCGAAACCTAACCCTAGAAGATGAAACGCCAAATTGTGGGCCCCGTTTGGGTAAATTGGTACATCAATTTCCCGGGGTCGTAACTTTGGCATACGATCTCCGTTTGACGCGTACGATAGCTCGTTAGAAAGATCTATCCGAGTACTACCACTTTGGGAGGCAACATAGGGCTCGATCGCCCCAGAATTCCAAAAAAACGTCGTTTAGGGCCTCAAAACGGCTCCGGAAGTTCAGGACCCGAAAAACTGCTAAAAATAGTAAACTGTGCTACAATTAAGGAAACTGAAAATGCTGAGAAAGACAATGGTGGGGGTCCAGGTGGACCTGGCAGGTGGCCACCAATATCCACCTGGATCATTCCTCCCCCCTTAGGAAGCAATGGTCCCCATTGCGTTGAGCTCCTCCATGAGATGAGGAAACCTCTGCTGAACTTGTTCCCTGGTGAGTCACTTGCCCTGCTGAAGGAGTTGGCCTGCTTTGACAACTCGATACAGTTGGATATGCTGTTGGCGAGTGTTCTTGATCTGTGTGTCCATGATCCGATCAGTTGCAGCTTGTTCCATGCAATCGGGATTTAATTCTGTGGGTTTGAGCTGTTCTGCAATGTCGGATGTGTCTAGCAATGGTGGAAAGTATGGCCGAAGGCGGTCCACATTGAACACTGGGTGCAGGCCAAGGAATGGGGGAATGCTGAGCTCAAATGCATTGTCTCCCATAGCCTTAGTAATGGTGTAAGGACCATATCGAAGTGGTCTCAATTTCCGATAGGCTCCAGTAAGGCGTTCCTTTTGCAAATGCAACCAGACTTTGTCGCCCACCTGAAACTTGTGTGGCACCCGGTGTTGATCATGTCGCTGCTTGTACTTGGCATTTGATTTCTCAAGAATGTCATGGACCTGCTGGCGAATATGTTGGATGCGCTCAATGAAGTTGGTGGCCTTATCTGTTTCGGACTGGACATGAGCTGAATTCATGTGAGTAGCTGCAAGTGGCATGGCCACATCAATGGGGCATAGTGGCTGGAATCCTAAACCCACCTGAAAAGGGCTATGGCCAGTGGAGCTGTGAAGAGCTCGGTTGTAGCTGTGCTGAACATAGGGGAGGCTCTCGTCCCATGTGCGTGGATGCTTTGAGTTATACATGCGCAGAATGTGCACAATCATCCTGTTGACAACCTCTGTCTGGCCATCAGTTTGAGGATGGAAGGCTGTGGACTTCGTGAGTTTGGTGTCCAGCATTGACCAGAGACTGGACCAAAATGTGCTGAGAAACCGACTGTCCCGATCTGAGATGATAGACTGTGGGATCCCAAAGTGCACCCACACTCGTTCAAAGAAGAGTTTAGCAGTGGCTTCTGCTGTGATATTCTTCTTGCAGGCCATCATAATGGCCATCTTTGAGAACCTGTCGACGACCACAAAAACACAGTCATTTCCATGCTTAGTGGAAGGAAGGCCTGACATGTAATCCATGGAGATGGATTCCCAAGGTCGACTAGGGGTAGGCAACGGGGTATAGAGGCCTTGCTTCTTAATGGTCGGTTTGGCAATGGCACAGGCAGTACATGATCGGATGTACTTCCCAACATCCTGTCGAAGATTTGGCCAATAGAAATAGTTTTGCAGTACTGCCACTGTTTTCTCGACCCCGAAATGCCCAGCAGCCCGACTGTAGTGTGCTTCCCAAATCATCTTGGCACGCTCGCTTGAAGGAACACAAAGGTGACCGAGGTGGCATAATAGGGCATCCTGGAGGTGAAAATCTGCAACCTGCCGACCCTCCAAGAGTGTCTGGTATGTGTGGCCGAATTCTGGGTCGCTTTTGTAGAGAAGTGGCCAATCAGAAGTCTCGTGCCCGCAAGAGTTGAGCACGGTGGTTAGCGCCATGATCGGTGGTCGACTGAGGCAATCTGCAACATTATTGGTGCTGCCCTTTTTATACTTGATATTCAAGTGAAACTGTTGCAGGTATGTAGACCACTTCTGATGGCGATCATTCTGCAATTTCCCTTGGGTCTGTATGAATTGCAGAGGTCGGTGGTCTGTGTGGATGACCGTTTCCTTCCCCAAAATGTAATGCTTCCATTGTCGGCAGGCCTGTACAATGGAATACATCTCTTTATCATAAGTGGGGTACTTCCGGACTGTGTCTGAAAGTGTTTCACTGTGATATGCCACTGGATGTCCATGTTGAGTAAGGACTGCCCCAATAGCATAGTCAGAGGCATCTGTCTCGACCTCAAATGGTTGTTGTAAATCTGGTAACGCGAGCACTGGTGCCGTGCAGAGGCGATCCTTCAACTCCCTGAATGCCTTCTGTTGAGATTCAGACCAAAAGAATTTTGCTTTCGCCCCGCCCTTGGTGACTTGACTCAAGGGCCAAGAAATATGAGAAAATCCCAACACAAACCTGCGGTAGAAGTTGGCAAGACCTAGAAAGCTGCGGAGCTCTGTTAGAGTGGTTGGAGAGGGCCAATCCCGAATGACTTGGACCTTGGCTGGATCGACATGCACCCCCTGTTCATCAATGATGTATCCCAGATACTGGACCTCGGTCATGCCAAAAGTGCATTTCTCCAAATTGGCACATAGCTTGTGTTGCCGCAGTGTTTGGAGAACCTGTCGGATGTGGTGGAGGTGCTCTTCCCAACTCTGGTTGAAGATCAGAATGTCATCCAAGTATACTACTACAAAGGAGTTGGTGAATGGCCGCAAGATGTCATCCATTAGCCTCATAAAGGTTGCAGGAGCATTCGTCAATCCGAAAGGCATGACCAACCATTCGAAGAGGCCCTCCTTGGATTTGAAGGCAGTCTTCCACACATCTGAGGGTTTAATTGGTACCTGGTGATATCCTGACTTCAGATCGATCTTGCTGAAATATTTCGCCCCCTTTAGTTGGTCTAGGAGGTCATCAATCCGCGGGATCGGGTACCTATTACGGACAGTGATCTTGTTCAGCGCCCGATAGTCAATACAGAGTCTCCACGTCCCATCCTTCTTCTGTACCAACACTATCGGGCTCCCACAGGGCGAAGAACTCGGACGGATGTGACCTTTCTGTAGGAGCTCCTGAATCTGCCTCTTGATTTCATTGTTCTCCAGAACGGAGCGCCGATAAATTGGTCCATTGGGTAGCGGCGCACCTGGGGTCAGATCAATGGAGTGCTTGACTTGACAGTGCAGAGGAACCCCTGCCGGGGAGGTGAAGATGTCTTTGTACTCCTCCACAATCTTGTCCATTTGTAGCTGCCGTGCAGAGGGACCTCGTTTGGAGGCCGCGGCCACTGTCTTCTTCTTCCCTTGAGGGCGTATCATCAGGAAAACAAATTTCCTGGTTTTGGAAATGATCTTACTGCATTGTTTTGCAGTAATCAAAGAGATGGCGGCAGGTGGTGGTACCTCTGGTATCCTGAACAACTTATTTCCCAATGTAATAATAACAGCATGGGGCCTTGATTCATACACAGCATGTCGCTTCCACAAGTATGGTTGTCCTAGTAATACATCACAAACTTCAAGGGGAGAAATGTCACACAATACCTCATCCGTGAAGGGCTTGATGTTGTATGGAAGGCGACACTGCTGGCTCACGCGAAGATCTCGCCCTTGGTAAAGCCACCCAATGGTGTATGGTTGTGGATGTGCTGTGGTCGGTAAGCCCAACCGCTTCACGACCTCTGCCGAAATGAGGTTCTTTTGACTCCCGCTATCAACAATGAACTGTATCGGGGAGCCCTTGACCCACATCTGGGAGTGGAAGAGACGCTCCTCCTCCTCTGGATCTTCGGGTTCATTTTTCTGGATCTTTGCGGTAGCAACAGTGGCGCTGGGATCCGCATCAATGATCTGCTTCCCTTTTTCATACCCCTTATCGGGTTCTGACTCAGAGTCGGAACATGCATCTGATTTCGAAACCTTTAGCTCAGCCACCAGTGACTGTTTGGCCCGACACTCACTTGTGTTGTGAGTGGAGCTCTTATGGAACTCGCACCATTTTCCAGTGTCCTTTCTCGGCTTCGCGGCGTTGCTCTTTGCTTGCAGCTTCAGCTGGTTGTCTTGGGCTGTCCCGCCTTGGCTTTGTCCTTTGTTCTGTGGTTTAGGGGCACCTTTCCCCTGCTTTGGATTCGCAGATCCAAAGTCTCGCTTCTTTTGTTTAAACTTCTGCTCGACTTTGACGGCATACCGGTATGCTGCGCCGAGCGAGGGGATGTTTAGGAACTGTATTTCTTCCTGGATGTACTTGTGCAGGCAGCCACGGTATTTGAGTATCAAATGTTGCTCCGAATCCTTGATACCCAACTTTGTGCGAAGGGTATGGAAAAGATTGGTGAACTCCGGCACATCTTGGTCCCTTCCCTGCCGCAGCGTGGTCCACTTTATGTATTCATCCTCATAGCTTCCGACAGGGTAGTACTGCTCCTTGATGGCATCCCGGAACGAATCCCAGGTGGGTGCGGCTGAAAATAGTGAGCCAGTACTTTCATCCTTCTGCTCGCAGTAGGTTTCCCACCAGTCCTTGACGTGGGGGGCTGCTTTGAGAAGAGCAAAAACAATCTTTTCCCGACTCGAAAATTCATGAACAGAAAAATAACCCTCTAGCAGATTTAACCATTTATCTATGGCATCGGCGTCTATCTGACCCTCGAATATGGGGATTTCAAAATTAACTTGTACCTTAAAGGGTGTGGCGTTTCCAGAGGAGCTGCTGGAAGCCGATGCGCCGCTTCTGGGTAGCCGCTGAAGGATCTGCGCAAAGCTGTCCATCATCGCGTTCCGTTGTCGCTCGAGCGCTTCTTCGAGCAAGATTTTGATGGGATCTCCTGCCCCCTCGTCTTTCTTCTCGTCCGCCATGGGAGGCCGTCGGGATTTGCGAGGCTGGTCTTGCAAAGGTTCAACCAGTTCAAGCCCTAACTCCTTATATCCCGACCTTGTTGGGGACATGCAAAGAAAAACAGAGAAAAAGCAGACCGCTCTGATACCACTGATCCAGATTTAAGCAGGAGCGCAACAAATTACAGAGATAACCATATACACAAAGATGCAGCGGAAATAATACTTCATTTCATTAATGGAAAATACTGACATATGCTTACAAACAGAAATGGCAATAAACTAGCTAGGGCGATGGTAGCTTATCTTTGAGAAGAGATGTGATGGCTACATGCCTCTGAATTGTATTACAATGAGGCTCGAAGGCCTATTTATTGTTGAGAAACAATGGAAAACCCTTCACATACCGAAACCTAACTCTAGAAGATGAAACGCCAAATTGTGGGCCCCGTTTGGGTAAATTGGTACATCAATTTCCCGGGGTCGTAACTTTGGCATACGATCTCCGTTTGACACGTACGATAGCTCGTTAGAAAGATCTATCCGAGTACTCGTTAGAAAGATCTATCCGAGTACTACCACTTTGGGAGGCAACATAGGGCTCGGTCGCCCCAGAATTCCAAAAAAACGTCGTTTAGGGCCTCAAAACGGCTCCGGAAGTTCAGGACCCGAAAAACTGCTAAAAATAGTAAACTGTGCTACAATTAAGGAAACTGAAAATGCTGAGAAAGACAATGGTGGGGGTCCAGGTGGACCTGGCAGGTGGCCACCAATATCCACCTGGATCATTTCTCCCTGAGATTATCTCGGAAAACCAAGGAGGCTTTGTTCTAAATAGACAGACTATAGACAATGTTTTGGTTGTCCACGAAGCTCTACACTCAAGCATCCTCAAAAAAGAATAGGGAATTATCATAAAACTAGATATGGCCAATGCCTTTGACCGTGTAAGTCTTCCTTACCTCTCTCTTGTCTTAAAGAAATTTGGTTTCTCAAATGACATCATGGAGGTAATCAGTGCCTGCATTATGGGACCATGGATAGCCCCGTTGATAAATAGAAGACCGAGTGATTTCTTTCAAAGTTCCAGAGGGTTGAGGCAGGGTTGTCCTCTTTCACCTTTCTTATATATAATAATGGCAGACTCGTTAAGTAGAGCTCTAGAAAAGAGTAGGAGAGAAAGAACACTAACTGGTTTGCACATTTCACATGGTGTAAGAAGCATTAATCACTCCTTGTTCACAGATGACACATTGTTGATGGGTGGAGCCTCATGCATTATTGCCCAAAGATTCAAAAAATTCCTAGATAAATTCATGGAGGTTTCAGGTGGTCTCTTAAACAATGCAAAATGTAGAATATATGGCTAGAATGCTCCCTCCCACACCATGCAAAGAATATCTCAGATCCTTGAGATACCCATACAGGAAAAATGGAATCTCTTCTTCGACCTAGGACTACCCATATCAAAATAAAACCTAAAGGCTGAGTTATGGAGCACACAAACTGAAAAGATGAAGGAAAAAATTCAAAGTCGGGGTGTGTTGTGGTTGAACATTGCGGGCAAGGTGACCTTAATCAAAGCCATGCTCACTGCGTTGCCAATTTACCAATATGCCACTATTCTGGCTCCGGCCAGCATCCACAAACAAATGGAATTAATAATCAGGGGTTTTGTATGGTAGGGAGGAAAAAAGGAGACCAAAAAATTCAGCTTGGTAAAATGGGAACAAGTAATTTTGCCTTATGAGAAGGGAGGCTTATCCATAAGGCTGCTTGGAATGATGCTGCCCTAGGGGCCAAAATTATATGGAGAATGATAATCGGAAAGGACAGATGGTCGAAAAAAACTTTGGCTTTAAAATATATGAATCATCAAAGAACTCACTTGCTGGATGAAAATGTCCCAATAAGGCCATGTTCGCAAGTATGGAAGCTAGTCAAAAAAATGTTACCTATTATCACCAAGTACACTTCGAAGATGCCCGGAAATGGAAAAAGTATCAAGGTATGGGGAGACAAAATCATGGGGAAAGAGCCTTTATCAACCTACCCAGTTATCCATGAGGTAAGAGAATGGATGCAAGCTAAGGGGCTAACCTCCCTGCATTCTATATCTCCATGGAAAATAGAAATTGGCATGACTGGAACATTCCAAATCTACGTCCAAATTTAAAAATCCAATGGGATCTCTTAGTCCTCCATCTCAAAGTATCAGCCCCAACAAATATGGAAGATGAAGACACAATCATTTGGGATCCTAGTGGGGGTGCCTACTCAGTCAAGTCCAGATATAACACTCTCTAGGCACAGCAAGATGAACAAGATTGGCCCCCCTGGAAATCTATATGGAAGACATAAATCCTCCCCAAAGTTAAGATTTTCAGTTGGACTCTCCTAAAAGGCATAATTCTTACTGTTGATAACCTTAAAAGAAAGGGATTCTTCGGCCCGTCAAGGTGCTCAATGTGCCTAAATGAAGAAGAATCCATCCAACACCTCTTCTTGGATTGTCCCTTTACTAGAGAGTGCTGGAAGAAACTTACTAGTCCTCTGGAAATGGAGCTCAACTTCTCCATAACCTTTAATGACTTCTTTACTGAATGGAAAAAAAAATTACCCTTATTCATTGAAGAACAAGCAAACCATAAAAAGGTTCTGGGAAAGTCTCCCATCATTTCTCTGTTGGTAGATTTGGCTCTCAAGAAATAAAAGCAACTTCAAAGATCAAACCCCAAAGATTGGAAGAGTTTTGTCAAAAACTTGGGGACTCACTTTAGAATTTCTAAACATTAAAGGTTTAAAAGCAATAGACATTAGCAGCCTCCAGCAAGAACAAAGGAATTGGATCAACAAAGCAACTATCAGAAGTAACTGGAATATCAGTCCCAATGTTAGACCTCCATCTCAAAACTGGAAAATTAGATTAAATAAGGAAGAACTTTCAACATGGAAAGGAAATCTGAACAAGCATTGTCTCTTCTTTGACGGTGCCTCCAAAAACAATCTGGGTAGAGCTAGAGAATTAGGGATACTCCTCGACCCAGGGGGGAATAATCCTATCACTTATGAATGGGGGTTGGGGGAAACCTCTAACAATAAGGCAGAGACTTATGGTCTGCTAATGGGAACCAAAATGTAAAAAAAAAAAAGGAAATTAGAGACCCTATTATAATGGGAGATTCAACAATCATAATTGAAGCCATGATCAGTAGAAGAAACCCTCCAAATGTTGCCATGCACTGAATCCTCAATAGAATAAGGAAAAATATGGAAGACCTGGGAAATGTCACTTTTAAACATATATTGTAGGAAAACAACAGCTCCACTAACCACCATGAAAATTTGGCAGTGGCCAGGTCTAAAGGGGGGAAAAGAGTAGGTGAGGATGTGTTCCTCACACCTATTCCTTAGTACTATTTTCCCTGAATGAAAATCATGTCAAAAATCTCTTCAATCGATTATTTTTCATGTTTCAATGCAAATGTGATCTGCAGTGCCCATACTTATCCCTGCAGTGATTTCTTTTTGGTTGACAGAGCATGAAGGTCTCGTGACTCCACATGCATCTCATTGTGCATTTTCTGCTATTCTATCAGCTCTAAGATATTCAATATGCCTCCAATCGAGCTCTCCCAAGTCATCATTTCTTCTCAACTGACTTGGTCTCCTTCCACTCCCCCCTCTCTTTTATATTTCGGGCCTCCCTCTCCTCTATTCACTCCCTGATCGTCCCATGTTCTTCATGTTGATCTCTCTCCCCAGCGAGCTCCCTGTTTCTCTATTGTCCCCTCCCTTCTTCTCAGCCTATGTTCCATCCTTCTTCACCTTCCCTCGGCCCTCTTGGGCCTTCTCGCTCCCCCTCTCTACGATCCCAAGCCTCCTACAAGATTGTTGCGTGTGGATTGCTTCTCTCCTCATGCTCGCAATCCTCTTGTGAGCTTCTCATCGCCTCTCTGCTCTCCCTTTGGCTTTATACAATTTTTTCTCTCTCCTCTAGCATCTATATTATTTCCTCCATTTTCGTTGTCTATGCTGTAAGGCTTGATCTCTTCTACTTCCTGTTTCGAATCAAGCCAGCAAACTCATGCATTAACTAAGGGAAGTTGGAACTTCGTCCATCCAGCAAGAAGGATCATAGGCATCACTCTATCAAGCTCAGGGGAACAAAAACAGGACCTTCATCTAGCAGAGAAACTAGGAAGAACCAACATTCCATAGAGGATCATACCTCATATCAAAGGAAAGCAGAAGATCACTCAGCAATGGACTTAAATCCAGTAGACCGAGCATCCCAAAATTAGAAATGCGCTACATGTGGAGCTAACAAATTCATGATCGTTAAGATAAGAGAGACAATCCAAGACTTGAAGATTCAAATGAGGTCTGAAAACTCGACTTTGAAGAGACAATTGGAGAGTCAGAAGGCTGAAATAGACTCCCTCACCAACAAGTGCACTCACCTTGAGGAGACAATCAACTACCTAAAAAACATTACTTTGAATCAAGAGGGAGAAAACTCAAACTACTAGAGCAGTAAATATAAATCTCAGCAAGATCAATCTATAAACAAATATTAAATTTACCCATAAGTGTTTTTGAAGTCTCTTGGTTTCTAATAGTTATGTTATGTAAGTGTATTTTCTTGCTTTCTCAGTTTGTAAGGAAGTATGCTAGAAATGTAGTTGGAATCTTTGGAATTTTTGGATTCATGTCTAAAGGATCCCGGGACTGTATTCTCGACCTTCTCTCGTTCAACATGACTATTTCCAACCTCATATGTATCGGGAGCTTGCTCCTCTCTCTTTTTTGGAATATATAAAACCATAACCGATCTTGTAAAAAATACCATGATACCCTCGTGCCCTTTCCCATTTCATGTTGCCTTGTTCCACATTACCATCTTCCAATACCCTTCAAACAAAGGTGTCTTTCACCCTTCGTGCTCATGGGTTTCTATGAGACAAATTTTGTCTTTGTCTTCTACAATAGGGCCTAATATAGGTCCTTGTCTCCATGGGTAACCTTTGTAGTTCCAAAAAAATAAACTTAAGGAAACATGGGTATGACTTGATTGATATTTGGTTTGACATACAAGACTCACAATTAAGTCTTTGTTCCTGCTTGCCCATACTGACTGGCTTGTTGCATAGTTTCTTGCTAAAGAATTTGTTGCCTCTTCTTTGTTCCCATCTTGTTGCTTTGTTTGGAATGAGGTCCAAAAAAAGCTATCACAAGTTTACCTTTATAAATCCATGCTCTCTTGCCCTTGACCCTTGCTGCCCTAACCTTTGACATTTCCTCCCTCCTTTCCTCTTGTTGTCTTATAGTTAAAACTTCTTCCAGAAAAAAGCAAGAACCGCTCAAGAGCTACTTCTTTCTTAGAATGATGTGTTTATCATGCATGCTAGGCATGATGCATTTTATGGGCCTGGATCTCTCATTGCTAATCTCAACCATCCTCCATGCTTGGCATATTTATCCTTGCCAAAGTAACTTCTCTTTTAAGAATTCCCTTGCAAGGTCAAGAGACATTCATTTTTCCCATAGTCTTTCACCCCTTTAATAATTATGTTTGTTGCTCTATATTTCCTTTCATTGTTTTCTTTATCTTGCATGTTGCCAACCCGAATGTTTGCTTCCTCTTCCCTTTTAGAAGAAATGCTAATAACTTGTGCCCAAGTTTTGGAGATGTAATTTGTGAAACCTCCTTTCATTTCTTCTCTTGCTTTCATTTCATGGTTGTTTATTTGGGCAACCTCTTTCCCTTTATCCTGAGATGGTTTTGAATTCACCACCACTTTACTTTCCACTACAAATTTCTTCATGTTTTGTATATCTATCTTCATGAGTTGCCATTCCATCTTCCCTTTAAGAGAGCTTCCTGTAGCATTGCCACTTGCTCCTTCAAAACTTTATTGTTTTCTGTTAAAAACTGATTTTTAGTTGTTATTGCATGAATTTTATCATCTCTTTCAAGCTCTTTAGCTTCTAAAACTTCCAACCTCTTATTTGCACTTAACAATTATTTCATATAAAGATCAAATGACTATGTGAGAGGTGTGGATGTGGGGCTATAGAATGTAAAATCATCAATGACTTTTCCTTTGGGTCTGTTGTTGCCACATGCTTGCAAAAGGGGAGTTGTTTGAATATTACTTATTACGAAGGGCTCGAGTACTCTCCCTTTGAGACCATTTTTTCCTTGTCTTCTCCCATTTTAGACGAGATAGTCTTCACTTTAAAATGCCCTGAAACTGTTTGGGATTGACCCAGACCCACTTCCATGCTTTAGTTGATGAGGTAATTTTCACTTGTCCTAGATCATTTGTTTCCACAGGACCTGAAATTTATTGTTTCGTTGTCATGTTTGAATAAGCCTCGTTGAAATAAAAATTTCCTTCTTGCTTCAGTAATTACACCTATTTTGCTACATTCCTAGGAACATCCAATCATGGAGCCATTATTCTTCTCCATCCCAATCCACAAAGACGGAGTTATTTCCTGACCCTCCAGATCACCTGCTTATGACTCATCGTCAAGCAAGCCCTTGTGAATTTACTCTCCTATTGCTCCATTTTCCAGCTACAACTACGACTACAGTTTCTGAATTATGACTCTCTTACTCATATGATTTACGAATTTCCTGGTAACGGATCTCTTTCTCACTTGGTTATGGCTCTCCTACTCGAACAATCGATTCATCTTACTTACTTACAACTCTCCTGCTCGGACAATTGATTTGGCTTACCTTCTTACGACTCTCCTTCTCACCTACTTCAGCTGCTTACGAATCTCTAGGTAACGACTCTCTTGCTTACCTGCCTACGACTCTCCTGCTCACGACTTTTCAACAAATTTGGATTGCATTTGTTGTGGTGTTCTACGTTGTTGCTACATAGAAGTATTCAAATCTCCCCTATCAAGAATTTTTTGTGGACAATTGATCTGACTCACCTGCTTACGACTCTTTTACTCACCTACTTCATCTGATTATGACTCTTCGACTAGTTGCTCAGGGCCATTATTTTACAACATCTCTACCATAGTGGGTTGGAGTGTGCCTCTAGACCCAAATATAATTTATCTTTTTCATTATTAATAAACAATGTAACACTTATTATTAAATTTATGGAATAATTAACATTAATTTATCTTTTTTTATTAACTATGTCGATTTGCTAGTTTATCTGAGTCCTTAGATGACTCGTTCGACTAACTTGTAGTTTGAGTAGTCGTGACCCAAGGGAATCTAAGTTGTTAAAATCACCTGGGGATCTAACTCGGCCTAGGCCACACCAACCCTTAGCATGGCTAGATATTTTTCACACAAAGTTTTGAACTGATGACTTTTACTCTAGGGAGTGCCTTAACAAAAACCCTATCACAATCCACTCTATGCTCATGGGCAATAGGTGTGTCTATTCTAGAATAAGCCTTCATTTTAATTTAATTATCGATACTTTTCTATGGGGCATAGAATAAATAGTTATTGGGTGTTCCGTTAAGGAAATTTGTGGTGAAAAGATCATCAGTTCAAAACCTCGTGGACAAAAATCCAACCATGGTAAGGGTTGGTGTGGCCCAGGTTTGGTGTGATCCCCGAGTGATTTTTTTAAATATATATATATATATATATATATATATATATATATATATATATATATATATATATATATATATATATATATATATATATATATATATATATATATATTCTTTTAAATCTAAAAAGATCAACTATGGTAATTTCATTTATAATAATAACTACTTGGAGTAAGTTTCTTCATATAAATATCTAGGAATCGACATCCATTATCAACTCAATTGGAATTATAACATTGAGAAAAGGATAATTGGAGGCTGGAAAGCTTATTATGGGCGAGAAATCAATTGTAAGTTGATAGACCTTTGGGTATCAAGTAAAAAAACTCATATTTAAGACTCTCCTCACCCTTTTTATTTTATATGGATATGAGCTTTGGAGTTGCAGTATATCTAGAGAATCATGGAGGAAGATTGAATTGGTCCAAAAGCAATTTATAACCTACAATCTCAATATTAAAGGAAATACTCCCTGCCCCATCCTCTTGATTGAATCTAGCCTTTCCCCCATTGAAATCATAGTTATGACTAGGTATCTCATGTCTAAGAATAAGCTATACAACATGGAAGCCAAGAGGTTTCCTAAAATTGCTTCCAACTCTAGCCAAAACACCCACCTTTGGCTTAAGTGAGGCTAGCATAAAGATGCACAGTCTTGGCTAGACCATTGAGGGGTAAAGGAGGAGATCCTCTTAAAGAATAGGGTTAATATTACAAATATTATTACTTCCAAATTTAAGGATAAGTTGTAGGATGATAAGAAGTTAAAGGGAAAGAGGAAGCTAAAGTATCATATGGAGGTGATCAACTCCAATCTTGAAAACCATAATTATCTTTCTATATTGATCAGTACTAAGAAGAAAATGAACATTGTTAAGATAAGAACTAATTCTCATGAGCTTCAAAGCGAAACTAGGCATTGGTAAATTCCAAAAACACCTTGGGACGAAAGAGTCTACCACCTTTGTGATACTAAGAAAGTTGAATATGAAAAGCACTTTCTCTTGGATTGCCAAATGCTTACTCACATCTTTTCTAATTTTCAAAATCTTTACCACCCTACCAACCTTCTTAACTTGTTAAGACAACAAAACTATGGTGATCTAAGGACGCTTCTCTCCCTTCTTTTCAATCATAGAAATAAAATGTTAAATAATCTCAATTAATCTCTTACTTTCTTAAGGTTTGATAGACCATATTCGTCTTAGTGGACGTTAATCATCATCGTCATCATTAATAACAATATTAATTTAAAATAAAGTTATAAGTTAGTTAAATTTTATGTTTCTTTGTAATCTTGGCAATGTAAGTTGTATCATGGCGTAAGTGTTTTGATATTTATCATGGATTGATGCCTATCGATGTTTACCAATCATTTAATTTATATGGCTTTCTAGTTTTATATTAAATAGATACATTAACAATTATTCTTTAATATGTATGGAACAATTAGTAGTAAGTGTTCTTTTAATATTAATTATGAATTTTTATTGATTAGTCAAAAAGAAACATATACTCTTTTTTGCTACTATTGGCCTATCATCTAAGAAACCAAATTAGTACCATAGAAATGCTGCTTTTGTCCATATCATTAGGGAAAATGATATCCATTCTTCAAAAGCGATAAAAATTTTGGTAATGTCTAAGCTATAACAAGAAAACTTATGCCTATTATGTTGACCAACAACAACCTTGTTGCTTCTAAAGCAAAACACATAAAGTAAAACTATTAACATGTTATGAAAATAGAGAGTCCACTTGAATGATGGCAGGAGATTTAATGTCTTCTTCAAAATTTGAAAATTCTAAGTTGATTATCTTCTTAGCCATTGTAGAAACCTTGTCATCCAATTTTCTAAGATATCTCTAAACCTCATCAATATAAAGAAGAATTTATTGTTGAGCTCAAACCTCTCAACTAAAACTTTCCCCATGATAGCTTTTAGTTGCCAATAGAAATATATTCTTTGTATATATTAGGTTTTTTTTAGTATGGGTGTTACCAATCTCAGGGATCCAACTATGAACTTCTTCTTGGATGTGAACCTTCGTTCAACTATGGTCTCATCCTCAACTTCTTGAATTTATCTATGGATCTCCAGAGGAATCATAATGGTATAAATGGTTGTAAAATGTTGTGCAACGATTTGGGCTTTTAAAGGATAGGGAGCTTGGGACCCCCTTTAATCCCTACAACTAGAGGCCTAATGAAGCCTCGGCATTGGGACACACTTAGTTGAGGGAGAGAGCACATAATAAAAGGAGACTGCAAAAAGGAGGAACTAAGTTTATCGTGGTCATATAGAGGAGGGAGGGAGGACATCATGCCTAAAAAGGAGAGTAAAAAACCAATACCCTTAATGAAAAATCACCATAAATAACAAAAGTGATTTGTAAAATGTTGAGGATATTCCATTGGGAGTTCATTGCAACAAATCTGATAAAAATAAACTGGAATATGAAATCTATATTTGATCCAAAATGGATCCAGGTTTGCCTTCAGATAAAAAGTCTTCAAATGCAGATGAAAGTGGGATCAAGTTGAAGTTCTCGTCGATACGATTCCAACGGTGTGAACGACGCGTAAATGTGAGTCCAGATGAAGAAGTTAAATCCAGTCAAATTTTCAAGTCAAACTAGGGCAAAATGAGGAAAAGTCAAAGTCAAATAGTCAACGGTCAACAGTCAAACCAGGGTGATGTCAGTAGGACACATGTCGTCCCAGGAATGTGCCATATCTCCAGGGTGATGTCATCAAGGTTGGTAATGTGTCATAATCTGATTGGTTGAGACGGGCCAATCTGGTGCTGACACGTGGCAGCCCAGATTTGCCCAATATTGGCATGAAATCCAAAAATTTGGGGGTCAAGGAGGATCGAACCCCTGATCTCCTGGAATGGTTAATATTTCGCCGAATTGTACTCACCGGTTGAGCTATATTGTCGCTTTTTTATAACGGTGCAGATATGGTATTTATGATGAATAGGATTCATTGTTGGAAAAGGGCTAGATGGTTGGGGTCAACCCCACGATCATCGGACCCTTAACATTTATTACTATCATAACCACCAGACTGATAACATTTCATGGCACCGAAACTGTAACCATATCACACCAAATATCAACATATATACGGCATATAATATATGTGTCAATGCATATAACTCAACCAACGACGGAAGGGTAGGGCAGAGGTTTCGAACCTCCAACCTCCCAAAACATATATATACAACGTTTTCACACAAGTCCGCTAGCCAACGTACCAAGCAGTGGAGCTTGGCATTCAAGCCACCCAAAATTTATTTATGTTTATGCAAGTGCCGAACCAACCAAAACCACCAACACGCTTTCCAAAGTGGTTTTTTATTGCAGAGAGTGGTTTTCTTGCAGGTAGAGGCAGTTTTTGCAGGTGTATGGTGATTTTTGACTTTCCAGGGGGTCTGTAAGTCACTGTGGCCAAATATGGTCGAGTTTACACTCATTTGACTTGAAATTTTGAACTTGACGCAGTGGTGACGTTCATTTTCTCATCTGATACTTTGTTTTTGAGCTCATGTCTGTAACAGGATATTGAAGACAAAATAAAGAGGTCAACACTGGAAGCAAAAGGACCAGGAGACGTAGCCAGAAATTCTGGTGAACCCCTTTATTAAATTTGGCTGTGTTGATGTGTTTAAATGTGTCTTCAAATTGTTTATGTGTTTATGTTATTCACAATATTTTCGATCCATTGCACTAAGTAACATAAGCGAATTCACACATAGTCTATAATACCTTTTTCATTAATGGATCATGTGGTATCAGAGCAACTAGGTTTTTAAGGTTTGACAAGTTTGTGTGAAGATTTGGATGCTTACTAGGTTGAGGCTCAAATGAGATGAAGGAGAGCTTGTTGAAGAAAATCCAGAAATTGGAAGGGTCTTTCACAAAGAAGGATGGCAGATGAAACTCCACTTGGGTCAGAATCCCAATTCTTAGATAGTTTCATGACGATATGTGCCATGGTGGAAGAGATGTATCATGAGTTTAAAAAGGGTAAAGGTGAAGGCACTTCATCACCTAAACCAGACAAAGGAGCAGAGGAACCTTTTCTTTTTACTCCTCTAGATAAAGAAGATAAAGGAAAGGGAGAAAAGCCTCCTCCATCTCCTCCCTCATCACCATCATCATCAGCATCATCATCTTCTTCTCATAAAACTAGTTCTTCTAAAAAGAAGAAAAAGAAAGCCTCTTTGATCAAATTATATGTAAAATTTGATTTGCCAATTTATGATGGAGAACTTAATGTTGAAAAGCTTGATAATTGGATAAGGCAAATTGATGTATATTGCAGGGTGCAAAAATTTGATTCAAAAAGAAAGAAGATCTAGCTTGCTAGCCTTCAACTTGGAGGAACCACACTTGAATGGTGGGAAGGCAAGACACAAGAAGATCTCCAAAAGCATGATAAAATAATTTCAACTTGGAATGAATTTGTTTATGCTATTAAAAAGCAATTTTATCCATTGGCTTATATGCAACAAGCAATGATGAGTTGGCAAACACTACATCAATTAAAAGGTCAAAGTGTTCAAAGTTATACTCAAGAATTCTGTAAGAGAGCTTTAACATTAGGCATATCATTGGACTCACCAGAGACATTGTTGAAATACATAGGTGGTCTTCATAGTTATTTGAGGCATACTATACTTATGTTTAATCCAACTAGCTTAGATGATGTATCTGTTCAAGCAACTCATCTAGAAGCTAGAGGTAAAAATGTAACCTCAGATGTTGGGAAATCATCCAAACCTATTGAAAGAAAGAATAAAGGCAAGAAGAAACTTAAGTGGAAGGAGAATAAAGCAAACACTGTGAATAAAGATAAACCTTCATGCACTCATTGTAAGAAGGAAGGACACGATGAGGCACACTGTTGGTCATTGCATCCAGAATTGAAGCCTAAGAAGTTTGGAGGTAAAGAGTGAAAGAATGTTGTTGCTATTCAAAAGGACTTGGGATCAGATTTAGGTGATGAGACAATAGTTACAGCTATAGGTATAAAAGGTAAAGATTCTAAAGCATCTACAAGTACTTCTTCACATTCTGTTGATAATGATAATGATGAGAGGAAAAGAAATGAGCTATTTCACATAAGAGTCATTTCCAAGCATACTAAAATTGATACTTTATTTGATAGTGGGTCACAAGTTAATTTGATTTCTGAAGCAATTGTAAAGAAGTTGGGTCTAGAAACAAAACCTCATAAAAATCCATATCCGTTAGGTTGGATGTGTGATAAAACTAAGCTACAAGTTATGAAACAATGTAAACTCCGTTTTGCTATTGGGTCAAAGTTTGTGGATGAGGTTGAGTTAGACATAGTCCCATTAGACACATGTGGAATTGTGTTAGGAAGTCCATACTTGTGCGATAGAAATGCTATCTTCTATCAAACTAAAAATAAGTATCAATTCACTAAGGATGGAATTGAATATATTGTAAGGGCTCATAAACTCAAAGATAATTTCTCTCTCATAAATTCAGGACAGATGAAAAGAATTATAAATGCAAGCAAACAATTTTTACTTATGATTGTAAAAGCAAAGGATATTGATAAATCCGATGCATTCCAAGGCTGTAATCCTAAACAGAAACCAGATCTAGTTAAAGTTGTTTCTGATTATGATATTTTGTTTCAAGAGCCTAAAGGGCTTCCACCTAAGAGAGATAGAACATGAGATTTATTTGCAGCAAGATGCTCCACTACCTAACATTGGAATGTACAAGTTATCAGCTCTAGAGAATGCAGAAATATGGAAGCAAGTACAGGAGTTTCTCGATCAAGGGTTTATTCGACCAAGCACATTATTGTGCGGATCACCTATTGTGTTAGTGCGAAAGAAAGATAGTTCGTGGGGAATGTGCATTTATTTTATAGCATTAAATAAAATCACAATAAAGAATCGTTATCTTCTTCCTCGTATTGATGATTTGTTAGATCAGTTAAAGGATGCAGTTTACCTCTCTAAGTTGGACTTGCGAAGCGGCTACCATTAGATCATAGTTGTAGAACAGGATGTGTGGAAGACTGCTTTCAAAACGAAGCAAGGACTCTATGAATGGATGGTTATGCCTTTTGGCTTAACTGACACTCCAGCTACATTCATGCGAGTCATGAATGATGTATTTAGACCATTCATTGATGATTTTGTAATAGTCTATTTAGATGATATTCTTGTTTTCAGTAGAACATGGGGTGAACATGTTAAACATGTAAAACAAATTTTAGATGTTTTGAAAAGAGGAAATCTCTATGTAAAACTGTCAAAATGTGAATTTGGCAGAACATCTTTGAATTATTTGGGTTATATTGTAGGGTGTGGTGAATTGAAGATAGATCCCTCTAAGGTTGAAGTCATTGTAAATTGGCCTAAGCCCAATACTGCTACAAAAGTTAGAAGTTTCTTACGGGCAGCGCAATATTGGAGAAAGTTTATTGCTAACTTTTCTTCGATTGCAGCTCCTTTACATGCTTTGACAAGTGTGAAACAAGTGTTTTATTGGGAGGCAAACAACAAAAAGACTTCGACACATTGAAAGAAAGGATCAATACAATGCCAGTACTAGCACTGCTAGATCTTCAGCATCCATTTGAGGTCGAGACAGATGCAAGTGAATATGCCATGGGGGTAGTGTTGATGCAGCACGGAAAGCCTATATGCTTTCATTTTGAGACATTCACATCAGCAATAGTTAACTATCCTACATATGATAAAGAATTATATGCATTAGTTCAGAGTGTCAAAAAGTGGAAACATTACACAATGGGTAAAGAAACAATCATACATACAGATCATCAACCACTTCAATATTTACACTCACAAACTAAATTGCAACAACCACGACATTACAGGAGGATGGGTTTTCTACAACAATTTCATCTTGTTATCAGATATAAGAAGGGCATACATAATAAGGTTGCAGACTTGTTATCAAGACCAATCATAAATGCATCCACAATACTTAAGCATAATTCAGTAATTCATGAAAGTTACATTGAACAATATGCTCAAGACACATATTTTAAGGATGTATATGCCACTTTAAGTCATGGCAAGCAGGTAGAGAATTGGATTATTACATAAAGGACAAACTCTTATATCATTTGGGAACGTTATGCATTCCACAAACTGAAAGAGTTAACATAACTCGAGAAGCACATACTTCTCTCATATCAAGTTATTTTGGTGTACATAAAACAATTGCACAATTACAAAGATTCTGCTATTGGCCACGAATGAATGAGACAGTTTCTAGATATATTAAAGGATGTACTATTTGTGCTACAAGCAAGCCAAGTAATAGAAAATTAGGTTGTATACTCCATTGCCAATTCCTTCTCATCCTTGGGAAAGAGTTTCCATGGATTTTGTTGAGGGGTTGCCAAAATCTAGAAAGGGTCATGATTATTTGTATGTAGTTATGGATAGGTTTAGTAAGATGTGTATTTTGACGCCATGTAATAAACAGGTCACAACTGAACAAACTGCAAAGTTTTTCTTTCAAAATGTAGGGGTTCATTTTGGGTTACCCAATTCTATTGTATCTGATCGAGATTCTCGATTTATCGGGAAATTTTGGTCAAGTCTATGGGAGTTAATGGACACAAATTTAAAGAAGAGCACGACATTTCATCCACAAACAGATGGTGAGACAAAAGTGGTCAACAGGACAGTGATACAGTTGCTTCGAGGATATTGCAACAAACGTCCCAAACTTTGGGATGAGCATTTGTGTTATGTGCAGCATGCTTACAACCATGCAAAACATTCTTCTACACAGAGATCTCCTTTTGAGACTTGTTTTGGTTTTACACCAAAGTCTCCCTTGGATTTTGTCGTTGGTAAAGACATAACAGTTGATGGACACAGTGATGTGGACAAAGCGACCAAGTTCATTGAACAAATCCAGGAAATTCACCAGGCAGTATAGGAATAGCTGGAAAGAAGCCAAGCAAAGTATAAGGTGTGACATGAAAAGCATCGAGTTGAGCATAGTTTTCAATTTGGTGATCAAGTCTACTTGTACATCAGCAAGTAAAGACTACAAGGGGAAGGTAAAAAGTTGAAACCAATTAGATATGGTCCTTTCAAAATACTTGTTAAAATTGGTGAAAATGCTTTCCATTGTAAATGTTGAAAACCTGCGATTGTATGAGCCTTCATTGACTGAAGATCTCGAAGAGCAAGGTTAGATACCTTCCATTGAAGATCTTCTGCCTGAGTATCTCAATGAGCTACAAGAGGACATAGTTCTTGATAGGAGGATAAGGACTTCGCGACGGGGAAATGTTGAGTATCTTCAAGTTGGACTCAAAGTTACAAATCCAAGTAAAGCATGATGGATATAGATTGGAAAAGTGAGGGAACTTTATCCTCACTTACTCGATAACTAAAACCAACTTTTGGTGGTCCAAAAGCTTCTAGTGGGGAGGAGTGATCCAAAATGGATCTAGTTTTTCCTCTGGATCAAAGTCTTCAAATGCATATGAAAGTGGGATCAAGTCTAAGTTCTCGTCGATATGATTCCAACGATGTGAATGGCGCGTAAATCCGAGTCCGGATGAAGAATTTAAATCTAGTCAAAGTTTCAATTCAAACTAGGGCAAAATGAGGAAAAGTCAAAGTCAAACAGTCAACGGTCAACCTAGGGTGATCTCAGCAGGACACGTGTCATCCCGGGAATGGACCATATGTCCAGGGTGATGTCATCAAGGTTGGTAATGTTTCGTAATTTGATTGGTGTAGACGGGCCAATCCGGTGCTAACACATGGCAGCCCAGATTTGCCCAATATTGGCATGAAATCCCAAAATTTGGGGGTCAGGGAGGATTGAACCCCTGACCTCCTGTAATGGTTAAGATTTCACTAGATTGTGCTCACTGGTTGAGCTATATTGTCACTTGTTTATTACGGTGCGGATATGGTATTTATGGTGAACAGGATTCATTGCCGGAAAAGGGCTGGATGGTCGGGGTCAACCCCATGACCGCCGGAACCTTAACATTTTTTACTATCATAACCGCCAGACTAATAACATTTCATGGCAGCGAAACCATAACCATATCGTACCAAATATCAACATATATATGGCATATAATATATGTGTCAATGCATATAACTCAACCAACGGCAGAAGGGTAGGGCAGAGGTTTCAAACCTCCGACCTCCCAAAACATATATATACAAAGTTTTCACACAAGTCCGCTAACCAACATACCAAGCGGTGGAGCTTGGTATTCAAGCCGCCCAAAGTTTATTTATGTTTATGCAGGTGTCGAACCAACCAAAACCACCAGCGCGCTTTCCAAAGTGGTTTTTGATTGCAGAGAGTGGTTTTCTTGTAGGCAGAGGTGGTTTTTGCAGGTGTATGGTAGTTTTTTACTTTCCAGCGGGTCTAGAAGTCACTGTGGCCAAATTGGTCGAGTTTACACTCATCTGACTCAAAATTTTGAGCTGGACGTAGTGGTGATGTCCATTTTCTCATCTGAGAATCTGTTTTTGAGCTCATGTCTGTAACAGCATATTGAAGACAAAATAAAGAGGTCAACACTGGAAGCAAAAGGACCAGGAGACGTAGATAGCAAGTGTGGTGAACTCCTTTATTAAATTTGGTTGTGTTGATGTGTTTAAATGTGTCTTCAAATTGTTTATGTGTTGATGTTATTCACAATCTTTTCGATTCGTTGCACTAAGTAACATAAGTGAATTCACACATAGTCTATAATACCTTTTTCATTAATGGATCAAGATTATGAGGGTTAATTTTTCTTAAATTTCTTGATTTTTAAATTATTGTTGTTTTGCTTATGCATGTAATAGATAAAATGCAAAAAATGAAGAACATCAAAATATAAACACACATCAATCACCATGAACACTAAGATATGACATGGGAAACCCTTTTGGGGAAAAAACACAGCTAGAAGGTGAGGTTGCTTTACTCTCGTTTGTTTAGAATGGAAATGATGCAGACATAAAGGAGAAGGAACTTTGTATGGATTTGCTTGAGATATGTAGCCCATGCGTTGCTACACAACACAAAGCCCCTCTGTTATGCTTTCTCTATCCACACTTAGCTACTCTACTCTACTAGGGAACAAAATGCAAGCAAATGGAATGGAACCCCTTTTCTTCCTAGTGGCCTAGTTATAACATAGGCTAATAGCCAACTAGGGTTTAAATTTGAACCATTCAACCCTCAATGTGAGTTAAAATTCGACCCTTCTAGATTATTCTTCATCATCCCCACATGTCTAGCACCAATTCCATGAGAAATAGGGGATAACATGACATCCTCTTGAATTATGGTGGTCAACACAATATGTCAACTTTTGGGAAGCATAAATTTTTCATCATAACTATAATTGATGACTTTCCTAGATGGTTGGAAAGGACTCTACGTGTAGAATAGAACCAGTGGGTGCATGCTTAAGTGATAAAGTTTTACCCCTAAAAAACATCACTTAAGTCTTAAGTTGACTCTAAAAGGTTTCTAACCCTAATCCTCTAAACTAGGTCCCACTGGTAAAACTTATCCTCTAAGTTTATTTCTTTGATTTTTCCATCCTAAAAGCATCAAGGTGGATGAAAAATAATATAATCATCCAAATGGGATCATACTTCCCAATTTTGGGAATTTTTTGAACACCAAAAGATTTTACTAAATGAGGTGAGAACATTTTTCGTCTACCTTCTCTCTTGAGTACCATTTAGTCTTTCCTGGAAGTTGTCCTTTCAACCTAATTCCTCTATGGAAGATAGGACATACTCCTTTTACTGATCTAACATGGAGGACTCATAGAGTTTTAGATTTTCAACATTCTCCACTAAATAAATAATGGGGGTAGACTGAGTGGGTAGGAATTATCTCCCACCTTTTCTAATATTTTGAAAAGACCATAATTAAGAGCCTTTATTTTCTTACCAGGACCTTGTAACTTCTCCTTGCTCAACTATGATCATAATCTGTCTCCCACCCTAAATAACTTCTTTATTTTTTGTCGATCATGTGTGGCCTTATACTTTTCCTATGAATTCTTTCGTGTCTATTGTACTTATAGATGGATGTCTCTGAACTTCTAAACACATCTCTATACCATTAAATAATCCCCTTTGAGATCCTCCCTCACTCCTTGTTGTCCATATGAAATATTTAAAGGTGAAGTTGGAAAATACCTAAAACAAGTTTCAAAAGGGGGCTTACCAGTAAAATTGTGGACTACTATGTTACAGGAGTGTTGTATATATACCATATTTTCATCCCAAGTCTTCATATGCTTTTTATTGTAACCCCTTAAAATATACACCGAAGTCCTATTGGCTACTTATTTTTTCCCATTTGTTTATGGATGGAATGTTGCAGACCTCTTCAAATTTGTGTCCATCTTCTCCCACAATGTAGTCCAAAATGCACTAAGAAATCTAGTGTCCATGTCTAAAACAATGTTCCTTGGTATCCCAAAGTGCACCCAAACTTGTCCAAAGAACATGTATGTTTCTTCTTGCCCACTAATGGTTTTTTTACAGGGCATGAGAACCCACATATTGTTTAACATGTGAACTACCATGAATAGGTAGTCATGTCCCTTCCTTGTTGTCGGTAAACCCCCCACAAATTCCATGGAAATACTTTCCAAAGTATAAGTGGGTAAAGGAAAGGGATGGTATAAAAATTGTTTTCTATTGCTAGTCTTTTTGGTACAACAAAGCATACATCCTCTTATGAACCTAGCTACATCTTCTTTCATTTTGGGCTAGTACACATACCTCTATAAGTTGACCATTGTTATCCCTACACTAAAATTCCCTCCAACCTTAGAGGTGTCAGACTCTCTAATTAGATGCATTCACTCACCCATTGGAACACACAAATTGTCCAACATATAGATTAACCCATTCCAAAGATGATAGTAAATTGTGTTGTCTCCATTATTTGCATGAATCTGGATTTGCAATTATTGAACACCTCCTTGAAGTCCTCATATGTATATGCCTCTTTGTATGCATCGCGAGTAACAAATTCCATATGCATCAAAGTTCCCAAAGTTGTGATTTTGGATGTGGGTGGCCTTGAAAGAATGTCAGAAAACCTATTTGTGCTACCATTCTTGGACTTTATCACTAAATGAAACTAATATAATAACCCCATCCACTTGTAATGACTACTTTGTTGTAAGTTACTCGAGGCTTTTAGGTACTATAGTTGTCGGTGTTCTGTGGGGATGAGTATCTATTTTCGCATTATATAGTATTTCCACTTCTTAACAACTTGTACTGAAGCATAAAGATCCTTATCATCGGTAGGGTAGTTGAGAACCACCTGATGAAACACTTCAAAATGGTAGTATACAGGCCTTTCTTCCTGATCAAGACTACTCACATAACATACCCACTTGCATTTGTCTCCATTTTGAAGGGCTTTTACAAGTTTGGTAATGCAAGAACTGGTGCTTTATTTATTTTCTTTTTCAACTCCTTAAAGGCCTTATGCTGACCCTTCCTCCACTGGAAACTATTACCACTAAATTTTATGGCATGGATCAGTGTGGCTATTATTAAAAATAAGGCTATGAATTTCCTCAAGTACTATGTTTCCCAAACAAAACTCCTGGCCTTAGAAACATTAGTAGGCACCGACCACTTCATGATGGTGTCCATATTGGTAGGGTTTATCTTGACCTCCCCTCCACCAATCACGTTGCCTAAATACAACAAAGACTATTGTGAAAACTCACACTCCTTGAGATTTGTTGGAAATTTGTCATTCAACATGTCTAACTTGGCCTCTAGTGCTTTGGAATTTTCAGATTGTTATTGCATATTATGTCCCTATAATACTAGTGATGCCCCCATTACTATTGTAGTTGTATCCATTATTAATTTTGTTGTGCCCCATTGTCCCCATATTGTTATTACTGTGCCCCATAGAATCCCTCTATTGTTATTTTTGTGTCTTTATATTAATATTTCTAGGTCGGCTTGGTTATATTGTGACCCCTTAGACTCCTATATATAGAAAGGAGGTTTTGTCATTTGAATCATCCAAGAATTGTTCATTTTTGTAATGTAAAGCAGGTTGCCCCCTCGAAGAGGCTGAATTCTAAGGAATTCAACTATCTTTTCCATCTTTTTGTGAGTTCATAACATTTGGTGTCAAAGCTTTGAATTCTAGGGTTTCGCTGCTCCAAACAGGTCATTGTGGCATTTGCGCTATAACTTTTTTCTGCAACGTTTTAGACGCTAAAAAAAAACCCATTTGGGATGAAATATTTATGAACCTCGGGTCTGAATTTCAGAGCATTTCATGCTATATTTGTGGAGATATGATCTGAGGAAGTTGGCCTTTTTGCAGACTTCCGAATTTCATTCCAAACAAGTGACCTGGGGAAAATCGTCATAACTTTTGTTTTGAGCATCAGATTGAAATTTCGTAAGAAGTTACATAAAGAGGACAAAATGTAGTTTCATGTGTATATTTTTTAGATACTAAGGTCAAAACAGTGACACATGGCACTTAATACAAGTTCGCTCTTCTGGAAAGGTTTATAATTAGGTCATCTTGGGAGATTGTGCATAACTCTGACGTGGAGAATCTAAATTTGATCAGACTGGTGGCAATGGAAAGAGGACACAGAAGGATACTGCAGGTCACAATTTTAGAATTGGATGACCTGAAATTACAGAGATACATCAGATTCAATATTGAGCTCCTACAAAGTGAAAAAAGGTGTGTAGTTTTTTTTTTTTAATTTTGCATAAGCTTGGTTTGGAAAATTAGTTTGAAGGAATTCAAAGGGAATAGTAAAGCATTATTATCAGTAATTGATGCCCCAAGGAAAGAAAATGCAAACACATAGTAAGCAACCTGAAATCTCTAGCATGACTCATGAAGAAGAGGAAGAAATGCAACATGATATATCAAAATTACGAGACCAAGTGCAACAAATGTCACTCGCATAAAAAGTAACAGCATCTAAGATGGATGGTTTAAAGAAAGATGTAGAAGCTAAGATGTATGGCGTGGAATCTAAGATGGATGGTTTAAAGAATGGCATGGAAGCTAAGATGAATGGCATGGATGCTAAGATGGATGGCATGGATGATAAGATGGAAGAATTGAAGATAAATTTGAATAAGTTGCTACAAGGAATGGTCACTAATGGTGAAAGGGTAGTAAAGGAAACTCATGATGAGAACAAAAGAAATGTTAATCATGATTTCATAGACTCTAATGTTGGATCGAAGACCCACCATATTCCAAAAATCTAGGGAAGGGAAATAAGAATAAGAAAAAGGAAATAAGAATAAGATGAGAACATTTGATGGCAAGGATCCCGCAACATGGATACTACAGATGGAGCAATTTTTTGATCTCAATAATGTGCAAAACACACAAAAAGTACGTATTGCAACTTTATATTTGGAACCAAATCAGTTTGTATGGTATCAATGGCTTTGCTCTCATAAACAAATTGTCACTTGGGAAATTTTTACGGAAGAAATGACAGCACATTATGAGGATACAAAAAGCAACACTTTTTTTAGCCAATTGATAAGTCTCAAACAAAAGGGTTCAATGATGGAGCACATTGAGGAGTTCCAAAAATTGAACATAAGGGTAAAAAATATTCCAGAGGAGCATAGGATTGATGTGTTCATAGGGACTTTAAAGGAGAATATCCAACATGATGTTCGCCTTTGGGAACCTGATTCATTGGAGAAGGCATTCAGGTTAGCAAGAAAAATGGAAAGAAAAATTATGGCAACCAGGAAGCCTACCACTCACAACTATAAAGATGGAAGTGTTGTTGCCCCTAGCCTTCCACAACCTATAATGTTGACACCACAACAATTGGAAGAAAAAAGAGCAAAAGGGCTTTGTTACAGTTGTGATAGCAAATACACTAAAGGTCATAAGTGTGCTGAGAAGAAATTATTCTACATAGGTTGTGAAGAGGAAGAAGAAAAGTAACAAGAAAGGTCAAAAGAAGAGGATATACTCCAGGAACAAAGCCTAGATAAACAAGAAATGAATCTGACCATATCTTGTAATGCATTGGCTGGAATTACCACTCCTCAAACCATCAAGATAGAAGGACATATAAAGAAGAAAAAGGTAATAGTGTTGATTTATTCATTGTAAGATAGCAAAAGAGTTGAATTGCTTCCTATATCCAGCACCAGAGTGTCAAGTGATGGTTGCAAGTGGAGGAACGATAAATTGCTTTGCAAAGTGCCATAATATCAAGCTATCCATGGGATAATATGTATTGAATAGCCCAATGCTTTCCATTCCAATGGGAGGTGTCGATGTTGTACTAGGAGTTCAATGGCTACAATCCTTGGGTACAATAGCTTTTAACTTTCAAGAACTTTTCATGAAATTTTATGTGGAAGGAAAGGAAGTTGAATTAAGGGGTATTGCAGGGAAACCGGGAAAGATAATTAGCTCTAACGGTATGACAAAGCTTCTAAAAAGGGAACAACGAGGTGTAATTGCACAATTATGTTTGTTAGATGTTTCCACATCAAAATCATCAATTTCTCCAGATCTCCAAAAAGTCTTGGACAATAATTCCAAGGTATTTGAGACTCCCAAAGGTCTCCCACCTATTCGTGATCATGATCATGCTATTCATTTGATTTCAGGAAGTGTTCCTCCAAAGATCAGGCCGTATAGATATCCCTATTCCCAAAAGAGTGAAATTGAACGTATGGTTGCAGAAATGCTAGAGGCCGGTATAATTCAACCTAGCGAAAGTTCTTTCTATGCTCAAGTAGTATTGGTGCACAAGAAGGATGGATCATGGCGCATGTGTCCAGATTATAGGGAGCTCAACAAGCTCACTATTAAAGATAAGTTTCCCATTCTTGTCATTGACGAATTATTAGATGAATTGCATGGATCAATTTACTTCACCAAGTTGGATCTTCGTTCAGGATATCATCAAATCAGAATGAAGACTGAAGACATTCCGAAAACATCATTTAGAACTCATGAGGGTCACTATGAATTTTTGGTCATGCCTTTTGGCCTTACCAATGCACCTTCTAGATTTCAAGGTTTGATGAATTCCATTTTCAAACCCTTCCTTAAAAAATTTGTGCTAGTATTTTTTGATGATATACTAATCTACAACAAGTCTTGGAAGGATCATGTTGAACATGTTGACAGGGTGCTACAACTATTGGAGGAGAAACAATTATATGCAAAAAGATCCAAATGTTTCTTTGGAGTACAAGAGGTGGAATATCTGGGTCATATTGTATCTCATGAAGGAGTTAAGGTAGACCCTAGAAAAATTAAAGCCATTAAGGAATGGAAAATCCCCACATCCATAAAGCATTTGTGAGGATTTCTCGGGTTGACAGGGTATTATCGCAAGTTTGTTAAGAATTATGGGAAAATAGGAGCACCTCTAACAACATTATTGAAGAAAGATGCATTTTCATGGACTCCAAAAGCAACAAAGGCCTTCGAACATCTTAAAGAGGCAATGTGCCAAGCACCGGTCTTAGCTACACCAGACTTCACAAAAACCTTTATTGTGGAATGTGATGCTTCAGGAAATGGAATTGGTGCTGTTTAAATGAAAGATGAAAGACCCATTGCTTTCGAAAGTCGTCTAATCAAGGGAAAATATTTACACAAAGCTATTTATGAGAAGGAAATGTTGGCAATACTACATGCACTTAAGAAATGGCGACCCTACTTAATGGGAAGACACTTCAAGGTAAAAACGGATCATGATAGCCTTAAATAATTTTTAGAACAAAGATTATCCTCTGAAGAACAACAAAAATGGGTCACAAAGATGTTGGGTTATGACTTTGAAATCATCTACAAAAAAGGGAAGCAAAATGTTGTGACAGATGCACTCTCAAGAAGGATGAGGATGTGGAAGCATTGTTGTGCGCCATTTCTATTATCCAACCAAATTGGATAAACGAAGCAAGGGAGGAATGGAAGAATGACGAAGAAGTGTGGACTTATTCGAAAGTTACAACAAGATTCCAGTACATCTGATACATTTAGTTGGAAAAATGATTCGTTATGGTACAAAGATCGCTTATACCTCTCTAAGAATTCCCAACTCAAACAAAATATTCTTCTGGAATTGCACGCTTCTCCCTTAGGAGGGCACTCAAGATTTTTAAAAACTTACCATAGGGTTAAGAAGGAATTTTTTTGGGATGGCCTTAAATCAGATATTCAAAATTTTGTGGTAGAATGTTTGGTTTGCCAACAAAATAAAGTTGAAACAATTAAGACACCAGGTCTATTACAACCTTTATCCATTCCAAGCCAACGTTGGGAGGAGGTTTCAATGGATTTTATCACAGGTTTACCCAAGTCTGAGGGAAAGAGTGTCATCATGGTGGTAGTTGACAGACTTCCCAAGTATGCACACTTTTGTGCATTATCACATCCATTTAAAGCCAGTATAGTTTCTACTACATTTATGGAAACAATTCAAAAGCTACACGGAAATCCAAAGATTATTGTAAGTGACAGAGATCCCATTTTTACTGGAAATTTTTGGACAAAATTATTTTCTTGTCATGGTACTCAGTTAGTTCATAGCTCATCTTATCATCCTCAATCTGATGGGCAAACTGAGATAGTAAACAAATGTTTGGAAGGATATCTTCGTTGCTTTGTATCTGATAAACAAACACAATGGGTCAAATGGTTGCCTTTGGCTGAATGGTGGTATAACACTTCCTTCCATACTGCAACAAAAATGACCCCATTTATGGCACTTTATGGATATCAACCACCATCCATCACATCATATTTAAGAGAAAATTCTAAGGTTCAAGTACTGGAATGTCACATCGAGCATCAACAACAAGTTCTCCAAGTCTTAAAGGATAACCTCATGTTGGCGTAGAATAGAATGAAACAACAAGCAGATCAACATCGCAATGAAAGAAGTTTTGATGTAGGTGACTGGGTATTCCTACGGCTACAACCATATAAACAAATGTCCCTCAAGCAAGCTAAGAAGGATAATAAATTATCACCAAAGTATTATGGTCCGTACAAGGTGTTGCAAAAGATTGGTAGTATGGCATACAAATTGGAGCTTCCTGCAGCTTCTCGAGTGCACCCATTTTTCCATGTTTCATGTTTAAAGAAGGTTATAGGCGACAAGCTCCCAGTTCAAATAATATTTCCAGAACTTGACAAGGAAGGAAAAATTATATTGGAACCGGAAGCAGTCATAGAAACAAGAACTCGACAGCTACGAAATCAATCCATTTCGGAGTATCTCATAAAGTGGAAGAACTTATCCGCTGAAGATTCCACATGGGAGGATGAGAATTTTATACAGAAGTATCCAGAACTACTCAAGTGTTGAGGACAACACTTTTTTGAAGGAGAGGGGCATGTTAGGTCCCTATAATACTAGTGATGCCCCCATTACTATTGTAGTTGTATCCCTTGTTAATATTATTGTGCCCCTATTGTCCCCATATTGTTATTATTGTGCCCCATAGAATCCCTCTATTGTTATTTTTGTGCCTTTATATTATTATTGTTAAGTCAGTTTGGTTATATTATGACCCCTTAGACTCCTATATATAGAAAGGAGGTTTTGTCATTTGAATCATCCAAGAATTGTTCATTTGTGTAATGTAAAGGAGGTTGCCCCCTCAAAGAGGCTGAATTCTAAGGCGTTCAACTATCTTTTCTATCTTTTTGTGAGTTGGTTTCATAACATTGCAGTGTTAGGTTGAGCATGGTTTTGAGATGCCAGTAGAGCTCGATGGTGCGACTGTATAAATTCTCCCTGGCCTTGATGAGGCCTGGGTCGGGTATCCATTCAAATTAAGCATCTACCTCTTCGATGATCACCCCCTTCTAATATTGCGGGCTTGGAGCTCCAAATTATGAATGCAGTATTATGTTTTAGGGGCAACAAAGACCACATAATTGATGGTTTCTCTCCTCGCCGAAGTCTCAGATCTAGTGTGGGGCTGCATGCTGGGATTGTCCCACCTTTGATTTCTATATCCATGAATGCGGCGGGGGGCAGGGTCTGAGCCATGACGAGAAGCCATGAAAAGGATGGGAGGGGAATCAGGGGGGGAAACCAAAACAAAGGAGATGAACATGAAGGTTCGAGGGAAAACATAGTTGTGGGGATAAGCGAGCAGGTCAGGGCATTCATAGGAAGATTGGGCAGACGAGGTAGGAGGGGAAGAGGTCACCATGAATGCGCCATTAATTATGGCCAAAGTGAGGTACAAAGCAGTCACAAGAGAGCTAGAAATGGTACTGGTCGAGGGATCAGGTAGGTGATAGTTCTGATAGATCGTTGTAAACTGGGATTTTCTTACCTCATGTTGAGAATTGGGAATGATGCTCTGTGAGGGATTAATCATGAGGGGATGTGGAGATAGTACCAATCCAGTCCTGGAGACTGAAAAGTGATCTCAGTGTTGAGAGTTTCCCATACTCTGTTGTCTATATTATTTAAAGCTTTGTAATTCTCGCGAAGAGGTCCTTCCTCCAGGTCCCTCCATGCAAGCGAGCAGATTCTTGTGCTACTAGGTGGACCTTCATTGTCGAACCTGTCAGCCAAGTTGTTAGCCTTCCATTTGATGGCCTGGAAGTGGAGCCCACTAAGCTATCTGACATGATGGTTGATGGGATGAAGGGTATTTCTAAGCCTCTAGTTGTCCGTGACTTTGGTGACAACTATGCCCTACTGAAGCTTCTAATAGGCCTGGGTAGCTAGATTCAAATCTCCTTCCACGATGAGAGGCCATAATCCCTAGACTCTAGCAATTTCAAGGCCTTGTTCTAGAGCGGAGTTCAACTACATTGTTAGTAGTGATGCCCAGGCTGCCCGCATATATCCAAATTATCTCTCCTTTTCAGTTTTTGAAAACTCCCCCAAAACCAGCTGCTCCAGGATTGCCTTTAGAAGCTCCATCGTAATTCAGTTTGAGGATGTATTTTTCAGGAGGATGCTAGTGATAGGGAGCATCTGGGTTTGCCATAATCAGAGTCTTGTTTCTATGAGGGGGAGGGTGTAGCTCGAGGAGTTGCAAGATTCTTTGATCAACAGGACGAGGGGGGTCATTGAAGTTTGGAAAGTTGGAGATGGCAACTGATTCCCGGATTACCTATTTAATTGAGGTAAGGAGGCTCTCTTTTGGCTTTTTTTTATCTTTGAATATTCTAGCATTTCATTCTTTTCAAACAACCCAACATATAGTACTCGGGACAATGTTCTAGGCCGTTTCAACCATTGGGTGTGGGGAAATTGAAGGTCTCCAATTGTCCAGAGTGTTGAGGATGGAAACCCTGTCCTTATGATAAGTTCTAAAAACAACCTCAACCCACTCCCAAAGTTTGTTGGTGTAATCACAAATGTTGTTATGCAACCATCTCACAAAATAGAAGAAAATATAGATCAACGACTTCAAAATTAGCCTCTTTGACGGGGCAACCTCATTTACATTACACAAATGAACAATTCTTGGATGATACAAATGAAAAGATCTCCTTTCTATATGTAGGAGCCTAAGGGGTCATAATATAATCAAAGCCGACATAACAATAATAATGTAATGGCACAACAATAACAATAATGGGCTTCCATGGGGCACAATAATAGCAATATGCAGAAATATGGGCACAACAATAACAATAAGGGGCTACAATGACAATAATAATAAGGGAATACACTAGTATTAAAGGGACCTAACATGCCCCTCTCCTTTAGAACTGTGTTGTCCTCGACGCTTGAGTAGTTCTAGATGCTTCTATATAAAATTCTCATCCTCCCATGTGGAATCTTCAACGGTAAGTTCTTCCACTTGATGAGATACTCTGAAATTGATCGATTTTGTAGTTGTCGAGTTCTTGTCTCTGTGACTGCTTCAGGTTCGAATATGATTTTTCCTTCCTTGTCAAGTTCTAGCAATATTTTTTGAACTGGGATCTTGTCACCTATAACCTTCTTTAAGCATGAAACATGGAAAACTGGGTGCACTCCAGAAGTCGCAGGAAACTCCAATTTGTATGCCATAGTACCAATCTTTTGCAACACCTTGTACGGACCATAATAATTTGGTGATAATTTATTAACCTTCTTAGCTTGCTTGAGGGACATTTGTTTGTACGATTGTAGCCGTAGAAATACCTAGTCACCTACATAAAAACTTGTTTCGTTGCGATGTTGATATGCCTGTGGTTTCATTCTATTCTACACCAAAGTGAGGTTATCCTTTAAGAGTTGGAGAACTTGTTGTTGATGCTCGATGTGATCTTCCACTGCTTGAACCTTAGAATCTTCTCTTAAATATGATGTGATGGATGGTGGATGATATCCATAAAGTGCCATAAATGGGGGTCATTTTTGCTGTTGTATGGAAGGAAGTGTTATACCACCATTCAACTAGAGGCAATCATTTGAACCATTGTATCTGTTTATTAGATACAAAGCAACGAAGATATCCTTCCAAACATTTGTTCACTATCTCAGTTTGCCCATCAAATTGAGGATGATAAGATGAGCTATGAGGTAACTGAGTACCCAGACAAGAAAATAATTCTGTCCAAAAATTTCCAGTGAAAATGGGATCTCTGTCGCTTACAATAATCTTTGGGTTTCCATGTAGCTTTTGAATTGTTTCCATAAATGAAGCAACAACTGTATTGGCTTTAAAGGGATGAGATAATGCATAAAAGTGTGCATACTTGGTAAGTATATCAACTACCACCATGATGGCACCCTTTCCTTCGGACTTCAGTAAACCTGTGATAAAATCCATTGAAGCCTCCTCCAACGTTGACTTGGAATGGATAAAGGTTGTAATAGACTTGGGGTCTTAATTGTTTCCACTTTATTTTGTTGGCAAACCAAACATTCCCCCACAAACTTTTGAATATCAGATTTAAGGCCATCCCAAAAAAATTACTTCTTAACCCCATGGTAAGTTTTTAAAAATCTTGAGTGGCCTCCTAAGGGAGAGGTGTGCAATTCCATAAGAATCTTTTGTTTGAGTTGGGAATTCTTATAGACGTATAAGTGATCTTTGTACCATAAAGAATCATTTTTCCAGCTAAATGTATCAGATATACTTAGATCTTGTTGTAAATTTTGAATGAGTGCCCATGCTTCTTCGTCATTCTTCCATTCATCCCTTGCTTCGTTTATCTAATCTGGTTGGATCATAGAAATGACACATAGCAATGCTTCCACATCCTCATCCTTTCTTGAGAGTGCATCTACAACAACATTTTGCTTCCCTTTTTTGTAGATGATTTCAAAGTCATACCCAACATCTTTGTGACCCATTTTTGCTGCTCTTCTGAAGATAATCTTTGTTCTAAAAAATATTTAAGACTATCACGATCCGTTTTTACCTTGAAGTGCCTTCCCATTAGGTAAGGTCGCAATTTCTTAAGTGCATGTAGTATTGCTAACATTTCCTTCTCATAAATAACTTTTTCTAAACACTTTCCTTTTATTGGACGACTTTCAAAAGCAATGGGTCTTTCTTCTTGCATTAAAACAACACCAATTCCATTTCTTGAGGCATCACATTCCACAATAAAGGTTTTTGTGAAGTTTGGCATAGCTAAGACTGGTGCTTGGCACATTGCCTCTTTAAGATGTTTAAAGGCCTTCAATGCTTCTAGAGTCCAAGAAAATGCATCTTTATTCAATAATGTTGTTAGAGGTATTGCTATTCTCCCATAGTTTTCAACAAACTTGTGATAATACCTTGTCAACCGAAGAAATCCTCGCAAATGCTTTATGGATGTTGGAATTTTCCATTCCTTAATGACTTTAATTTTGCTAGGGTCTACCTTAACACCTTCATGAGATACAATATGACAAAGATATTCCAGCTCTTGTACTCCAAAGAAACATTATGAGGATTTTGCATATAATTGTTTCTCCTCCAATAGTTTGAGCACCTTGTCAACATGTTGAACATGATCCTTCCAAGACTTGTTGTAGATTAGTATGTCATCAAAAAATACTAATAAAAATTTTCTAAGGCTTTGAAAATGGGATTCATCAAACCTTTAAATATAGAAGGTGCATTAGTAAGGCCAAAAGGCATGACCAAAAATTCATAATGACCCTCATGGGTTCAAAATGTTGTTTTCGGAATGTCTTTAGTCTTCATTCTAATTTGATGATATCCTGAATGAATATCCAACTTGTTGAAGTAAATTGATCCATGCAATTCATCCAATAAATCATGAATGACAAACGAAATTCAACTTTCATAGTGAGCTTTTTGAGCTCCCTATCCAGACACATGTGCCATGATCCATCCTTCTTGTGCACCAATACTATTGAAACATAGAAAGAACTTTGACTAGGTTGAATTATACCAACCTCTTGCATTTCTGCAACCATACGTTCAATTTCACTCTTTTGGGCATAGGGATATCTGTAAGGCCTGATGTTTGGGGGAACACTTCCTGGAATCAAATGAATAGCATGATCATGATCACGAATATGTGGAAGGCCTTTGGGAGTCTCAAATACCTTGGAATGATTGTCCAAAATTTTTTGGAGATTTGGAGAAATAGATGATTTCTATGTGGGAACCTCTAGCGAACATAATTGTGCAATTACACCTTATTGTTATTTCTTTAGAAGCTTTGTCATGTCTTTAGAGCTGATTATCTTTCCCGATTTCCATGCGATACCGCTTAGTTCAACTTCCTTTCCTTCCGGAAAAAAATTCAAGAAAAGTTCTTGAAAGTTAAAAGCTATTATACCCAAAGATTGTAGCCATTGGACTCCTAGTACAACATCAACACCACCCATTGGAATGGAAAGCATTGGACTATTCAATACATATTCTCCCATGGATAGCTTGATATTATGGCACTTTCCAGAGCCATAATATTCTCCCATGGATAGCTTGATATTATGGTTCCTCCATTTGCAACGATCACTTGACACTCAGGCGCTGGATATAGGAAGCAATTCAATTCCTTGGCTATCTTATAATGAACAAAATTATGGGTACTACCCGAATCAATCAACACTATTACCTTTTTCTTCTTGATATGTCTTTCTATCTTGAGAGTTTGAGGTGTGTTAGTTCTGGCCAATGCATTACAAGATATGGTCAGATTCATTTCTTGTTTCTCTAGGGTTTGTTTCTGGTGTATATCCTCTTCTTTTGATGTTTCTTTTGTTCTTTGGTGTATATCCTTTTCTTCCTCCTCTTCACAATCTATGTAAAATAATTTCTTCTCAGCACAATTATGACCTTTAGTGTATTTGCTATCACAACTGTAACAAAGCCCTTTTTCTCTTTTTTCTTCCAATTGCTGTGGTGTCAACCTTGTAGGTTGTGGAAGGCTAGGGGCAACAACACTTCCATCTTTATAGTTGTGAGTGGTAGGCTTCCTTGTTGCCATAATTTTTCTTTCAATTTTTTTTGCCAACCTGAATGCCTTCTCCAATGAATCGGGTTCCCAAAAGCGAGCCTCATGTTGGATGTTATCCTTTAATGTCCCTATGAACACATCAATCCTATGTTCCTCTGGAATATCTTTTACCCTTATATTCAATTTTTGGAAGTCCTCAATGTGCTCCACCATTGAACCCTTTTGTTTGAGATTTATCAATTGGCTAAAAAAAATGTTGCTTTTTGTATCCTCATAATGTGCTATCATTTCTTTCGTGAAAATCGCCCAAGTGACAATTTTTTTACGAGATCAAATCCATCGATACCATACAAACTAATTGGGTTCCAAATATAAAGTTGCAATGTGTACCTTTTGTGTGTTTTGCACATTATGGAGATCGAAATATTGCTCCATCTGTAGCATCCATGTTATGTGATCCTTGCCATCAAACTTCCTCATATTGATCTTTAGAACATGGTGGGTCTTCAATCCAACGTTAGGGTCTATGAAATCATAATTAAAATTTATTTTGTTCTCATCATGAGTTTCCTTTACTACCCTTTTGGCATTAGTAAGCATTTCTTGTAGCAACTTTGTCAAATATATCTTCAAATCTTCCATGTTGCCTTTAAGTTTTGCTTATATACCATCCATATTAGCTTCCATGCCATCCATATTAGCTTCCACGCCATTCATTTGAGATTCCATATCTGTGTTTAAACCATCCATCTTAGCTTCCATGCCTTTGTTTAAACCATCCATCTTAGCTTCTGTTACTTTTTGTGAGAGTGAAAATTGTTGCATTTGGCCTCATAATTTTGATATATCATGTTGCATTTCTTCCTCTTCTTCATGAGTCATGGTAGAGCTTTCAGGTTTCTTACTAGGTGTTTCTATTTTCTTTGTTTGGGGCATCAATTAATGATAATTATTCTTCACTATGTCCTTTGAATTCCTTCAAAATAATTTTTCAAACCAAACTTATGCAAAATTTTAAAAAGACTACACACATTTTTTCACTTTGTAGGAGCTCGATATTGAATTTGTTGTATCTATGTAATTTCGGATCTCCAAGGTCTGAAATTGCATCTTATGGTAGCCCTCTGAGTCCTCATTCCAACCCCACAATTCTGATCAAGATTGGATTCTCCAAGAAAGAGTTATTCCAAATCTCCCACGATGACCTGATTATAGACTAGTTCAGTAGAGCGAACTTGTACGAAGTGCCACGTGTCACTGTTTTGACCTTCAGACCTGAAAATGATACAAAGAAAACTATATTCTGTCCTATTTCTGTAAATTTTTATGAAATTTTAATTTGATGCTTAGAGAGAAATTTATGATGATTTTCCCCAGGTCACTTGTTTTATATATAATTCAGGAGCCTGCAAAAACCCTAACTTCCTTGGATCATATCTCCGAAAATATAGTGAGAAAATATCTAAAATTCGTGCCCGAGTTTCATCATGATTTCATCTCAAATGGGTTTTAATTTAAGCTTTTGAAACATTGCAGAGAAAAATTTATAGCAAAATACCATGATGACCTGTTTGAAGCAGCGAAACCTTAGAATCCAAAGCTCTGATACCAATTGTTTTGCAACCAACTCACAAAATAGAAGAAAAGATAGATCAACGACTTAAAAATCAGCCTATTCAAGGGGTAAACCTCCTTTACATTACATAAATAAAAAATTCTTGGATGATACAAATGAAAAGATATCCTTTCTATATATAGGAGTCTAAGGGGTCACATTATAAGCAGAGTCGGCATAACAATAATAATGTAAGGGCACAACAATAACAATAGTGGGCTTCTATGGGGCACAATAATAACAATATGGGGACAACGTGGGCACACCAATAACAATAAGGGGTTACAATGACAATAATAGTAAGGGAATACACTAGTATTATAGGGACCTAACAAATGTTCAAAAGATGGTTAATTGTTTCCTCATTCACTTCACAGAGAGGGCACCTTGAGGGACCCTTGAACCCTCTTCTACATAAGTTGTCCCATGTTAGAATCTTCCTTTGCATGGTTAGCCATAAGAACAAAGTAATTTTGGGCCATAATTGTCTATTCCATAGAGTTTTCCATTTTTTCTAAGGCTGAAGTTGGTCATGGTTTGCCATATAGCCATAGGCTTCTTTGAGATTGAAATTCCCTGTTGAATTTTTACCCCATCTAATCTTATCTTCTCCTTTGTCGAATTGGATTTTTATTTATTGAATGGTATTGACAAATGCGTTCTAATCGAATCTGATGGGCAGAGGTTCCTAGTATTTGGCTTCCAGCGATTATTTCCATCTATCCATTCTGGTGCTAGACTTCCAGTAATGAGCAACCTTGTGCTTTCCTTTGTCTTTCATAACAGTGCAAAGCGAGGCAAACTGGTCCCTGTTTAAGTATGGAAGTTGCTCCCAAGCATCCTCCTAGAAGAGGACTTTTTCTCCATTACCAATCTCCCAAAAGCTGTGTTTTTGAATGATATCTTTATTCTCCGAAGCTTGATTCCAGATCACAAAACCTTTGATGTCGCCTATGAGCTTGATTGGATCGTCATTTGAGTGAGTAGGTGCATATTTTTCCATCCAGATGAGACCCCAAGGTGTTTGCGGGTTCTCTAGCCAACATCACCATGTCTTGGCCCCTAGGGCTTTCTTAATAATATCCAGATCCCTCAAAACTAACCCTCCTGCATATTTTGGTTTGCAGACATTCTCCTAGGCTACAAGAGCCCATTTTTTCTTAGTATCTGAGCCCCTCTAAAAATGGATCCTGGATAAACCTCTAAATCTAAAAGACTTCATGCAAGAGGTAAAAGGTGCCAAATGACACCTTCCCTTTGTAAATCAGAGGAAAATGAAAATTGCAGGCTGCTCCTCGAAATAGTCTCATTGCAAAGATCTCCTCATTCTGAATCCAACACAACTTGAATGGGTGAAAATGGACTCCGGATGAAGGAGTTATTGTAAAATGAAAATTGCCCAATGTCCTTAAAAAAGGAGGCAATTTCATTAAATTTTGAACTATATTGAAAATTTTGATTTTAGTATAGGCTCACAGGCCAATCCATAGCTGACACATGGTAGGCCGAGATTGGGCCACGTGGCCTTGTTCGATTGGTCAAAGAGGAAATATCGCATCACAAGCATCCAAAGGGAGGACTTAAGCCAAGGGCATGAAGGTTTAGTGATAAGCGATGAACGCTTTATCGCACCACACATAACCAAAGGTGATGAACCATGGCCCGTGGTACTGCAAAGGGCCAATAAACGATATGTGATAAGCGTCGATCGGTGATCGACAATCGGAGGAGCAGAGCCACAGACCCATGCCGATGTGATACCGTGATCGCCGTTATCGGCGGATCGCAATCGGTGAACACAACGGAGCGGGGATAGACACACACACACACACACACATATATATATGGTTGATCCGATGGACCGGACCCAATAATATTATAAGCCATATTGTATGGATCTTGAGATCCGTCAAACACCCCTTTTTAATTTATTTTTGCAGTTTCATTTGTTAAACAAAATGTGAAGGAGACAAAGCCATTGCGATAAGAGACAATGACCAATAGGCGGACACGATGGGAGAATAGGGCATAGCTATGAAAGTTTGAAGTCCGATACATTGAGTTTTGGTGGATTTTCTCTGTTAAAATACATTTTCACTGTGTTAACAAAGTGCGGCTGTTTTAGGAGCTGCAGGGGCCTGATGCACTCTTATGTTACAGAAATGGTGGCCACCTCCCCTTTTGGAATCAAGCAATGATTGTATAATGCTTGGAAGAGGTATTTGAAGTGGACAGAGGCTGGGGAGATCGAGAGATGAGAATTTGAAATGAACAGGCAGCGCGATTTGGCTTTTAAGCTGTGAATGTCAAAGGCAGTGGGCTGCTAAATTGTCAGTGGTTGAGTTGTTGTTGGGGTTTTGCTGTGAAGCAGAAGCCAAAGAGCCAGAGTCAGAGCCAAGAGCCAGAACTAAGAGCCAAAGAGCCAGAGCCAAGAGCTAAGAGCCAAGAGCCAAGAGCCAGAGCTTCAAGAGCCAGGGGATTAAATGGTGTCTGAACCCACTTTTTTTGTGTAGAACAACAGGAGTTGAGTCAAAGACTTGTAAAAAAGACTTACACCATAATCCCAAAGAGCCTAGTTGAATTAACTAGAGTTCATGGAGATGTATCCCAAAAATTGTGGGTGAACTCCTAATTAATTTTCCATCTTATGTGTTTGTTTTTACTGCTGCATTATTCACTGTTATATGCATTTATATATCAGTTTAAGCATATTCACATATTAATACAAACACCAGATTTTAAAGCAAGTACTCAGTTGAAAACAGATACAAGCATACACACATATTTTCAAGCATTTCTTAATTCCGCATTGGTTAATCAAATAGACTTGGGCAAATTCAAGCTTTGGAAGTGGGAGAGGTTCTCGTAAGCTAGACAAGAAGCCTAAGTACCCCATTTTTGGATCACTCCATAAAAATTTCCTTTGAATGCATTTGATGGCATTGATGACTGACTTGGGGGTAGCTAGAGCAGAAAACAAATATAAAGGCATGGTCTGCAACACTGATTTAACCAAGACAAGTCTACCTGCCAGATTAAGGGAGCGAAGGGTCCAATTGGAAAGTCTTTTTCAAAGTCTGTTGAGAAGGTCCTCCCAATTGGTTTTTTTGATTTCTCAGTTAAATGGACACCTAGATATCTGGAGGGGAGAGAATTTTTTTGAAAACCCAGAGTTCTAGTGATTTTTCTTTGAATGGAAATGGGAGTGTTGAAGAAGAATAATTTAGATTTTTCGAGGTGGCTAGATGTTCCTAAGGAATCTGAAAAACATTTGAGAATTTATTTGAAAGCAAGATCTTCCTTGATTGCGGGGATGCCCATTAGCAGGGTATCATCTACAAATTGTTGATGGGTTGAGGAGAGGGAATTATTATGAAGCTTGAGGCCAAAGAGATTGTTATTAAAGTTAGATGCCCTTAGGTTTCTATTTAGGCCTTTAGCCATAATGACGAATAGGAAGGTAGACAGGGGGTCTCCCTATCATATACCTTTGGAGGGGCATAAAGGGTTGGAGGGGGATCCATTGATTAGGATGGAGAAGAGGGCTCTAGAAACTATGGCCATGATCCAATTAATACAATACTAATTGAAACCAAAGGCCTTTAGGACCTCCTACATATAATCCTAGGTTGTTTTATCAAAGGCCTTCGACATGTCGAGTTGCATCATCATGCCAGGTTTCTTTTGAACTTTGAGAGAGTGAATCAATTCATGAGATAGAATAGTACTACCCATTATCTGTCTAGCCTCCACATGACCACAGTGGTTTGAAGTTATAACGAGGGGAAGGACAAATTTGATTACACTGGCTAGGACCTTGAGATGATTTTGTAGATTATATCGCAGACGACTATTGGACGGAAGTGATCTAGAGAATCGACACCTTCCTCTTTAGGAATGAGAGTGAGGAAGGTGTCATTAAGATATTTTAGCACAATTTTGTTGATTATGGAATCTTCCACCAGAGAATGGACTTACTCTTTTGAGAAAGACCAGCAGGATTTATAAAAATCAATAGTGAATCCATCAGGTCCAGGGGCTTTCTCGTTGGGCATGGAAATTACAACCTTGTCCACTTTTTGCATTATTACTTCCCTTAGAAACATTTTGTTATGGTCATGGTTGAGGATGGCAGGGATGTTGTGAGTGATTTCCCTGATTTCTTGGGTTTTGTCAACCCTGGGCTCCACTAGAAGTTTGTTGAAGTATTCATTTAGTTCGTTTGATATGTCCTCATGGGTATGGTCAATGCTTCCTTTGTTAGATTTAAGGCCAAGGGTTTTGTTATGTCTCCTGTGCTAAATTATGAAGTGATGAAATAAGGAAGAGTTGCGCTCAACACATTTAAGCTATCAGATTCGAGACTTTTGTTGCCAAAGTTTCTCCTCCTGTAAGACTCTGTCTTCCCACCTATTGTGGAGGCTGATTTCTTCTTGTTTCGTTTGGTCAGTGATGCCATTGCAAATGATTCTTTGTTGGAGATCTTCCATTCTCTATTCCAGTTCTTTTTTGTCTTTGAAGATGTTGCCAAAGACCTCTTTATTCCATAATTTGATTTTTTTTTTGATGAACTTTGACTTTTGTTGGAATTGAAACATCTTTGTACCTGATTGGGGTAGTAGGCCTTCCCACCAATCCTTCAGGTTTTCAATGAAGTCTAGTTGCTCAAGCCAGAATGTCTCAAAACAGAAGGACCGATTTTTGGGACCATACGAGATGTGCAGTTTCAGTGTTGTAAGCCAGTGATCCAAACCCATTTAGGGGAGGATACTAGCTTGAGTCTCCCAAGAGGTCATATAAATAGATACTTAGAGCAAAAAACAATCTAGCCTAGGGGTGATCTGTCTTTCTCCACCTCTTCTGTTGTTGCAAGTGAAGGTGCCATTTATAGTTGGGACATCAATTAGATTAATTTGTTCAATGGTGGCTTGGAAGACTTCTGAATCCTTGTCTAACTTGTGAATCCCTCCTTTCTTTTCATCTAGATTTAGGACCATATTAAAATCCCCTGCGATAATTTTGTAGGGCAGAGGTATGGTATCAATGATCTTCATGATCGTGTGTAGCATTTGGATTCTCTCAGTTGCTTTTTGGGGAGCGTATATGTTTGTTACACATATATTATCATTGGAACCAATGATATTTAGAACTATAGTGATGGAGCTTCTCGTTGCACTATATGAGTTTATCTCATAAAGAGAGATTTTCCATAGAATCAGTTGCCCTCCTGCAGTTCAAATTGATAAATTGGTGATGTAGCTATATTTTTTGAAGCAGTTATTTTGAAGAGTATTAAGGTTCTCCATGGAAATCTTAGTCTCTTGAATGAGAACAATGTTTGGTTTGTCTGTGATGAGTCTATGTTTTAGGAATCTTCTTTTTCCTAGACCATTTAGGCCTCTTATATTCCATGAGATACAATTCATTGTTTAGAGTGAGAGCTTTTACCTTGCCCTCATTGAGAAGTCTTGCTCCAAGTTCCTGGAGGAGTTGGCCTGTGGTTTTCCTTCCTCTTTTTCTGCTGGGTCCTTTGGGGTTGTACTGCTTAACTGTCATGTTTGCCAGTATTCCTTTGTGTGCCAGGTCCTCTAGGAACTTCTTGAGCATACCTTGTTTTAGTTCTTCTTGTAAAAGGTAAGCTCCCTCTATTCTCTGTATCTGCTCATCAGGTATAGCTTCTAGGCCATTTTTTTCCATTCTTCTGCTATGGAGATGAGATCAACTCCTTGGAGGGCTTCCTCTATTACGTGTTCTTCATGGGTAGTTTCTATCATTATTGGTTCCATATCAGTGTCCTCTAGAACTTGGTCTTCCTCTGCTTGAAAATGCTCAGAATGATCCTCTGGCTGTGCTTGATTTGTTGAATTTTGGACTATCCTTTTGTTTTCCTTCTCATATTTTCCACCTGAGATTGGTTCTTCTTGATCTTCCTATAGGGATTCATATTTGTTTTTGTTGGTTACTTGATATTGACCTTGTTTCCCTTAAGTCTTTCTGTTGTGCCTGTTTTTGGGTCCTGCCTTGGTGAAACCTTGTTCATCTGATTTCTTTTGGACTTGAGTGTTGCTTTGTTGTGCCTTATTCAATACGTGCCCATGTTCATGGCATTTAAATGGTGTATGCTCATAGTCAATATTTTGGAGCCAAGCTTCATCTCCAAAGACTAACTTAATTGCCTCCAGTAGAGCACTTGAAACATCCATGTAAACACAAATTATTCCGTAGGGGACATAGCAACCATTCATGGTTACCTCTGACATTTTTATATATTTCCGTATCTCATCTCGTATTCCCTTTAACACTGATGGTGACCAATAGTCCGTGGGTAGCGAATAGAGCCTAACCCAGACCGAGACTCTATTGAAGTCCTCCTTTTTAGGGGTAAATTCTCCTTCCAAAAATCCATATAAAGCCCATTCGAGTTGAAGATATATGGCCCTCCTTTGAATATACCATCTTTGTCTTCCAGGAGGTCAAAAATGACTGTGAAGAATCCCTTAGATCCAAGTTGTAGTCTGATCTCTCCTTTAGGTCTCCATTTTGTTTGAATCCACCAATTCAACTCTTTCTATGGGCTAGATTCCCATGAATTTATAGATAATTGTGTGCTCCTGCGTGTAGTCTCTATAGGCTGCCACATCAGGGTCCTGGATTTCCAACACCCGAATCTTTTTTGCCTGAGGTTTGCAGTTATTGCTAGCTTTTGACTTGGTCCCTTGGGGGCTTTCCAAGTGGGAATGGTCAGGTCTGACTTCTAATCCTTCTCGCGAAGTCAAAGCTTCTTTTGAGACATTTCCATTTCCAGTCTTGTCTTCTGCTGCATTTCCGTTTACTTGCTTGTTCGCTGCTGCAGATTTAGGAATACTGGAAGATTGAAAGGTGGTGTTGGTAGTAAATCTAGTGAAGAATGAGATTTCAGACTCCTTTTTCTTGTCTGTGATAGTATGCCGATAGGAGGGGGACGCAGAGCCCCCTCTAACCTCTACGATGCTCTGAACTGTGTAGGATGACAGAAACCCTGGCGACAAAGTTTAGAGAGCAGAAGAAAATTCAGATTTCTAAATTTAATTGTTGTTCTGAATATGAAACTACAGAAAAATTAGCAGTGAAGCTACCAAAGAAAGAATCAATAGCTGAAAAAACACTTGGTTTTACTGGTCCATTATCAACGTTCAAGATGTTATTTAAAACCAACTACATTATTTAAAATAATTTTTTATAATTTTAAATATATCAAATAATCATTTAATATTAAATAGATAGATACAAAAATTAATAAAAGATTCTTTGAATGGTGTTTTATGGTTGAAATTTCATTTATTTAAATAATACTAATAATAACAAAGAAGCCATAACAATGAAATATTACAGAAGCCATTTAGATCATTTCTTTACTTCTTTATCATCATTAGTATATTATTGAAGGTGCTTAGTATCACCCATCCGTTTTTCAAGGGTTACTATACTTTTCCTACTGAGTTCTAACAAGTCAACCATAAACATCAATCAGAAAGGTTGTGATAACCAATTTTGCAGACAACTAACCAAGAGATTTTGAAATAATTGGAAAATTGACTCACTTTTCAACTTCATCAGTCTTGATTATGAAATTAATTCATGTTAAATAGAAATAAAAATGATATTTCTAATTATCAAATTGTTCTTATCAAGATTCATTAGCCCAAATGGCCTTGTTCATATCAAAATTCTTTGGCCCAATCGACCTCATTACCGACTCTAGGCATGCTAGTTTGCCTCTTAGCAAAGACATCTACATTGAAGTTAGACCAACACATTTTCCCTTACTATCAACACAAGGCATCAACATGAGCTTATTGAGAGGATGTTCAAAACTCTTCAAGCCAACTGATGTAGAGAAAAAACAACTTGCAGAGGCAAATGCAACATTAGTATTATTAAGCAACAAAAATTAGATTACTATGAGTGATGTGTGAAACAACCAGAGGATAGATGAACATTAATTCAACAGTCCAATATTAACTCGTAGAAAAGGAGAAACATATTTTCCACATCTTTCTTTTAGGATATTTAGGTCATCAGATAGGACTAGGAAACCATCAGTTGTAGTGCCCCAAAAGAAAGGCACTAAACCATCAGCATCTTGGTAATAAAAATAATTTCTGAGTCAGAATGCCAATAAATCCTCAATTTCAATGAATGATTTTGTTCAAATAAATACTCAAAAAATGTGATGTATGAATAGACTTCTATGGGAAATAGGTGTTAATTGGCCATCTGATTCTAAATAACTTTCTTCCCCTTCCCTCACAAACAAATAAAAGAGAACAAATCCATTGGAAAATAATTAATGCTTAAAATATTTTAGGCAAAATAGAAATGTTGGCAGACTTGGGAAAATTTCTTGAATACATTTGGAAAGGAATACAAACCAATTCTTGAATGCATTTGCAAAGGATTAGAATTTTAAATGCCTTTAGCAAAGAGGTATTTTCACAAGCCAAATTCGTATATCATGTACCATATATTTGATCAACCTTCTTGTATTTACAATCATGATTATTCAACCCTATAGCTTACGAATGGCTTTAAGCAGAACCACAAAGTAGATGTTATTTATATTATAGGGGTTCTCTAAGATGGTCAACTCTACTATTTGCATCAACTATGATCAGCTGCATAAACTCAACGTAGTTCTAGCTATTGGAACAAGTCCTTGTAGTTATATGGATAGCGATTTGTAATGATCAAACTTCATCAGGGACCCTAATGAAAGTCATGGGGTTTGCAGTTCTATCTTGTAAAGTTTCCAAAATAGTGATTGTCTTACAACACAAAAATATGTAATATATATATATATATATATATATATATATATATATATATATATATATATATATATTAAAAGAGAAGGCATTTACTTCCACTTCATTTAGAATATGAACATATTATTTCAACTGTTACTTCATTTCAAGGTATATTGACATTGGAAGAGACACTGCCTTCTAGTCATTATATCCAAAATCAAGGTTAATGGATATTGCAAAATGATTGTTGTTACCAAAGAGTTGACAGTGAGGATGGAACCTGACACCTGTGTTTGGAAAGTTTTCCAAAATACCACGAGTTGACTGGAAGTTAATTTGAAGGCTAAATTTATGGCACCGGTTTTTCTAGAGGCTTGTAATTTGAATTTGTTACATCTTCCTTTCCAAAGAATCTCATCATAACTCATCTACGAAAGTAAGGCTACTCGAAAAAAGAAAACAGATGAGAAGGAATTCGTAGTGCCAGTGGTCCACCTATCTATGTTAGTGAAATGGTAAAACCTATGGATTAAATAAAAGAGGTAGGGTATTACATTTTTTTCCCTGACAATTGCACAATGAGGAAAAATGCTTCCAATTAAAATATTACTAAAATTCTAGATAAGATAAGATAATTATATATATGTCCAACTAATGACCACAAAGTAGGTCAAAGAGACTATTGAGTACAATGATGCATATACAAACTAGGAGAACCAAATGGTCTCCTATAAAAGATACAATACATGACATAAATCAACATCTAGCCCTAGCAGAGAAGATCCAGGAGCTAATAGGTTTGAGGATCAGACCCATCTCTCCTAATGTCCAAGGCTAAATGAATAACATTGAAGAAACTCTACAAAGTCTATTAGCCCGATGAAGAGCCGATGGCAAGTGCAGATTGTCCACTAAATCATTTCCTGGGGGGTTCGCACGCTACTGAATGTTGGAGGACCTAGTTCGTCTCCCAAGAACACATCTAAGAAGGATATGTTGCTGAGATCTCGTGTGGTAGGGTGAGGTCCCATGGATCCTCACTGATCTGGAGTCTGGATATATATTGGTATCAATCGATCTCTTGGTGCCCCTGTCTGAAGGTAGTACCCTGAAAAATGACATGATCCTCTGTGTGGGGTCTGGTCTGATGGGAGGCTGAAGAATATGCGTCAAAACCTGAGAGCCTCCTACATATAGGGCCAAACATCTCTGATCGGGATACCTGAAAAAGTCTACGAGTTTCCGAGAATGTCTGAATAAGCAATGAAACCTTCCTCTAATCTCGTAGTAGACAGGGAATCCAAGAATCAAGTGCACCCCGGTCTCCACTTCCTGTAAATGACATACCTAGCAGAGTCTATATGGTCTATAAACCTGGTGGTCTGTCTCTACCCAAAGTCTGTGAGAACCTACTCTGAACTGGCCTAGAGGAATGCGAAGAGCATGCATCTAGTGGTGAAACGTATAATGGGGCTGAACAATGAGCCCGTCTCTCAACTCCAAGAAGTGCTCAGCATAGAAGGCCATCTTTGGGCACAACCCTCTCGGAGGATTGACCCAGGTGACCTGGACGAACTGCTTGTATATTTCCTCCCTGATGATCTCGTGTCTAGTAGGTAAAAGGTGACCAGGAGCATCTAAGGAATATCATAAAGGAGGGAGATGATCCAATTGAATTCCCACTGACCCTAAGATTTTTGAAACTCTGGTAAACCAACATTTGGCTTAGCCTAAGGGAGTAGAACAAGAAATAGCCTCAGAAGAGCAATATGCCAAGTAAGGATATTGGTCCCTACTCTTTATCGAGTCTGCAAAGCCCTGGACACGATGCAAGAATGAAACCAATATGAATACCATCTCAAGCCAAAAGGGCTGAGCTCCAAACTTTGCAAGGATGATGTGCTGTGGTATTGTCAGTTTGCACCTAATGATATGGCGGAGAAGAAGAATCTGAACTCTCTTAGTTGAAGCCCAATCTGACTCAAGTAAAGACAGTCCCAAAATCTCTGAACCATATAGAAAAGTGGGACGGATCAAGGTGTCCATGAGGCTCATCTTGGACGAGATGTCTTGGAAGTGATGTCGAAATCACTGTCTCTCGAGAAGGGCTAAGGATCCATATCCTTTGTTGATCTGAGGCTGAAGTGCTAGTCACAAACTGAAGCAGGGACCTAAGAATTTCACCACCAAGTAAGTATACATGTTGGTGATCTCAATCTCCTCCCCTCTGAATAGAAAGGGAAGGTCTGAGGTTTTCTTCACCCCATTAAAGATCATAAACTTGGTTTTGCACAGGATGACTATCAACTGTCGATGACCACAAAACAGAGCTAAGGCATGTAGCTACCTCTATAATCCTTCTAGGGATGAGGAGAGGAGGACCACATCGTCAACAAAGAGTAGAATAGATATCAGAACCTGGTGAAGAAGGCAGCCATCAGTGTCTTGGATATACTAATGTAGAAATGATTCCAACTCATCAATATAGATCCAAATAGGGTAGGGAACATTGGACAACCCTGTTTAACCCCAATAGTGCTTCTGATGAAATCAAACATCCCATGGGTCGTGTGAAGACTAAGAACATACTCATATAGGCACATAATAGTGGTCAATAGGGTTGCAGCTATGCCAATATCTCTGTGTCTCTAGAGTAAGTCCTCCCTAGGAACAAAGTCAAAAGCTTTCAAAAAATCTACAAAACAACAATAAACTTTTGAAGAGCGGTGTTGTGCTTCCTCAATCGCGATGCGAAGGGTGAAGATGTGGTCAATGGTCTGATCAGCCAGTTGAAAACTTGCCTGTCCCCTAGCTCTAAGTTGTCTCTACTCAAGGTCACTGGAGAGATTCCTATGTAGAATAGCAGCATACAACTTCGAGAACGTGTGGCCCACCATGATCATTTTGTAGTTATTGGGATTTGAGATGGAACGTTATTTGTGGATCGGATGGATGATGTGGTGTGACCATGTCGGTGAAAAACCTTCACGGACTACATGGTTGAAGAGATCATCCAAGTAGCTAACTAAAGCATAGAAACCGTGCTTAAAGAGCTCTGCTTGGTAGCCTTCCTCATTGGCCGCTTTGCTACTGTTGATCACCCAAATGGCCTCTCTAATAACTCTATCTGAGAATAGGTAACAAGAAGAGGGTGGGGAGGTAACATGAATTTGGGCCTACCTGAGAATATCATAAATGTTGGAAGTTTGAGAGAACATGGATGTAGGGTCGAGGTTAGGTGGAAGAGGGGAGCATTGGGGAAGGATGGAAACCCATAATTGTTTAGGGGAGTGGGCAAGGAGAGCAGAAAGTTCCTGTCTTCTATGAGAGACAAAGAGTCATTTCTTATGACAAGGAGACGACAATAAGAATATTTGAGGTCATAGTAGAAGGGTTGGGAGTGGGTGAAATCATATAGAAGTTCTCGATGTAGAGTCTTGCATTCATCATCATGGCATTTGTTAATGGGGCAAGATCCAACTTTAGGGTAGATGGAAGTGGAACGAGTGGAGTGGGGAAATGATTTGAGTGATACTTCCCAAATGGCAGTTGAAAGGCAGGTGTAGTTAGTGGAAGTAGAATGAAGGGAATTGGGTCTTTAATGGGAGCATCTTGCGTAGGGTAGAGGAGAAGATGTCAGGGTCTCCTTCATCAAATCAAAAGGTAGTTCGGGGTGGGCCTCGAGGGGAGGGATGGGGTGGAAGGGGAGGGTCAAATAGAGAGAGAAGAAAAGAAGTGCATGATCAACAAGGGGGATGGTGGAGACTAAGAAATGGCAAATAAAAGGGGGCAAGTTATGGCTAGTGAGTACATAATAAACTACACTTGCACCCCCGCCATATGGCCGACATGTGAAAAAGCGAGAGTCTGGGAAATAGGGGAGACCATTTAGAATCAACAACTCTTGGGATTCCCTCAACTGCAATAGATGCTTACCATAAACTGTAGTGGGCCCCAAAGCATCATCTGACATCCGGTGAAGCCCTGCTGAATCTGGATCTATCCCCTGGATACAAAACACATCCTCTGATCGGTCATGGAGAGAGATATGGATATCTCTAGTGTGAGCATTTAAGTCACCCAGGAGGATGACTTCCCCAACATCACAATACCAAGTGATGTCGATGTACAAGTCTATAAAGGGATCCCCATTTGAGCCATTATGGATGGAAAATGGTGAAGAGGCTGGGGGCAATTAGCAAACTACAATGTAGATGTCCCTTGGAGGAGAGACTCTAACGTTAATTTGAATCTACATAACCTAGAAAACTTATCTTCGGATATCAAAGATACCTTGTTCCGGAGTGAGTCACTAGCCAAACAAGCAACTCCATCTGATCCTCTGACCCCTCCTGAGCTCCCCATCTCCTACCTGCAAACTGAGATCCAATGGTAACCCACAATACCTGGGAGGGGTCAAACAGGGCTCACATGAGTCTCGGTCATGAAGAGGATGTTTTTTGATTCGACAACGTCATACAAGAGTTCCAATGATGACCAGAAAGATCCATTGCAATTCCAACAATGGATAGAAATGCCTATACTCTGTCGCCTCCCCAAGTGGGCCCGTCATTTGGAACCTCCAATTCGGGGTTCCCACCCAAGTGGGAAGGAGTCCCGAATGACTGCTCAGAGATTCTTGATAACTGCCCATTTCCCTGCCTATCGTGTTGCCATAACCTGTTCTCTGGATTGTTTAAGTTCCACAACCTGTGCTCGAGTGAGGTCCTTGTCCAAGAAAATCCTGTTGGGAAGAGAAAAAAACTTCTGCTTAGCCCTGAGGGCGCAAAGTCGATCAGATGCAATCCGAAACCTAAGGAAGAGAGTGGAGTCGTAGCCCAGCCAGACTCTATCCAAAGCTATATCGGGGAGGTTAAGGGTGTCCCGAAGGAACCTAGCCCCCACTTCCATAGGATCCAGAGAGGGGTGGGGTAAGGGGAGACCTCTCACCTTGAGATTCAATTCTCTTGCCTGTTTGTTGCGTTCTTCCACAAGTTTTGCTTGCATCACCTCCTCAATTGCTGCAAGAGGGGTAGGAGTTTTATCCTTCCCTCGAACCACCTGTACCCAAGAATTGATGTGTGTCTCAGTTTCTTGTTTGAAGGTGGCTTATTGGGATCAAATTTCTTCTTGCTTGCTTTTAAGGTCAAGAATTTCTGCATGCAGTGCACCATTTGGAGGATGGAGAATTTCCTGCTCTTTAGTTTCATGTAACATCTTCTTAAGGGATAAATTATCCCCTCCACCTCTGAAACTCTGGCAGAGAGGGTGTGTATTTCTAAATAGAGCTACTTGTTTTCAGTTTCAAGAAATTCCATTTTCTGCAACATTTGTTTTACCTGGGTTGTCCAGATTGAGAAATCGGACTCCATGGCTATATCAGTGGTGCTGACTACAACTTCCTCTCGCTGGGTTTCAATCGCTAATAATTCAACAAAGTTAAACATGTCATCTTGGCACAACTCGTTTTGTTGCACGGATCCAATCCCTGGATTTAAAACCCATTCTTTTGTCTTTGTCTATTCCTCCGCAGTAAAATTCATCAAAGGATTTAGAGAAAACCCATCTACCGCCATCTTGGTATGAGAGTCATGTCAAATTTGGTGGGTAGATTCTGTCAAACACTTGACGTGCATGGGTTGCCTGTTCTGTTTCAGTAATAATAAGAAGCTCACAATGTAGAGCTCTGAGGTTATCTGGTAAACGAACTGCCACCGACGACTATCTACACACAATGAACCTTCAACATTTGCTATTTTCCACAGGTTTGTGTTGTCGCAGGCGAGAGAAGCGCACTATTTCAGCGTTCAGATTCACAGTCGGCGCAAGCGAGGAAGGTCACAATTGTCGAAATTATCAGCGATGGAAGCAGTGCTCACGATTTTTCAACCCAGAAAGCTTCATCGTAAACGAATCTTCTCCCACTAGGATTGATAAGCGTTTTCAAGCAAACTAGGTTTTCCAAACACAGTTGAAGTTTTAGTTGTATAATGTGTTGTACAGTGCAGGATGCTCCCGTCAGCACTGTTAAACATGGGACATTACAAAGAAGTAGCTACGCCTCAAAACTCTTAGAAGCTATCCTTCATGACCAATTTTGAAAATACCCAACACGAGAATCACGAAAAGTGTAAGCAACAAGAACTCTTCGTAGAGAAGCGTGTCCCTCTTCAGTATCCAACCAGGGGCAAGATCCTCAACCAGACAGTTCCAAATGTTCGACTGAACACAATCTATAAATCAGCCCTCCTTAGCCTGCTTGATGCTGCATATGGTTATGCTTGATCTAGGCATGTCGCACAAAGTATCGAGGGAAATATGCATTGCAACAGGTCAAACAAAGAAAAAATTAAGGGTTGGCGTTAAATATTTCGATGGAAAATTCCAAACAAAAAATAGGAAATGAAGGAATGAGCATGACAAGCATACCACTCTAGTGAAGAAAGCCTGGGAAGTGGTGTTGTAAAGAACAAATGTTGCCTTTTCTGACATCTCCTTCCAACATCTCTACCATGAACAAAACGTCGTTGCTGATGCCCTTTCCAAGCAAGGCCTGTCTCCTTCTCCTGTTTTTTTCCGTTTTGAGTACTTTGCTGCTGGTTCATTATGTAGGGAGGGCTTTTTCGAATTTTCATAGGTGGTTTTTTTGCAGTTTTTTCTATCTCTCGATACCTCTCCTAAAACTGTTCTATGTTTTGATGTCTGTCTTTGTATTCCATTCTGGTTTTGATGCCATCTTATTATGCTCGCTGCCCTACACCATGAGGGTTGCTCTGTTTTGTTTTTTGGATGGATTTTGGTTTTCAAGGCTCATTGTTGGGAAGCACTGATGAATTGAATTCCTCATTTTTAATGAAGAAAGGTTCTTTATTTTTCCTTTTTAAAAAAAGAAGACAAATTTTCCAGAGAGATATCTAACGACCTAATATACAGGGTAAGGGCGCTGATCTCTAAGAGTCTGATAGTCTTCTATAACAATAGCCACTTCATTTGCAGTTTTTTTAGACTATATCGTTGCCTTAACACCCCTACATTTTCGAAGATGCCCTCGAATACATAGAATATGTCATCTACAACTCTGAAAGATCTGTGAATTTCAAGAATCACCCATTATAAAAAGATATTAGAAAAAAGAAATTAAAGAAAGGAAGTGAGAAGAGAAAATATGCCTGAAGAGAGGCTAGCGCAAGTGAGTGTAGGCCATGGCAGCAATGTAGGAATTTACAGGGTAAGTTCCTCAGAAAGAACACCAAAAGGACACCGCTCACAACCAGATCTCAAATCAATACACCAGTATTTTTGACGTGGTTAAAACCCTCAAAGTGCAAGGAGGGAAACAGTCCACGACCTGTCCCACCGTGGGTACTACAGGCAATTTATTAATCAAAGAATGAAAATTTACATAAGCTTCTCTCATGCCCAGATTACCCGAACAATGACCCTCCATGCGCTTTAAATAGAACTCATGGACCAATCGGGTGTCAAGCCACGGATCAAGTGTCGGTAATACCGAGGTGAGAGTGAACCATCGGATCACTACATATCGTGACCGTCGGATTGTAAGTTACAAAATGTACAACGGTAAAGAAACACACTTTACCTAACTCTAACCTAACTCTATACTAGACCAAGTTGAACTTAACTATATCCTATGTGTCGGAATATCCTAACATCCCCCCTTAAGAACAACTTGGGATAGGATTGAAGGATTTACAAATATGACACAATAGGAGAAGGAAGGAGGCACTAGAGCCTATCCCCCCTTAGTGACAACTTCCTGAACTCCAAGCATATATCGAAGTTTAGTGAACTTCGCCTCTGTGAGAGCCTTTGTGAAGATGTCTGCAACCTGATCATCTGTTGGACAATATTGCACTTCAAGAACATGGTCATGAATGAGCTTTCTGATGAAGTGCATGTGTAGTTCAATGTGTTTGCTGCGCTGATGCTGGACTGGATCTTTGCATAGCTGAATGGCACTTTGATTATCACACCAAAGTGTGGTTGGATGCTGCTGCTCAAAGCCAAACTCTGATAGGATCTGACGAAGCCACAAGGCTTCCTTACTAGCTTCCACGGCACCACGATACTCTGCTTCTGCTGACGAAAGAGAAATGGCAGCCTGTTTCTTACAAGCCCATGTAATAGGTCCTGAACCAAGAGTGAAGACATAACCGGCAGTAGACTTCCGATCATCATGGTCACCAGCCCAATCAGAATCAGTGAAACCAACTAACAGAGGAGCTGCTTTGGCACTGTAATGAATCCCAAACTGTACTGTACCTCGAACATAACGAAGTATTCTTTTAGCTGCTTTCCAATGACTTTCACGGGGGTTTTGCATAAAACGAGCAACAAGGCCAACAGCAAAGGAAAGATCAGGACGAGTATGGGTTAAATACAAGAGTTTTCCGACAAGTTGACGGTATAAGGTAGCATCAACTTCAGGAGAAGTACAAGAGACTGAAAGTTTGACTCCAGACTGAAAGGGAGAAGGGGCTGGCTTACAGTCTTCCATGTGAAAATGACGAAGAATATCACAAGCATACTTGGACTGGGAAAGGAAAATACCCTCTTGGGATTGCAAGACTTGAAGACCGAGAAAATAGTGTAAGTGTCCTAAGTCTGTCATTTCAAATTTCTTTTTAAGGCTGGACTTCACATGGTTTATAAGGTTGGGATCACTACCAGTAAGAATAAGATCATCAACATAAAGAACAAGGATGATAAGAGAGTTGCCCACTTTCTTGGTGTAGACAGTATTGTCAGAATGACACCTAGAAAAGCCAGATTCTAAAAGAAAGCTATCCATTTTGGCATACCAAGCCCGAGGAGCTTGCTTGAGGCCATAAAGGGATTTCTTAAGTCGACAAACAAGGCTGGAGTCTGTTTGTATGAAGCCAATGGGTTGTTCCATATAGATTTCTTCCTGCAAGTCCCCATGCAAGAAGGCAGATTTAACATCCATCTGATGGACTTCCCATTTTAAAGAGGCAGCAAGGGAAAGAACAAGGCGGATAGAGTTCATTTTGGCAACAGGGGAGAAGGTTTCAGTGTAGTCAATGCCTTCAACCTGTGAAAAGCCCTTAGCAACGAGACGAGCTTTATGTTTATCAACTTTCCCATCTGGTCCATACTTGGTTCTGTAAACCCATTTACATCTAACAAGTTTGCGTCCCTTTGGTAGAGGAACAAGATCCCATGTATCATTTGTCATCAATGAATGATATTCTTCATTCATAGCTGCTTCCCAATGTGGATGGCCTGAAGCTTCTGCAAAAGTGTCAGGATCATGATTTACTGGAGCTTGAGCCAGTAAAGAAGAGGCTCTTTCAAACTGAGAACGTGTACGTCGCTGATCTGTAGGATCACCGGCAAGATCACCTGCTGCATCCCGAGTAGCACGGACCCATCTTGGAAGTTGAGGATCCTGAGAAGGTGGGGGAGGATTATCATCCTCGCTTTCATCATCTGAAGAAGAAATGTTTTCAAAAGTAGAAGAGATAGGAAGAGGTGGCACATCCGCCGGACTAGGCTCGCAGGCCGATTTATTTTCATCAAATTTTACATCTCTTCTAATGATAACATTTTTGGACTTAAATGGAATAAGTCTATAACCTTTTACATCTTCAGAATATCCAACAAAAGTACATTTCTCACTCTTAGGTTCTAAAGCTTTATGCTTTTCATCTGGAATATGGGCCCATGCTTCACTTCCAAACACACGAAAGTGACTTACATCTGGTTTAATGGAACTCCAAGCTTCTTCTGGAGTGATATTCTCTAGAACCTTAGTAGGAGTGCGATTGATTATATAATTTGCACAATTAATTGCTTCGGCCCAAAAACTAAGACTGAGTCCTTTAGATTGCAGCATACAATTAGCCATTTCCTTTAAGGTGCGATTTTTCCTTTCAGCTACACCATTTTGTTGTGGAGTGTATGGAACAGTATGTTGCATTTGAATTCCATTTTCGGTGCAAAAGTTGATGAATGTGTTTTTAACATATTCTCCACCATTATCAGTTCTTAGCTTAAGAATTTGATGTCCAGATTGTTTTTCAACAAAGGCTTTGAAGGCCAAAAAGGTGTTAAATACTTCGCTCTTGAGTTTTAAGAAGTATACCCAAGTGCGTCTGGAGAAATCATCAATGAAAGTTAAGAAGTACTTGCAGCCAGAGAATGAAGCAACAGGAAGAGGACCACATAAATCACTGTGCACAAGCTGTAAAGGGGCTGAGGCGTGCCAAGAGGCACGTTTGTCAAAACTGTCCCGATGATGTTTTCCGAGTACACATCCGGAACAAACACCATCTCTGCAAGATACCATAGGAAGACCTGTCACCATATTTTCTTTACATAGATGCTGAAGGGAGCGATAGTTTAAGTGACCAAATCGCTCATGCCAAAGTTTGCTCACTTCATCATTATGAGCAACAAATACTGAGGGAAGATTTGATGACCCAAAGTTGTGAAACTTATACAACCTTTTGGAATCATCAGCAAGACCAGTAGCTAGAATCTGTTTAGGATCTTTTAGATCCTTGATTACAACATCATGAGGTGAAAATTCAACAATTTTACCTTCACCTGAATGAGTTATCTGATAGACAGATAGAAGGTTGCAGGATAAGGTTGGAACACATAATACATCATTAAACTGACCATTGTCTAGATGAACAGTTCCAGTCCCTACAACATTAAGAGATCTATCATCACCAACATATATATTTTTGGTGTTACAATCATTTAAAGAAGAAAACATGGCTTGGTTTTTGGCCATGTGACAAGAGGCTCCAGAATCAATGAGCCACTCATGAGAATGAGAAGAAGAAGAAGATACATTTAATGCATAACCAGACTGAGATGATTGACAATGACATGCAGAAAGTGCCATTCCGGAAGTTGAAGTTGAAGTAGGCTCCACATGGATGTTATGTTTCTTCATTGCGGCTTCCAAGGCTTCCATCTTCTTAAAGCATTTAGATTCTAAGTGGCCATCTCGATTACAAAAGTTACAATGTCTATCAGTCTTCTTCCATTTGTTTTTATTGGTCTTATCATTTTGCTGAAATGATCTTTCATTTTGAGGCTGAGATGGTTTAGGACCATTCTTTTGAGGATATGACTTCTTAGGATTCTTTGAATTTGGTTGCTGCTGGGCGGCTAACGCTTTCGTGGAAGAGTTTCCAAGATTAAGAAGACCAAGGTGTAAGAGTTTTTCTTGTTCTCTTATTAAGGAATCACAAAAGGAGTCAAAGGAAGGGGCCTTGTAGTCTTGTCCTTGACAAATGAAAGCTTCCCTTGTAGAATGGAAAGTGGAAACAAATACAGAGTAGGCTGGTCCCAACTTAGTAAGGATGGAATAAATAAGGTTACCATCTTCTTTCTTAACTTTAACACCTTCCAAGAGATATCTAAGGGTCTTGAATTTGGACAAGAAATCTTCAATGCAAGAAAAATTATTAGGATCCAAAGTAAGCAGCTCATTTTCAAGTTGATGGGCTCTAATTTCATTTTTAATCCCAAAAACTTTAGCGAGTTTTTCTAATGCTTCATGAGGAGTCTCAAGTTCTGCAATGTGGAATCTAAGATCAGGAGAAATAGACATCCCTATCAAACCACGTGCTTGATCTTGTCTATTTTCCCATTTTGCAGCCTTGTCTTCATCTTTTGGTTTCTTCTCTTGGTCTGTGGCTATTCTGTAGAGACCTTTACTTCTAAGTAAATCTTCCATGTAGGCTACCCATTGGAAGTAGTTAGTGCTGTCAAGAATGACTTGGCATGGACTTTCCATTTTTTTTAAAAAAAACTGAAGCTGAAGATGCTGAAAGTAAGTGTTCCAATGGATAGATCTCGAAAAAATAGGCGGTTTTAAAAAAAAACGGCTCTGAAAAAGGCTTCCGGATGAAGAAGTTATGGCTTTTTGAAAAAAAATTGTTGACGTTGCCGGCAAAGTGCGCGAATGTGCGGGAATGAAAAAATCCGCCCCCACAAAATGGAGACTTGAACCCAAGACCTCTACTCTCTTAAAATAGCTTTGAACCAATTGATCTATACAAAAAATTTGAGAGAGAGAGAGAGAGAGAGAGAGAGGGGGGGGGCCTCGGTTTGCGTGCTTGCCTTGAGAAAGCTCTTTTTCCCTACAAAACACAAAACACAAAACCCAACACGAATATGCAAAGAAAAACGAACCTTGCGGCTCGAAGTTAGCTTTAGCCAAAAAACTAGAAATTTTTAAAAAAAATCTCAAAGTTAGCTTTAGCCGAAAAACTAAATATTTTTCTCAATGTTTCTGATTTTCCGAGATCACACTAAGGTGCAGGGAAAAGAGCATACGCATGAGAAAAATCCTTCCTTTCTGTTTCTGATTTGCCCAGATCGCACAGAGTCGCAGGGCAAAGAGCATACGCAGAAATGAAAGGTATAGATCCGGTTAAAAAAAAGGCTAAATAAACTGAGACCGAAATAAGCAGAGAGAAAATAACAGTAAACTGCAAAAAAAACACTGTATACCTCCCGATCTGAAAAATGACGCAGCTAGGGCTACCGGAAACCTTTTCGCGTGAAACGAAAGGGGTTCCTCACTGGAACAGATGCTCCGAACGCAACAGAGCAGTCCTCTCGGCCCGAAAGCAGTCAGAAACAGCAGATCTAGGAAACGACAGCCGCATGCAGTTCTACCGGCTTCAGATTTGGATCACCAACGGACGCGGCCCTCAAATAGCTCTGATACCATGTAGGAATTTACAGGGTAAGTTCCTCAGAAAGAACACCAAAAGGACACCGCTCACAACCAGATCTCAAATCAATACACCAGTATTTTTGACGTGGTTAAAACCCTCAAAGTGCAAGGAGGGAAACAGTCCACGGCCTGTCCCAACGTGGGTACTACAGGCAATTTATTAATCAAAGAATGAAAATTTACATAAGCTTCTCTCATGCACGGATTACCCGAACAATGACCCTCCATGCGCTTTAAATAGAACTCATGGACCAATCGGGTGTCAAGCCACGGATCAAGTGTCGGTAATACCGAGGTGAGAGTGAACCGTCGGATCACTACATATCGTGACCGTCGGATTGTAAGTTACAAAATGTACAACGGTAAAGAAACACACTTTACCTAACTGTAACCTAACTCTATACTAGACCAAGTTGAACTTAACTATATCCTATGTGTCGGAATATCCTAACAAGCAACACCCCCAAGGTTAATGCAGACGATTCCATAATTGGCAGAGACGAAATATTGAACCAAATTGATGCCATTTATGGGGGCTCATCAATTCCTCAAGCCCTTGTGCCACAAATCGCTTCAATATTGTGAGCATTTTTGTCAAAAATAAAATTGAACCAAACAACCTGGTTGGAGAAAAAAATACAATATTTTTTTACAGAGAATGTAAGACACCAAACACCAATGTGCTTGGCTAATAATTTGTTGGTTGCTTGCTTCTAATAGAGAAGACAAGCTTTTAGTCGAATGGATGGATGTATGGGTGTGTTTATGAGCAAGGGCCATTGAATTCATTATTACATTAAATCTACTACTTACTCTCCCCACACAATACATATGTATGGTAAGTGACATTGTGAGTAATAAATGCAATCACGTCTAATTTGCAGAGGTAGCAGACTTAGACCTATACATGAGATGGTTTTAAATTGTAACAAAATTTGTAAATCATACAAAAATGTTATCACCAATTCTTGTGGAAGTATCCCCTCTAAAACAAACGTTTATACTTGAAATGCAAGGTATTCTTTAAAACTCCAGTCACATGAAAATTTCCAGATTCGTGGTACTTACTTTTGAGCTAAACCTTCCATTGTATATATTCATGCTTCATTGATATGATAATGTTGAGGTGACAGGAGGGCTAAACCTTCCGTTGTATATATTCATGCTTCATTGATATGATAATGTTGAGGTGACAGGAAGACACAATCAATTGAAGATTAGATGTTGTCAAAAACACCTTTCGAAGATTAGATGTTGTCAAAAACACCTTTCAGAGTGGTAGTGCCATCATAAAATTAAGAGAGTGGTAGTGCCATCATAAAATTAACAAGGCCCATCATAAAATTAACAAGGCCATATAGTTGGAGAACCCTGTCGCTTAGTTTAAATATAGGTAAATTGAAGTAAAAAAACAATAAATATATAATGGGATAAAGTGGTTAACTATTTTATGCAAAATTTACACATTTTACCCACATAATCTACCATGTAGTTGACTATACCATTGAATTTATTGAGTAAGATTGGACAAGGTGAAATTGACCCATCTTGCCAAATGAATGAAGAGAAGTTTGTCCTATGGAAAAATATGGTTGGCATTCATACTTATTCTAAATAATTATGAAGTGGGAGAATCTTGTGAAAACATAGAATTGCTTTTAATATTGTAACATCAATTTCTATTTATAAAATGAAATGTATAAACAATTGCCAAGTCTAATCCTTGTTTTTAGGCACAAAAAATAGAAGTTACTAGTAATGTGGTCTTGAATAGGCATTACTTAGGAAAAACCTATTAAGTACAAAAGCAATCAAACGTTGCATTTTTAGCACACATTTTTTGTTTCTCGGGAAATTATTAATTTCTTAAGAAATCTTTTTCTTAAAGAAACCATTTCATCGCTAACTTCATTTTCAACAAAACCATTTAAGTTTTGTGTGAAGTTGTGGATGTTGAAGTAGTTGTGTGGAGGTAATAATTGGTTGAGAAAAACCAACTAAACTTGCATTGAGATTCATCTAAACATATAAGAAGGGCATACATATCACATTGTCTTTGAATCATGTAAATAACACGTGTGAATGGTTTTGAAAGTAGATTAAATAGAAAATGTATTTTTCTTTGGAGTATTCAAAAATATTTTCCTCTATGTTTTGGGGTGATCTATAGACATTGAACCAAATAGATACAAGGAATTTAAAAGCCTTAAAAGAAACAATGTGAAATAAGCACATAAACATCTCAGTAAACAAACCTTTTGAATTATAAAATGCATACAATTTAGTTGCAAAACATTATAAATATGATATACTTTTATTATGAGTCCATTCATTCAAGTTGTCTTTTGATTTGAAATCTTGACAACTCTAGGAGTTTTGACATTCCTATGTTGGCTCATGGATACGTTGCTAGTCATTTGTTCATGGAGCTGGTTATGGGCTCTTGCTTTCAACATTTTTTATTGGTTTCAAATCCAAACTACTTTCGACTCTAAAGTTCTTATGCTTTCATGATTTCATGTATACACAATGATTTTTTCTTTCAACATTTGTCTTGGTTTTAAATCCTACTTATAAAGGTAGAAAAACCTATCATCCTAAAGTTTCAACCCATAGTAAAGACAATCGAACAATTAATTTGATTAACCATTCTTTAAAAAAACCAACACCATCTAAAACGACCCAATAATAAAAAGTAAATTTTCACCTTATGTGGAACCATTCAACTTTACTATTTTTTCTTAAATTCAAAAAAGACCACATCTCCATATTAAGCAAATAATTAATAGCTATGAGTGTCGTTACGCCAAAGGATATCTCATTATGGTTAATATTCATCTTATTCATAACCCACGAGTAAAGCTTAAGGCACCTCTAAATTTATGTGTCTAAGGTTAAGAAAATGATATATATGGCAGTGTTCACATGCACATTTATAAATTGATTTGGTTGCAATTACAGTTCAATTTTCACATCGAACAATGAAACTCCATTGCTGTAAATCCTGAATTGGCATTGATGAATGGCCTTTGGAAAAGGCAAAGGAGTCCGTACCTATTTCTATTGATTTTTTTTGGTCGACTTAAATGCTTCAAGATTACCTATATGATAACTCAATTTTGGTATTGAATATTTCTCATTAAGAACAGACTCAAAATGCGATACAATTTCCCATTAAATTCACTCACAGCTAATATGCTAACGACGGACTGCATGCTGCAAATAAATAAATTAAATTAACAATAAATAAAAATAAACTCAAATGTTAATTTTTGGTCAGCTGAAGAGCTAATTGAAGGTCAACGCAAAAACGAATGCGTTATCACTGCGTTATATGAGGATCCATGGTAAGTTGAGCCTATATGGGACTGTCGTCCTTTTGTCCTCTTTGCCCATTAAAAAAATAAATGAATAGATAGACCCTTGCCACCCTTATACACCTGCAAAGGGTCTGCCAATCAACGTATTGGCTAATAACATTTACAAATGAATAGCTAATTGCATGAAAGACAATTGTGAATAAATTAATTCGAAAGAAATAGAAAATTAATTTCTTAAAGTTACATTTTGATTTATTGTAAAATATTGGATATGTTTGACTGAATTAATATACAGTCAACTTCATACCCAATGCATAATACTGGTCTAGCAACAAGGATAATAATTGTAATTAGTATCACCATTGATGTCAAGAAGTTGTAAATGAATTCCTAATTACATTTATTTTCACCATATATGTACTAGTTGCAAAAGAATTTCAAAATATGTTAAAACACTCACATAATAAAATTCTAATAACTATAAACTTTTTATATTTCTATAATTTTAATAAAATCTATTCAGTGCTCTATTGTTTTGGAGTTAAAACAATTTTAAAAAGTGTTTTAAATACTAATTTATTAAGTATATATATAACTTTCGTCATCAATAACTCAATTTTCAATTACTTTTTCCATAAAAGACAGGGACTGAGCAACAATGATGCATATTAGACTTATTTTATGTGTCGTGTCATTCTATGATTTATCAGATTTGAATTTATTTTTGGTTGCAACATATCACAACTCTTGATTTTTTTTTTTTTTTTTTTTTTTCACATACAACTTTTTTTAACTGCGATACATTTTTCATTTCGTGTTGACTAAGAATTCTGGTGTATGTATATGATGCCACATATTACTTTTAACAAATGTTTCACATTTCCATGAGTTCTATGTAGTGCATTAAAAAAATCAAACTTGCAACATGGTCCAAGCTACCACTCCCTATAAAATTTTTGCATTTGTGGTATGATGCCACGTGTCCACAAGAGCTTTTTGTGAATTCCATTGTATATTTTCAATAGTAGGAAAACTTATTATAACTTAATTGTCAAACCAACAGTGAGGACAACCATCTTTGGTTGTTATATGCGAATCCAGGTTGACTCATCACCATTATTTAAGGAAAACCACACTAGCTGGAATGACCTGTTGGTGGTCTGTGAAGACGCAGGATTTCACTCTTGTCAGATATTTATGTGTCTTGGGTCATTAACCTGTTTCCTTATGTCCAACGAAGATGAGATTTTATCCAAACAGAAAAAGTTTTAAGGCATATTCCAGACCCATACTTCCATTATATCATATATAATTTTTATTTTTTTATTTTTATTTTTAGTATAATACACTTTGTATCACATGAAAAAATGTTTTTAAACTTTTCCCAACCATTTTTAAATTTGGCTAAACATTTTCTACTATGAAAAAACACTTCATCAGAGTCATGAGGCATCTTCCAAGTATCAAAAAGTAGATCTCAATGCTTAAAAGCCTAACTTGTTGAAGGATAAGGTTAAAAAATAGGTTCATACACATTGTTTATGCTCCAAACAGGTGATTGTAATCAAAGGATTTGAGCCTTCTATAGGTAGCATCCTTCATGATAGGTTTAAGATGACAAGGGATTTGCTGCCCTAAACCTTCTTCCTAAAATATCAAGTTAAAGCTACTGTGAATAAAGATATAAGTTGGTCTTTCAACTTCAAATGATCCACAAGACTCATTTAAGAGAGCATGTTCATTAATCTTTATCAATTAAAGGACACAATTATCGAGATTTGTATAAATTTTCTATTTTGGGCAAAAGCACCCTTTCATCATGCTCATTTAAACTATCATCATGCTCATTTAAACTATCAATATGCCTATATGTATATTTAATTAAGTAATTGTACCAACCCAATAGACTCATCTAAATTATTTAGATTTTTGGCATTAGCTTCAATAACATGTATATATATACTTCATCAAGTCAACGCATCGTCTTATATGCTTATTAGTCCCTACCGTCTATACAAGGACTATGGAACTATTAGTAATCAAATTTTTGTCTTTACATTAATTCGTGGATAAGCAATTTTTTTACAAAACCTTTAACCTAAAGTTTTAATTTGATATTTTATTGAACATTTTCTTTGAACCTATCAAATAAACATAATCAAACTTTTAAACCAATAGAATTTTTGATGATCTTATTTGGCCTCTTCCAGAGGCATCTATTTATATTTTTCCATTAATTCCTTAAGTTAAAAAGGCTTGCACCATTCTAATTTTTCCAAGTAGAAGTAACACTAATTAATACTAGCATTAATTAGTTAGCATTAAACGTTTACTTTAAATTTACAAAAATGAAAACCTTTCTTTCTTCCCTCTGATTTTGGCTATCGGCTATTGATGGAGTGGCATGAGTGGAAATGTGGCCACCTGCATGTAGAGAACGTGGTTGTAACTATAAATGTTGTCCATTGTCCATTTGTAAAGAGATTGTAAACAATTTCTTCTTATAAATCTACTAAAACTTGAAATATGTTGAAACTTTATGTTGTCTAAATATTTCGACAAAGGAAGAATTTCCCCTCGGACAAGGGAGGTCGAAGAAATTGTCCTCCGACAAGGGAGGGCAAAGAATTTCCTACATGCCTTTAACTGATTCTTGCTTCACCACTTTGTTGTACCTGCACAGGACACAATTTCCTCTATCTGCACATGACACGATGATGCTTACTCCTCCTTCTCTTCCCATTCAAATAAAAAGAAAGCCATAAAGAAAACTAGACAGAAAGCTAGAGAGATGGATAGAAATCAAAAGCAAGTAGCAACAAACCAGTTGAGTAAATTGAATATGTGCTTAGCATGGTTCCCATATGTCCCAATATCTGTAGGTTGGTCCCCTTTTAGGTTTCATGTTTTGCATTCCTGTGAGTAGGTTAGATCTGCTTAGGGTTGGCATGAAAACAAAAAAATCGAAATCTAGTATATTTGTGTCACCTAATGTTGTGCAGGAAATCATTTCTACAGATAGAAACGATCCCTCTAGTTTAAGAGAAATTCTTCGGCGTAAATCACAATATAAATCATTTGTCGACGCGTTTCGAACCAACAAGTGTGGTTCATTGTCAGGACAAGTTGAAGAAACAGATCCAACTTAGCATGTTAAATAGTGTGAGCAGAGACTCCAAAGGCTATCATGACTAACGGCTAATTTTGACTTTAGGACCAGAGTCAAGATTTAATGGAAATTAGTTAAATTATGTGAATATATAACAATATAAAATAATTTAAAAAATGTTAAAGGTTAGTTAGAAAGTTATTAAAAATTATAATTTGTTATTTAAATGGGACTTAAAGTATAAATTATATATATATATATATATATATATACAAAGGTTAGTTAGAAAATTATTGGAATAATAAAATTGAAATATACATAAAAATAATAATATATAAAGTTTAATTACCAAAGTTATAAAAGGTAAAAAGATTTTATTTCATTTTAATAAATAAATTAAAAAAAAAACAAAAAAAAACTATATATATATATCTCTCTCTCTCTATATATATATATATATATATATATATAATAATAATAATAATAATAATAAATAAATAAATAAATAAATAATAATAATAATAATAATAATGAAAACGAAAATTAAATGAATAATAAATTAATTAGAAAAAATAAATTAAGCGAGCGACAAAAAAAATAAAAATTAAATAAATAAATAAATAATAATAATAATAAATAAATAAATAAATAAAATTAATTAATTAATTAATAGGCAAGGAGTCTCTGCTCACACTATTTAACATACTAAGCTGGATTTGTTTTTTCAACTTGTCCTGACGATGAACCACACTTGTTGCGTCGACAAATGATTTATCTTGTGATTTACGCCGAAGAATTTCTCTTAAACTTGATATGGATCATAGAAGCCTCAATTCAACAATTGGATCCCTCTAGTCCTATGGGAGGATTTAGCAACTATAGAAGACAACTACATGCAATATTTCCTAATTCATACTAGAAAATACAAAGGAGGATAGGTCTCCTACCTCTCTCTGATGTTAATACCCTTGATGTCGACCTTAACTCTTTGGCTTCCACGCTCACAATCTCCTCTTCACTCGTGTAGATGAGTGCTTGCAAGAAATATCAAGTGGAGACAACAAAACCTATGCAAAGCATAACATTTTATAGTACAAATTATGTAACATAGCAAGAAGCATTACAATAAATGGATAATAATTGACACATTTATGGAAAGAAAACATATGTTGTACTATTAATAGATGAAAAATGGAGCATTACAACCAATGAAGCCTTAATGTTGGAAGCCTCCTTCAAGTGAAATTCCAAGTCAAAGCCTTAGCCTTCAAACACCTTTTCTTCTTTGCAAAAGGGAAACATTTGGGCACAATTCAGCACTAGGATGGCAACCAACCAACCAACAACCAATTATTAGTGGATGGTGGGCAATTAATTTATAGGCAAGGAGAGGGAGTTGAAGATCCATGAAAAGAGGGAGGAGTTCCACATCTCAAGGGAGAGATCCATGGAAATAGGAGCAAGGGCCAGGAATGGGAGGTCTCGTTCCAATCTTCATTTACCTGAAACCACTTCGTCGTTCTTGAGCTTTCTAGTTAGAGAAGCTTATCCTCCATTTTGGGAAAAATTTCCTGAAGAGGACTAGCATGGATTTTCCCGATAAAAGTCACACTAACAATGCTAGACATGTGTAATTCCAGAGTTTACCAACATGGATTTTCCTGATAAAAGTAGTGTTGGGCTTGCAAAACAAGGTTTTTGACAAGCTCTTCAGAATGCTTTCAGGGAATTTTTTTTCCTTTTCTTAAGGGATGTTCCAAACATGTTTCATGGTGAATACATTGTTTGCAACAACTTTCATCACTTTGCGACACTTGCGATATTGATGACACAAAGTTCGACACTTCAGGATACAAGAATTGGAGTGTAACAAAATATTGTATAACAGATGCCTCCTAAAGCATGAAGTCAGAACGGGAAGTGATAGCTGAAGTTCTTTACAAGCAAAGGCAAGGACTTAGAGAACTGCCGTCAAGAGACCTACAAATCAAACATAATACAATATATCTGACATCTCTGATGTAAGTATGATTAAAGTGTAAGCATCTAACAATACATGGATCCACAACATGGATGCAACCATCTGTATATAAAGGATCATGTTTACAATCATGAAGACTTAATAACTCTAGGCAACCTGAATTTATCAAATGAAACCGAGTGTCTTCATCTCTATCTCGATCCAACCAAAAGTACGAATCTCACCATGCGAATAAATGGGTTGAAGTTGAATATGGTAGAAACCACTTGATTATTGGTCAATGATTTAAATCGCTAACAGGCACAAGAGAAACCACCAATGATGACGATGGTTCTAAAGGTAAAACAACACAATCCACGAGTGTAAACAATGAAGCTGAAGTTGAACACTCACAAAATCATTTGATCAAAGGTGAGTGATGTGAACCTATCGTCGAATGTGAAGAACTTGCCATTGAGGCATGCAGGCTCCAAGGTACTAAAAAGGAGTTCCTAGATCATCTTCCTGGATAATGAGTTGGAGTCGACATGAAGTGATTTGTCAAAGGAGGGCCATAATGTTTCCCACATCATTGACACGAAAGATAGGATTTTTCAAAGTTGCAAGAGTGATTCAGGATTATTGCAGAAAAAGTTAAACATGGTATAAGTGGTTTGAATTTGCAGGTGGGACTTCTCTTGAACATATCGGCGACACGTATCCAGAATTTGGCAGCATTTGACTCAAAATAGGATCAAATTTCATGGTGACAATAGGATATAATCAAATGAGAGGCAAATGGATTTCCCAGACCTGGTGAGTCAAGTGACAAAGTGAGGATGACCCAAACCTGACACGAGATACAAATAAGTGTCATGTTCAAGAGATATATACTTCCTTTCATACAAAATATAGGATATATGTTTCTTTCCATTTTCCCCCATTGTTTCTAGCGAGTACCTCTTTATATTTAATCTCAATCTTGAAGAGGATACCATATGCTTGTCATATAAGTTCATCCTTTGGATGAATCCATCATAGTATTTATAACGAGCCCTAGGAAGGAGTAGCTCGGTCTCGTCATGGTGACAAGTCCTTCGTCATTTTAGTTTTACGAGTCCGACGAAAGGGCAACTTGACATCTTTTTCATGTTTAGAGAGTTTGAAAAAGAGGTGAAAAGCAAACTCATGATGTCCCTTTTCGTAGATAGTATCTTAAGTCTGAAAAGGTAGAAACCAATACTCAAGAGAACCTCTTAGCCATGTTTGACTAAGTTATTCCTTTTTCATAGCTAGTCTATCTTAGTCCGAAAAATGATTAAACTTATACTGAGCAGACATATTTTCATTTACTTTTACGAGTTTGAAAAGACAAGTGCTCGACAATCTTTTCGTATTTTTGGAGTCTAAAAGGAGATGAAAGAGGACTCCACCTGGAGGAATGAATGGTATAAAAGGATAGCAACTGGTTCCAGTGATTATGGAACTTCTCAAAACATGTAAAGGTCAAGAGGTTTGGTAATAAAACCACTCATCGCATATGTTCCCTAGGCAAGGGTAAAACAACCAAGTGAAAGTGTATAATCAGCCAAAGAGATGGTGACGATGGAATGAAAAAACCAACGCTCATCTAGCAAAAATAGGCTGATAAAAACGATAACCACGAGGGGTAAAGTGGGAATGGTTTCATTTTTACGCAAGCTTTAAACATAGGAAACTTGCTTGAGATTGGTTTCATTTTTACACAAGCTTGAAACAAACAAAAAACTATGCTTGGATTTGGTTTCATTTTTACACAAGCTTGAAAGGGAGACAAACTATGCTTGAGATTGGTTTCATTTTTACACAAGCTTGGAAAAAAGAAAAAATATGTTTGAGATAAGTTTGCATGACCACATCATAATGACTCAATTCGAGGTACATGCCCCCCAAGCTTCATTTCATTCACCTAAGCATACTATTGGGTACTAAAAGGTGGATGAAATGAAGGTTCGTTTACGAGATCAAATGAAAGACTCGACTGGGAATTTATGAGATCTAATCAACTCAAATTGGAAGGGGATTTGTTTCATTTTTTTGACGATCTTGACACAAGAAAAGAACCATGCTCATGACATCTTGTTTCATTTGTTAACGAGCTTGGCACAAGACAAAGAACTTTGCTCTGGGAACCTTGATTCACTTTTTAAGGAGCTTGACACAAGGCAAAGAACTCTGCTTCGAAAACCTTGATTCATTTTTTAAGGAGCTTGACACAAGAAAAGGAACTGTGCTCCAGGAACCTTGATTCATTTTTTAAGGAGCTTGACACAAGACAAAGAACTCTGCTCTAAGAACCTTGATTCATGGACCATAAGAGGCCATGGCTTCCAAGAGGTTCTCATCATGTGGTATAACAATGCTCTGGAAGGGATACCTATCAAGGGATCTAATCAAAAGATCAGGATCCAATGCCCCCAACACATGATGCACTATATCACTAACTAGATCATTAGTAGACGCGGGCATGGAATAGGTTGCCACATAATTAACCTATGGTGGGGGTGATACCACTTACATACAAGGACCATTTAGGGATGATGGTTGCTTAGGAGTCAAATTAGGATCAACGAACGAAAGTAGATCAATGGTCACAATTCTTCCTTCATGTGAGAAACATATAACACGAAAGAGAGAAGAGACAAGAGCTCCCATGACATAAACATAGTCACAACCAAGGAGTAAATCAAAATCCAGAGGGCCTTGGAAAACCATCACATCGATATAGACGATCTTTCCTCCCAAAGTAATGCAATTTAGGAAGGATCCCTAACGATTGACTGGTTCCTCTGTTAAAAGCCAACATATTCTGGGTAACGGGCACAAGCTGCGGAGAACCTAAAGCTTTCCAAGTATTTGAGGATAGAATACTAACCGACGCACCTTCATCTATGATTATGCTAGGTACAGGTATATTATAAGCCCGTACTATGATCTAGAAGGCCACATAGGAAGGAAGGTGATATCCTGTCAATCAAATCCAATCAAAGGAAGTGACCATACTACTTGGAGGGGGTACCATGGGAATGGGATAACACCATTTTTTTGTGCATGCAATCCTTTCTGTGGACAGAAAAAATCCCTCTTGTCCTATGGGAGGATCTAGTAACTACAAAAGACAACTACATGCAATCTTTCCTAATTTATACTAAAAAATACGAAGGAGGATATATCTCCTACCTCTCTCTGATGTTAATACCCTTGATGTTGACCTTGACTCTTTGGCTTCCAAGCTCATGATCTCCTCTTCACTGGTGAGGATGAGTGCCTGCAAGAAAAATCAAGTGAAGACAATAAAACCTATGCAAAGCATAACATTTTCTAGTACAAATTATGTAACAGATCAAGGAGAATTACAATAAATGGACAATAATTGACACATTTATGGAAAGAAAACATATATTTTATTATTAATAGATGAAAAAGGGAGAATTACAACCAATGAAGCCTTGATGTTGGAAGCCTACTTCAAGTGAGATTCCAAGTCCAAGCCTTAGCCTTCAAACACCTTTTATCCTTTGCAAAAGGGTAGCATTTGGGCACAATTCAGCGCTAGGATGGCAACTAACCACCAACCATTAGTGGATGGTGGGAAATTCATTTATAGGGAAGGAGAGGGAGATCCATGAAAAGAGGGATGAGTTACACATCTCAAGGGAGAGATCCATGGAAATAGGATCAAGGGCCAGGAATGGGAGGTCTCGTTCAAATATTCATCTACCTGAAACCACATTGTCGTTCTCAAGCCTTCTAGTAAGAGAAGCTTCTCCTCCATTTTGGGAAAAACTGCCTGAAGAGGACGAACGTGGATATTCCTGATAAAAGTCGTGGTGGCAGTGCTAGACATATGTAATTCCAGAGGTTAGCAGCACGAATTTACCCGATAAAAGTAGCATTGGGCTCACAAAGCAAGGTATTTGACAAGCTCTTCAGAATGCTTTCAAGGAAAATTTTCTTTTTTATCAGGGATGTTCCAAACATGTTTCATGGTGAATACATTGTTTGCGACAACTTTCATCACTTCGCGACACTTGCGACATTCACGACACAAAGTTCGACACTTCATGATATAAGACAGGGAGTATGAAAAAATATTGTATAACACCTAACAAGCAATAGAGAGGAATTATCGATGCATTGAACGAGTGATTTGAAAAGAAAACAATGTCGAGGAACTGCTTCATTTGACACGTCATTGTATGCTCCATTCAAGTCACTATTATATTTCTCTTTCTTTTACTTTTGTCACAATTTCCATGTTCCTTGAAGGGCCATTTGAGCTTTGTTGATACAAACTATACTAAATAGTTTGTATTTGTACTGGCTTGGCTCTCATATCTGTCATTAAACTCCAATTACAAGGATAAAAGGAATTCCTCATGAACTGTCTCCCTTTTTGTCCTTACCCAATTACCTCATTATCGGGATAAAAGGACACCTCCTGAACTGCCTTTCTTTTTGGCCTTACCCTTCAGACATCACTGGAGAATTGTAGCTTAGTTAATGCCACATTGATTGATGAAAAGAGATTTTTGGGGGTAAGGCAAAATCCCTTTCATATCAAATTTTCGATCCTGAGGCCTAAGGGTTATGGCCCACAAACCTATCAGAAGAGTTAAACATTCACTTAGGCCTTAAAGCTAGGACCATACACTTATTCAGATTTTTCTTTAAAAACCCAGAACCACTCATTTAATCGGAATACACAGGATTACACGGGAAAACCTACTTTAAGGCCGGATCTTAAAACAAATACAACCGCATTTAGAAGTTTAATCTAGTCCGCTCTTTCCAACCATTCCACAGTGCTCCTCCGATCTTCGTTATCTCCGATCAAACTGATCTTTGTTGTCCATTTCATTCGCCGATCCAACAACTATCGGCACATCGCTTAATCACATATCGGCATTCCATTACACCATCCGCTAGCCCTTCAACTCTGTGATATGTTATTAGATCTTGACCATCCATTGTATCCTCCTATCCAACGGTTGGCATTACACCCTCAACGAAACTAATCACTGATCCTCCGCCGTCGATTAACTTGCGATAGATCTGACGGTTCACAAGGATTTCGGTTAGACAAGTAGCACGAGGATTACCTGCCTGAAAAGCGGTTTCCTCTCTCCTCCTCACTGCTACATGTCACGATATGTATGGAATCGGAGCTAATGGGAAAATACCGCTTACGACATTTCTTCCGCCCGAAATCCACTTGTGGTTTCTCTAACCCGCATCGGCTTGTTAACTATCGGTTAACTTCTACGCCTGAACACCGTTGATCTATTAGATATGACGACTACTGTGCATACTCACATTCATCCGCCATTTGATGGATTCTGCACTTAAATCCAATTCCTCTACCATATACCATTTCACACACGACATAACAATTAATTCGTTTATCTTTAGATCACCATCGATCCTCGTAGTGATCGATGGTCGATCAATACTACAACACGCATACTCAGACTATTCAAGAAATACAACGCACATGCATACAATATCAAAACTGAACACACTTTTCTATTATATACAAACCATTACAAGCTAAGGCATTTCAGCCTTAGAACAAACTCCCTCTCGACTACATTGTATCTATCTCTGTTACACAATTTCTATTTGTTACTCTCTGTCTCTCCCTCTATCTGCCTCACGATATATATATAGAACATGCAAGTTCATTTTTACAAGAATATTGGATCGGATCACTGAAAGGATCCGATCAATCCTCTCCTCAAATCTCTCAACTAATCTCTTTATATGCATACATATGGCAGATTACACTTAATTAAGTCTTCTAGAGATTTTATTCATTCCATCAAATTAAGTCTATTTTAACAAATTTCTCCAGTTTAGTTCCGATGGTCCACTTCCTCCTTGCTTCCTTCGCTTTGGATTCCTCCTTTAATGAAGAGTGTCAGATGCTCCTGCATCAGACTCTTGAGGCACAAAAATTTATGACCTCCTGGTCATATGCTTCTCCTTGTCCTTAGCAATTCTACCCACTTCTCAGTGGAACTGCCTTCATGATCCTCTGTGAGCTGCAACCAACCTCTGCAGTAACAGTCTTCTTTTGCTACACGATACCTCACCAAGCTTTCTCCACTTAGTCTTTTGGCATCCTTCTGGTTCTCTCCTCTGGAACCAATTGAGCACTCCTCACTCTAGGTTGCTGCAAGTCTTCTCACCTTCGGCTGCCGTTCTCTGCACGACAGTAAGACCATAACTCTCCAGCTTTATCAACTGTACCTCCTTCTCCTTCTTCTTACACTCTTTCTTCCTTCTCACAGGAAATCCTTTCCCTTAACCTTTCCCTGCTCTGATACCAAATGATGAAAGGAGATTTTTGGGGGTAAGGCCAAATCCCTTTCATATCAATTTTGCGATCATGAGGCCTATGGGTTATGCCACAAACCTATCGAAAGTGTTAAACATTCACTTAGGCCTTAAAGCTGGGACCATACACTTATTCAGATTTTTCTTTAAAAACCTGAGACCATTCATTTAATCGGAATACACAGGATTACACGGGAAAACCCACTTTAATGTTTAAGGTCGGATCTTAAAACGAATACAACTGCATTCAGAAGTTTAATTGGATCCGCTCTTTCCAGCCATTCCACGACGCTCCTCCGAGCTTCATTATCTCCGATCAAACTGATCTCCACCATCCATTTCATTCACCGATCCAACGGCTATCGGCGCATCGCTTAATCACATATTGGCATTCCATTACACCATTCGCTAACCCTTCAACTCTGCGATATGCAATTAGATCTTGACCGTCCATTGTATCCTCCGATCCAACGGTTGATGTTACACCCAATCGACGAAACTAATCGTTGATCCTCTACCGTCAATTAACTCGCGATAGATCTAACGGTTCACAAGGATTTCGGGTAGACAAGTAGCAGGAGGATTACCCACCTGAAAAGAGGTTTCCTCTCTCCTCCTCGTTGCTACGTCTCACAATATGTATGGAATCGGAGCCAATTGGAAAATACCGCTTACGACATTTCCTCTGCCCGAAATCCACTTGTGGTTTCTCCAACCCACTTCGGCTTGTTAGCTGTCAGTTAACTTCCATGCCCGAACACCGTTAATCTATTAGATCTGACGGCTACTGTGCATACTCACATTCGTCCGCAATTTGATGGATTCTGCGCTTAAATCCAGTTCCTCTGCCATATACCATTTCACACACGACATAACAATTAATTCGTTTATCTTTAGATTGCCATCGATCCTCGTAGTGATCGATGGTCGATCAATACTACAACACGCATACTCAGATTGTTCAAGAAATACAACACACAGGCATACAATATCAACACTGAACACACTTTTCTATTATATACAGATGATTACAAGCTAAGGCATTTCAGCCTTAGAACAAACTCCCTCTCGACTACATTGTATCTATCTCTGTTACACAATTTCTATTTGTTACTCTTTGTCTCTCCCTCTATCTATCTCACGATATATATATATATATATATATATATATATATATATATATATATATATATATATATATATATATAGAACACGCAGGTTCATCGTTACAGGAATATTGGATCAGATCACTGAAAGGATCCAATCAATCCTCTCCTCAAATCTCTCAACTAATCTCTTTATATGCATACATATGGCAGATTACATTTAATTAAGTCTTCTAGAGACTTTATTCATTCCATCAAATTAGGTCTATTTTAACAAATTTCTCCGGTTTAGTTCCGATGGTCCATGTCCTCCTTGCTTCCTCCACTTTGGATTCCTCCTTTAATGAAGAGTGTCGGATGCTCCTACATCATTGATTTTCTCATGGGTCAAGTAATTTTAGTGTGAATATAAATCTAGGATGAGCCTCGATGGGGTGCTTCCTATGCCTTTGTCTCCACTAGTGAAAACCTTTTACTCTGTCTCTCTATTTGGCTAAGATATTGATTATGAAATTGAATCCAATGCTTTATCGAACCATAAATATTAGAAGGAAGAGCTATTCAACCCACCTTCCCCAGTCAAACGTTTGGTGGGCTTTTATCAAGTAGAATGTTAATAAATGACATATAAAAACCTCCTTTACCGGAGTCAAGGAAATTGGCATATCTAATGGGAGATTTTCTCGAACAATAGTTTCCAGGCAAATCCAGTCTATGAAAGGAATGTTTTCAAGAAAACAAGAATACCTCAAGTTTTATTATTAACAAGGGAAGCTGCGAGGCAGCAAGTCCCTGCATTGAGTGGGGTAGTTATGGACTCGAAGCGAGCAGTTTAATGCCTAGTGAGAGAGCAAGCTTGTGTTTGAGATAGATACTCTAGAGAGACCTACACTGGGTGATATCAGTGATCTCTGCTAACTTCAAGTTCTTGCTCTTATCTGCAACCTCATCCAGAACCCTAGGTTTCACATCTGTTGTCCGGCTACTGTCAAGATTATTCTGTATACACGGTATTGGTTGATGGTTAATTTATTTTATTCAAGAATGCTAAAATAAACCCCAACTTGTAAAGCAGGGAGATTCCAACAAATTGGAAAGGAGAATCTGATGTAATAATTAAAAGCCCAATTTTCCTATAGAAGTTTGGTCAACAATTGCCAAATATCCAATTCTTCAAGTGGAATGACTTTCACGATAGTAGAAATTGATACAGCAGGAGGAACCCTTTCTGACCATTCTATGGGACCAGGAAGTGGAGTAGCCATGGGATTTGTTGTTGAAGCCTACAAAAAGGACAATAGTAGTGAGATGCAGAAGTTTGGGTACACATGTATTCAATTTGAAGTGGGGGTAGCATAGTACCTTTGTTGACACCACCTCAGGTGGTATCCTTGTCCCCTCAAACACTCTATTTTCAAGCATACAAAGCAGGCAAACTCCATCAACATTTTCTAAAATCTTGATCCCATTATCATTTGTAGTCACAACAAGCGAGGACCCTTCCTTATTGAAACGGAGGTGAGGGCTTGCCTGCAAAATTTGACAAGAAACAAGATGGGCATATATGCAGAAATGAAGTTAGTAATTCGTACTTACCGGAACACAGAGATGACCATTATTGTTTGCATCAGTTTCCAAAACATTGTATGCTCTGAAGCTCTTTCCGTCTAGAGAGGAATTGTAGCTGACAGTCTCCGCCAAGGTTATGGTAGAGGAATCTGCTACTACTATAGTGGTAGTAGTGCAGCTTGCCCAATTATTGTAATCGTCTCTAGTGGGTCCAGCTATCTCTTCATTGGAGAAGTCCAAGAGGTCATCAATGTGGAAAAAATCTTATTACTGCACACCATTTTTGAGCTCTGTGAATTCCCCCCCTGGACTTCCTTTTAGACATATATATACCTGATAATAAATAAGGAATTTGATTTTTAGCAGGGAGAGTCGAACCCGGTGTATGCAATTGTCTCTGTCCACATGCACATTAGTTCTGGATGGTGAGCCAGAAAACTAGAATTCGTTGGAAACTCCCTCAAAAACAAGAAGAAATCCTTTGTTCTCAGTGATATCGCCATGTGCTCTCATCTCAATGAGGGCAAGCAGCAAATGGGGACCGAAACAAAAACAGTGGAGGAGGTAGTTTACCCTAAAGAGTTCAAAATAATTCATCGTCAATCAAACTTTGAAAATTCCTCATGATCAAATGAAATAGAAAAACCATAAAGGTAATCAGCAGCTTCCATTCCTTATCCACTTGTACTCACAATACAAAGTCAAGTCCGTGGAGCCTTTAGATGTTTGCATACAACCCAAAACAAAAATCAGAAACACTAGAGAAACCCAACTGATATATATACATACCAATATTAATAATCATAGTTTCAATAGAATTACGGGCACTTTCCCAAAAGAGAGAATTTAACAAAGTTGAAATGTGTTGCCCATCCTCTACAAAGAAACCAAATTAGAAAATAGAACCTTCGCCTTGGAATAACAAACAGGAACCTACTGAAGATGCTCAATGCTGAAATTCTAGAGTCTGGGAAGAAGATTCAACAAAGTTCAGCTATGTAATTAGGCATAAATAACAACAAATTTTAGCTATGTAATTAGGCATAAATAGAAAAAATGGAGTATAAAGAATTAACCTTCTGCAAATCAAAGAGGGTAAAGAAACATTGTTATGGAAGTAGGAAGAAAATTGATTATCCAACATCAATCTTGATGTAAATTCCAGCCACACAGAGAAGCATAATCTAGTTGTGATCTGCACACAGATACAATCTAGTTGTGATCAGCACACTGATATGGAAGAATGAGGAAGGGATCAGGAAAATCAAGACACAAGCCACATCCATAAAAAAAAAATACAAGAAGAAACATCCCTTGGAACTGCCTACAACTGCACGTGTCATCCATGCACACCCGCTCTCACATCCGTTGGAACTTCCTAGAGTTGCATGGTGTCATCATACTCATCGAATGTCACATTTCTCATTTTAATAATTGAAATAAAAATGATATATTTTAATAAAAAAAATAGTGTTAATAATAAATAAAATGAGATATTGACACGCTAAAGTTTTTTGCATGCAACCCACTTGCTTCTCTAACACCATTTTAAATCTCAATTTCCAACGCTGGAGGCTTATTTGCTTCATGATTATCTGCCCATCCAGAAGAGAAGCTACGGTTCTGAAGTAGCTGAGCTCTGCCATCCCCAATTATGTATAATCTTGGAACAATGTCGTTTTGAGAACTGCTTGACACCTTAACAGTTTTGAGAACTGCTTGCACCTTACCAGTTTTGTTCAATGCCGAAATGAGAACTGCTTGGCACCTTACCAGTTTTGTTCAGATTAATATATGCTGCTGGAACAGATTAACATATGCTGCTGGAAGTTTCAAGTGCTTGTGTACATATCCTACATCAGTTGTAGCATGACGGTCATGTCAATCAAATGGTAGACTTAAGAGAGAAAATTAGCAATGCTGCAAGATGGCCATAGCTCCAAGGTAGCAGGGCATTTTAGAGTACACAAGACATTGATTCATATACAACGTCACTACTCTTGTTTCGTCAAAGGTTGCATACTCTGCATGGCTAACATATAAGTCAAGGGCCGACAAAACTGAATTCAAAAAGGTAACAAGTTTCTCCATTGAGGTGTCTTTGTTATGTCACAATGCATACATTCACCGATTGAGTCTGCTGGTCTTGCTCTCTATTCTTGTTTCTTTGGCTCATCTTGGTAGGTTCCTTTGCAGGGAAGTAGGATTCGACAAAGAATTATGAATCTGAAGATAGCACTTTGTGCATTTCCAACCGCAGGAAATGGCATTGGAATGATGTGTGGATTTGGCAGAGGAATGGCATTGCCAAAGGCCAGGATTTCCAGGATTAGGATCAGCAGGAATTCTTGGGATGGTTTCTTCAGGAATTAGTAACATGCTTTCTTCTAATGGTCTTGGGTTGCCTGTCAGTAGTCCAGCTCCTTCTGGAACCATGCATGTTCTAGGAAGTATGATTCGGAGGCCAAGTGATGTGCAGATGTTGCAGGTAACCTCCTATATTTTACTTTTTCATTCAATTCTTTCTGCGTTTGCTTTGATAGCACACTGAAATGCTGCCACTAATTTTTGTAAGATATTCTAACCAGGATTTGAGCTTCCGTTCCAGAATATTTTAATAATATCTTCAATCTGACATTTTGGATGAAATATCTGTTTCCTGTATTTTGCATAATAGTTATCTTCAGACTGAAGTTTTGGAGAAATTTGTATCTTATCATTTTTCATTTGAGGATTTAATTTCATAAATTAAGAGTCTTTAAGATATTGCGATTTGCATATGTTGGAGACTATGTATCTTGGCATGGACCATGAGAAATCACGGTTGTTATGTCACTGAAGCCAGAGTTGGTGTTTTTGTTCATGGATGCTAAATGGTTGCGAGGGCATGGGAAATGGTATTGCTTAACTTCAGAATTTTCATTGTGTTCAAAAAGTTGTCATATTGTTTTATTTTATTTGAATATTTACAGACTTCGTCTGTTGTTTGGTAGGAATAGTCATCTAATTAAATTAATTTTGTGCACAGGCTACCAGTATAACAAAAATGTTGAATTATCCTCATCCTCATAAAGTTTAGTTTAGCACAGAGGAACCCTGTTTTCTAATGGTTTGTATGTATTTAAAATTATCCACAAGCAAGTAAGGAGATTTACTCGAAATGTTAGTCTTGCACTGTAGCAATGAAAATAAACAGGTGGGTTTGAGTCAAGATTGCTGTCAAGATGTCAATTATTAGTTCACAAAATAAAGTGCTCTACTGGTTTATTATTGCAGATGGTGTTTTCTCTGAGTACCTTGCATATCGGTTGAAGGCATAGCTACGCCTGCAGCAACTGCACTACTCGCTTGGGAATGGAAATAGCAATTTTGGGGATTTAAGAATGGAAATAGTAATTTTGCAGGGTTGGAAGAGAAAGAACCTGAATTCTATCCTGCGTTTGCCACGCTTAAAGAACTGTCTGCATGTTCACATGCACATGGCCATTTTTTTGGTTCCGCTGGATTCTCCTGCAAGTTGATTTTTTGATTTTTTTGGTTCCTCTGGCTCCTCCAGCAACGATTTGTCTGGTTCCTCTAGTTCCTCCTTTAAGTTGTATTGTTGTTCCAGTAAATTTTCCTTCAAATATTGTTATTGTTAATGCAGAGCATGGCATCTAGATCGCAAGCTTGTACAAGATAGAGCATTCAGCCTACGGACATGTAGAAAGCTATAGCCACCACACCAGTCCATGCATGCACAAAGCCATGTGGTGTGCCAGCGATGTGGTGTGCCATGTGTACTGACGAAAGTGTGCCATGTATATTAACCATAGACAATGTTTTCCAAAGCATAATACGAACCAAATATTATGGAAATAGCATTTAATGTTTGTTAACTAATGCTGGCATTAACAGGATGAAACTGCTCTAACACTGATTTGCTCTAACATTGATAGGGAAAAAATAAATATAACCTATGTTTTTGCCTCTCGCCTCGGGAAGAGGCCAAATAACACAGTAAATTACTATGTACCAAAAAAACATTCGGTATACTCCCTCAACCAACGCTAAGAAGCATCAAAAACAGGTCAACTAATGTTAACATCGTGGCTCCCAATTACTATAGTCCCTGGCCATTGCCAGATGGTAGGGACTAATAAGGTAATACTTCAAATGCTAGGCAAGCAAACAATGTATTTCATCAAGAAAACTTATTAATAAGGTATTTCTCCGAATAATATGCAAGCAAGCAATGCTTTTCATAAGGAAAACGATTGTCAAAAGTGCTTATCTATTCAATTCCCATGTAACACTAATTAGCGACACCTTTCACTCCATTTACCCACAACTATTTAATAAATTAAAATTTAAACTTACGTGGCATATGTTACCTTTTGCTTTTATTATTATTTTAGTGTCACTTTTTTTTAATAGAAGGCTAACTTTTTTCTTTTAATTGAGAAATTAGAGTTAACATTAAGAAATGCTAGTTTAGGCAATATGGAGTAGAGGATGCTCCATAAGCCTCAACCTGAAATCAATCTACAAAATTTCACAGTCTCTCCAGTTGAGTAGCTTGGGAGACTAGAGAAAAGATATGCATGGCGTTCTAAACGTTCTTGTGGCCATTTTTTCACCTTCAATTTGTACTAAGGTAATCTTTATGAAAGCCCTTGTAACTAAATTTGTTGTAAGCTCTAAGATTTAGTGTTTAGTTTGTTCACAAGATATGTTTGAAGATCACTCAGGTAATTTTTGATTAAAGCCCCTGTAATTGATTCTTCTCGAGTTTTGAGATTTATTATCTGGTTTTTGCACAAGATATGTATGAAGATCAATGTAACAAAAAATTTAATAGAATATTTCATTAATTTTTTTATTTTTATGTTAGTTTTTAACTGGAATAAAAATCTTTATTATTAGAAATAAAATAAAAAATCTTTATTATTAAAAAATAAAATAAAATAAAAAATCTACATATAATTATTAATATAATAATTTACATGTAGGCTTAGGTTTTGTTTTAAATTGGTTGATTTTTTGTTTTTGTTTTATACATTAGGTATTTATCCCGACTGGTAGGTAAGTTCCTCTTTCAATCTATTACTCAATTCTATCGTGAAGATGGATCCCTTTTGGAATTCGAAACATTGACAAGATACTCATAATACTGTGGATGATCTGAATCACAAATTTCCAATTGACAATCACAGAAGCTTAAAATATAACATAATTTTCCTGTACAGAGGGGATATATGGAATGAAATCTGTTCTCTTAAGAATTCTAAGATTAATATTGAAAAAAGAGCGGCCGACCTGCAATTTCTGAAAAATTGTCGCGATAATAAGATTATTCCCCCATTTTCTCGTATAAAACACATGCTCCTTAATAGATATAATAATAATTCATTTCAGAGGTTAAGTTTGACACTCATCCATAGTGAAATGTGTTGGAGTCACGACTGCCATTACACCAAAACCCACGGGTGTTAGTAAACAGACACATCGCTAGATTTAAGCTCATGCCACGAAACACATGTGGGAGCGTTGACCTTCTACACCACCATTAACGGGGAGCCAACAATATCCCCCAAACCTGCAGGTGTTAGTAAACAGACACATCGCTAGAGTTAAGCTCATGCCACGAAACACAGGGGGAGCGCTGACCTTCTACACTGCCACCGCCATTAACGGGGAGCCAACAATCTCCCCCCAAACCCGCAGGTGTTAGTAAACAGACACATCGCTAGATTTAAGCTCATGCCATGAAATACACGGGGAGCGTTGACCTTCTACACCGCCATTAACGGGGAGCCAACAATCTCCCCACAAACACGAGCCCAATGTGTTTTGAACTCAAGACCTCTGGCTTTGATACCACTTGTTGGAGTCACGACTTTCGTTACACCAAAATCCGCAAGTGTTAGTAAACAGACACATCGCTAGATTTAAGCTCATGCCACGAAACACAGAGCGAGCGTTGACCTTTTACACCGCCATTAACAGGGAGCCAACAAAATCAAGAAAGCTAGAGCTGCCTTGGACAAGCTCGGTCGTTCGGTGCTCACCAGTCACCTGAAGTTAGCCAACCTTATTAATAAGGATTTATGGAAGAATATTGATGCAAAAGCCGCACTTAAAGCTCAAAGAGAAGGTAGGATAGCTCTGGAAAGACAGTCCAAAAAGCTTTCCAGGTTAGGGAGCAATCCTCAGGGCACAGTTCTGGTCCAGTCCTACAAAGTGATGAGCAGTTTCGATTCAGGGAGCTCGGTCACGAGTGCAGAAACCGCAGGATTGAACAGAGAACTCGAGAATTGCATTTCTAGAGATAGCGATTTTAGGAGCAAGGTATCTTTAGGAGTAGTGATGATATTAAGAAAGGCAACGTGGTTTCTCCAGATAATTTTAGGAGCAACGATGCTATTAAGAAAGGTAGCGTGGTTTCTCGGGATAATTTTGGTAGCAACGATGTTATTAAGAAAGGTGGTGTCGCGCCCCCAATTCTTTTTCATTACATTGGCCGGGTGCGGCACCGCCTAAGTTAATAACTTTATCCATCGTTAATTAACTTTACGAACTACGCCTTCAACAATTCATAATAATCATGAATTAACATTATTAATGTACGGAATCCATCAATAATACAAGAACAATAATAACCCAATAATATAAGAGAAGTAATCTTTTATTATATATGCGAAAGATTACAATGACCGGGAGCAAACGCTCCACCGGCGTTTATAAACAAGGCGGGCGACTGCCCGTGCAAGAGCGCACGACGGTCACACCTCAACCTTCAACCGAATACAATACAAAGTTTACAACCGGGTGGGCGCGCCCGTGCATGACCCACACTACACACATAAACCTTTTGCCGACGGGCGGGCGCACCCGTGCACACCCGCGCCCGTTACAACCAAGTCTCATGCCAACAACCGGCGGGCGGGCGCCTCACTATGCCCTCCACCCGCACTACAACCGCACTGCACAAAGTCCGTGTCGCCTTGCCCGACTCGGCGGGCGCATCCCCAACACACTTCCAATCTGCGGCTAAGTACGACTTTGCATCTCCTCAAGAGCGATGAGTGAATGCGATGTTCGTTGATGTCAAATGAGCATCCAACCGCATGTGTTTATACCCTTTCTACCGTGGGCAAACTCCATTTGGTCGACCTCCAAAATCGCCATCGCTTATGTTAACTGACGCCCCTACAATGAGTCGGCTTGCCCACTGCTCATGTGCGCCCTTGGCTAGCTATAAACGATGGTTGCTCGCTGCCTTAGTTTATTTCATGATGTTGGATGCACGCGCCCGGTCATCGCATAACCACAGGTCGTCACATCCTCCCCCACTGGAAATCGTTGTCGCCCTCGACAATTCTGCTCGTCTCATCAGCTTCCTGTTGTACTTCTCGATCTTATCCTTCCATCTCCAAAGTGAGTCCTCCGATTCCCAACTTTCTTCCTTCGGTGCATTCTTCCATCTGACAAGAAATTCCCTTCTCATGTGGCAACCAACCCCTGTAGTTCTGACACTCAAAATCTTCTCCAACTCCAATCCTGGCTTGTCCACAATCCCGGCTGGTCCTCTCGGCGGTTCAACTCTCTCTGGATGGTCTGAATCAAGTCTACATCTCTTCAACTGACTCACATGAAAAACTGGATGCTTCATGTGCATATGGCGCGGAAGCTCCAGCTCGTAAGCAACTTCCCCCACTCTCTTCTTCACTCGGAATGGTCCCTCATACTTCTGTGTCAGTTTGCTTGTAGTCCCCTTGGCTGGCTGAAACTGCTCCCCGGTAATCCTGAGAAACACCATATCTCCCACACTGAAGTGTGCCTCCCGTCTCCCACGATCAGCATACTTTTTCATCCTCCTTGCAGCATCGTGCAAGCGTAACCGTGCTAAGTCCAAGGTCTCCTCCCAAGCCTTCATGAACTTCTTCGCATGAGGAATTCTTAAGAAGCCTCCGTCACTACGGTATGCGGTGAAATCGGCATCTGTCCATTCACCAACTCAAATGGACTATACCCCGTTGCAGAACTCTTTTGAATATTGTAGCTAAACTGAGCAATATCCAAGAGTTCAGGCCAATTCTTCTGATCAGCCGTCACATAATGTCGCAAGTAGTCCTCCAGCAATGCGTTGATTCTCTCGGTCTGCCCATCTGTCTGCGGATGGTAACTCAAACTCATCAACAACTCTGTCCCGACTAACTTGAACAATGTGGTCCAAAATCTGCCTATAAAACGCGGATCTCTATCCGACACAATGCTCAATGGCATCCCCCAATACTTCACTATGTTCTTAAAGAACAACTCCGCAGTCCGCTCGGCTCCACAAGGTATCTTTGTAGGAACAAAGACAACATACTTGGAAAAACGATCAACCACGACCATTATCCCATTATACCCCTAAACCTGTGGCAACTGAGTGATGAATTCCATCGAGACACTCATCCATGGTCTCTCTGGAATCGGTAAAGGCTGCAACAGTCCTCCTTGCCTCTGAGTATCCGATTTGTCCTGCTGACAAATGATGCACGTATGCACATACTCCTCTACATCCTCCCCCATCTTCTCCCAAAAGAATCCTCTCTCCAATAATGCCAAAGAACGACGCATCCCTGGTGGCCAACCCATGGCGAGTCGTGGCACTCCTTCAAAAGGTGCCTCCTGAGCCCAGATGACTTTGGAACATAGAGTCGGTTTCCAAAGAACAAGAACCCGTCTCGTAGAAAGAACTTTTGTGTCTTCCCCTCCTTTATCTGCTTCACTATATTCTGCACCAAAGTATCGGTTTCAAAACTTTCCTTGATCTTATTCTGCATCTCTTCTAACATCTGAATTTGACTCCTACTCCTAGCTGCCCGATCTTCACCCTCCAATGCTGCAAGTTGTCCCTTACTGCTAAGGGCATCTACTACCGCATTGTGTCTTCCCAGTCTATACTCGATAGTCATGTCGAATTCTGCCAAGAAGTCCTGCCAACGAGCTTGCTTCGCAGAAAGCTTCGGTTGTGATGCAAAATAACTTGCTGCAACGTTGTCAGTGTTGACAACAAACAACTTCCCAATCAGGTAATGCCTCCACACATGAAGACAGTGGATGATGGCAGTCATCTCCTTCTCATGAACTGGATACCTTCGTTCTCTATCCTGAAACTTCCGACTCTCATACACCACCGGATGCCTATCCTGCATAAGAACCCCTCCTATGGCAAAATCTGAAGCACCAGTGTGTACCTCAAACGGTCTCTCGAAGTCAGGCAACTTCAGTATCGGTGCTGTAACCATCCTCTTCTTCAAGTCATCAAATGCCTCTTGACATTTTCTTGTCTAACTCCACCTCTTGTCTTTCTTCAATAAGTCTGTCAGTGCCGATGTCACCTTGGAGTACCCCTCTACAAACTTTCGTTGGTAGTTGGTCATGCCCAAAAACACCCTCATCTCATGGACATTCTTCGGTTCAACCCAGTCCTCAATCGCCTTCACCCTTCTCGACTCCATCCGTATGTACCCTTGACCAACAATATGTCCAAGGAACAGAATCTCGGTCTGAGCGAACACACACTTAGACTTCTTCAAGAACAACTGATTTGCCCTCAGTGCCTCGAACACCATCGCCAAGTGCTTCTTATGATCCTCCATGTTGTCACTAAACACCACTATATCGTCCAAGTACACTACTACGAACGAATCCAAGTATGGTCGTAGGACATCGTTCATCAAAGTGCAAAACGTAGCAGGAGCATTGCACAACCCGAATGGCATAACAAGGAACTCAAAGCTACCATACTTTGTTACTATCGCGGTCTTCTTCTTGTTTCCTTCAGCTATCCGCACATGATAATACCCATGCCTCAAGTCCGGCTTGGAAAACACTCGGGCTTTCACAAGCTTGTCAAAGAAATCAGCAGCCAATGGCAAAGGATACCTGTTCCTTACCGTCTGCTTGTTCAATGCACGGTAATCACAGCACATCCGTAGCTCATTCGAATCCTTCTTCCGCTGGAACAATACCGGAGCTCCATAAGGGGACCTTGAAGGTCTAACGAAACCTGCATCAGCTAACTCGTTTAACTGTCGTTTCAACTCCTCCAACTCAGGTCCTGACAACCGATAAGGTGCTTTAGCCGGGGGTTGCTTCCCTGGTTCAAGCTCAATGCTATGGTCCACTACACGCCTTGGTGGAAGTTTCTTTGGTAGCTCATCAGGCATCAAATCTGCATATTTGGTCAGCACCTCGGAAATCTCGGCTGGAACAGGCGTCCCCACTCCATCACCTTCGACATCCTTGAACATCACCGCATATGTCTCCATATCTGACTCCTTCATAGCCTTCTCCAAACTCAGTGCCGAAACATGCTGCACCTTGACTTCCCTCCTTTGCCTATGAGTGGGCAAAGTCCAAGTTTGTGTCTGTCCAACTAGCACCACCTCATCACAGAAGGGGACAACAATAGCCTTGTTGCCCTTCAAGAAATCCTATCCGAGTATCATATCAAAGTCGTTCATCTCCATCACTGTGAAGTCCAACTGACCCTTCCAGTCTTTTATCTGCACAGGTACTTCGTGTACCAAACCCGCCACTTTAGCTCTAGAGTTCACTGCCTTGACTTCCACATTCGATGGGAAGATCATCAGTCCAACCTATTTTTCTAACAGTGTCGTCATGAAGTTATGAGTGGCCCTCGTGTCCACTAGAGCTTGAATGGTCTTGCCATGAACCATCAAGTCCACGAAACCCAGACTGTTCATCCACGATTTCTCCATAACTCTTCCCTGTTCATCAAGCTTCTTCAACCCTGAATCAGCTTCACCTGTCATGAGAAACCCTGCTCTATCAAGCTTCATCAACCCTGAATCAGCTCTGATACCACCTGTCACGCCCCCAATTCTTTTTTCCTTAAATTGGCCGGGTGCGGCACCGCCTAAGTTAATAACTTTATCCATCGTTAATTAACTTTACGAACTACGCCTTCAATAATTCATAATAATCATGAATTAACATTAATCAATGTGCGGAATCCATCAATAATACAAGAACAATAATAACCCAATAATATAAGAGAAGTAATCTTTTATTATATATGCAAAAGATTACAATGACCGGGAGCGAACGCTCCACCGACGTTTATAAACAAGGCGGGCGCCCGCCTGTGCAAGAGCGCACGGCGGTCACACCTCAACCTTCAACCGAATACAATACAAAGTTTACAACCGGGTGGGCGCGCCCGTGCACGATTCATATCACTCATTCTAAAGCATCTTCAAAATCTGATGAAGAACTAGAGTCTGGATTGAATCAACAAACATGCATGAACATATGGAAAAATGTCAATGGCAAAGAACATTGTTGGCAGAGGTGGTTTTTTAGAGGTCTACAGAGGAGAGCTCTGAGATGGGAAAATAATAGCAGTCAAGAGATTGGCTGCTGGAAACACATATGATCAAAGACAAATTTATCTAAGACTTGGATAATTTTCCATGTTTAGCATAAAAATACAACCTCATTAATTGGTTGTTGCATTGAGAATGGTCTCCATATCATCTTTGACTTCTCACCATATGGTAGTTTGGCTTCTATTTTACACGGTAAACTACAATTATTGTAAAATTATGCCACTTTTGTTGTGGATCGTTGGTCCCATAGCCATGTTTTTTTTTATATGTACCTATTTTTAACTATGCCATCCATAGCTCCTTCTTTTTTCATATCAACATCTCTTACAATGCAAGTTACTTCGCAGATCCCATTAGTGTACATGAATATCTGTTTTTGAGCATTTACACAGAACCCTTCAACTTTTCACCCATTCCAATTCAATCAATTAGTGATTTTGATTGTTTTTCCATCCACTTAACAAATCTTGTCAATGCATTGAATTGACAAGGGAACAAAGATGGCTTTATTTCTTGCTCAATACAACCAAAATGTGGATTGTTATGGTGAATATAACGTGCATAATTTCAAGGAATGTTGTGTTGGCTCTATTTTTAGCTATCCCGTCTCTTTATAGCAAACAAATTCAGTTAACAATGCATTCAATTCCAACTAGGGGAAACATATATTCTCCTTTATTTATCTTTGTTGTTGGATATTGCATTACCAAGTAATCTTGAATCTACATTCGTTTTCATATATTTCTTTTCAAATCAAATTGGGGCATGAAATTTCAGCCCGCTCTGTAGTAGACTATAGAATGCTCTGGGTAAGCTATAGGATCGTAGGTAGGTATTTGACAGCATGCCACAACAAGAATTCATGGATTTGTCAATTGAGCATAAAATCACAATTGAAAATGTTCTGTTGCCTCATAAAAATATTAAATTGCTTATTTGGATTCTGTAAATTAAATCGATTTACTTATACTAATTACAGTCAAAGTTCTTTAAACTATCATTTTCAACTTGGTATAATAGTCACATCCTGCATTAGAAATATCAAAACCCTCTCCAACCCCTTAAGGTAGGGACTTGTTGCCATGCAACTTCGCTTGTTTACACTAATGAAAAAATGACATAAGATCTCAATTTACTTATATAAAACTTCAAAACAAAATTCACATCTTCCCTAATTCAATCATGTCACAAAGACTTTCACATGCTAATACCCATGTACTTCTTTATATTTGACAAGTCAACAGATAATAATATTCATTTCGGATTTTCAAAAACATTGATAGTAACTGTTAAACTTTATTATAGCATCCCACTCAATGAAATAAATCACAATTTATATTAAACTATTCAATGACACATCATCTATCCCATCTACTCAAATGATCTGTATAGGAAATTCATTCTAGAGTACACATAATTTTCCCATCCATTATTTACCTAAGTAGGAAACATAAGAATTTCAACCAAATACCAATATGATATTCCCACCAATTAAGTTAAGTAACAAATTGTCAGGGATATAATGTGTCAATCCCTAATTAGATTTTATTTAAGCCTCAAGCATCTAAAATATTAATAGCACAAAAACTACTAATAGCAAGCCAATTTCTCAGTTGAAATTTAATTTCCATTGCAACATACATAAATAAACTTGTGATAGTTTCTAGATGATAATAAGGGATTCCAATGCAATCATGCTTGCATAATTTTCTTTCCATATATGTCGCCACATTCTTTATCTTTCATAGTCAATAGTAGATAAAGATCAATAAAAAAAACAAGTCTATAAACAAATTACTAAGCACATAAATAACACTTAATTGATAATGTAAAACTATCCAATAACCAGCTGAGGCTAACACATTTCCACCCAACTGTAAACACCATTGCAAGTCTAATTATTTCTACAAGTGGCCACCCCTAGCCAAACCATGGTACCACCAAGGAAAATCTACCAACACTTGGTTTTTCGAGATTCAGGTGGAAACCATCTCATAAATATGAGTTCAATCAGGATTCCTTCTTCCTAAATGCAGGGTTTACATGACCTCATATGCTCCTTTGTTGGCTTGCATGACATTGGAGGGAGTCCCTTCCCTATGACATAGTCTCTTAACCACTGCCTCCCTCATGCTTATCATGCTTACTTGGCTTAGCACCAGTTCACAACCCTCACACCTGAATCTAAGGAACTTCCATAACCAGAATTTGGGCCTCAAAATAGGCTTACTAACTCATAAATTATTGGTAAATGGTTGTTCATAGAAAAAATGGTTTTTTCTCTTAATGCACACCCTCATTCTCTTCTCTCACACACAAAAGAATTGGCTTCCCTTTCCACTTTAAATTTCCTTTCTCCTTGTCATGTGTTAAGAGGTTGTCATCCATAACTAATCTCAACACATTTAGTTTGAAGAAAGAAAAAACAAGTTTCCGAGAATATAGGAGGAAATTTAGGAAAGGTTTCATTATTATAGCTTAGGCTCATAGTTATACCATATATGAGTAAAAATGAAATAAAATGATAAAGCAGGTAAAAGGTTTAGGTACCTAGGAAAAATACTTCCTCGTGGACCCTCTTACCTTCACCACTTATGGTATCATAGTATCTATAACTTCTCATGCCTTGCTTAACTGATTAGCACTTCCATTAATTAAAACAAGATCCATACACATTACTTTAATTTAACCAACTCAATTTGGCATAATAATAATAAAATATCCATGCTAAAAATAAAGAACGCCAACATAACAATTACAATTTAAATAAGGGGGTCAAAATGGACATATTATATCCTCTCTGCCATTGAAACTTAGGCCTTCATTCTTGACCCTTTGTTAAGCTACTAGGTGTGTAGGATAGCTCGTTGTCTCTTACATATCCCTTGCTCATTATTGTCCATCCACCTTAACATTTTTGAACCAATCCCTCTATATGTTTTTCAAATTCACTAAAATTCTCTTGAGAAATGGCTATACTCATGGTGCTAGCTTTAGTAGTGGTAATTAAAGGTGCTTTGTTTCTTTGAGCTCTTAGATAACTACTTGTAGCTTGCTAATTATTCTTCCTTCTCTATCAACTCTTGTTGCAGTTGAATCATCATCAAGTGAGCCTATCCTCTTTCTAACTATCCATCTAGATAATCTTTTATCCCAAATACATAAGGTGAACATTATGTGCTATGAATCACACACCCTAAAATTGATAAAAAGTTAATGAATACAATCCACTTTGGGGGAGAACCTCCTTTTGCAATTAAATCAATACAAAATACAAAATATGATGATCCTAAGACTAGCTCTCCTTGACACACACACACACACACATAGAGAGAGAGAACAATTCTAGTGAAAGGTTATAATGAAACATTCTAGGCACACACACACACACACCACACACACACACACACACACATAGAGAGAGACTACAATTCTAGTGAAAGGGTATAATGAAGCATTCTAGGCACACACACACATATAGAGAGAGGGTACAATCCCAGTGAAAGGGTATAATGAAACATTATAGTAAATCTCCTACTATAACAAATAAGATGATAATGAATACTTATTAGGGTCTTAAAATAGAAGTCCAAGTGCCTTAACATAGCCCATTTTTATTTTTTTCCTTCAAAGCTTGTAATTGAGGGCGATTCTTAATGGATTGATTATTTTTATATATAGTTTCTTCTAAAGGAATATTTTTCCACTTGATTAGGTACTTCATAATGGTTCTATTATGAAGAGATAGAGAATATTGATCCATACATTTTTCAATTTAATAATCAACTTCCCTTCTTCATCTAACCCTAGAAGCTCTTTTTGCATAGGCATAATTTTTCCCAAAACTTTTTTAGGCAAGATACATGGAAAACCTTATGGATGCAAGAAGAAGGGAAATCTAACTCATATTCCAGTTGTCAAATCCTACAAAAAAATCTTGTAGGGTCCATAAATTTTGGGAGCTAATTTTGTATTCTTTTTTTTGTTTGAGTGTAGAGTTCTCATAAGGTTGTAGTCTCATAAACGCCAAATTACTCTCCTTAAATTGTTTTTCACTTTGATGTTGATTTATTTGTTGCTTTAGCTTGTTTTGTGTCAGCTTGAGGATTGTGTTGAAAAGATCCAATGGTCATTCATTAAAATGAAATGTATTTATTACATGGATAATACTTATGGGCTGTCAGTTTTCCCAACCAATTATCTATTACTACACCTAATTTCAAACCTCATTACTATAGAGTTCGAAGATTGTCTGACCATGACATCCCTTTTTGCCTAATATTCCTCTCTTTTCCTATACATATCCACCAGTTTTTGATGAAGGTATGCAATAATATGTCTTCTTATTCATGTTTGACTTTATACCATAATGTTTTGTTAAAGAATGCAATTGGCTACTGAATTGCTCTGTTTCTACAGCTAATCCAAATTTCTGTAGTTGTCTCCATTGTTTACAAGGTTCAAAAGGTCCAAGTCAACAGTGAAGGATGTAGATGGATAGGGAAAGGTTTCCTCATGGATCCCTTCCTATCCCCTTGAAACTGTTCATTAAGATAAGCGAAGGAGATCATGGTCAAACCCCAAGTCAACTGCAAGATTGTCACCGAAACAAAATCCGAGTTCAATCGAAATCTTATCGATTTGATTTCAGAATAGCAAATCGAAGATTTAGCGATATATTTTAGCTAAGATAAATATATTAGGCTTAAATTACTCATGTTGTTATGCCAGAGACCTGTTATAAAACTTATGGCTGCACTGTGATTTGGTGCACGTCAGATGATGTAATTTTGAAATAGTTGTGAATTTCGTTTGCCAGAAATAGAATTGGTTTTGTGTGTATGCATTGCGTTGATTAGAGATTATGAACTGTTCTATGGAAGGCCTCTACGAGTAGTGACAGGTTTTAACCAATTGCAATTCGATTTCTTTTCATTCCTTGAATACTCTGTTTTGTGTGGAAATGCAGCATAATGAATTCGGCAATGAATCGTTATTTGCATAAGTATTTTCATCTGCTTCATACCTAGTTTAGTCGGTTATTTGAATCACTTTATACCTGGAACAAGATGGTTACTTAATTTGCTTATTGTCTAGCATAATTCAAGTGTGTTTACTCCATAGTATAGATGTTTTTTGAAATATCTTGTTTGAATAAAAAGTGAATAAGTAAAAGTGTGAGAGTTTTCTCCTAAACAATTGAGTTCAGACAATATTTCTCCACAATTGGTAGAATAGATTTCTCTTTGCACTTAGTGAATTAGAAGCTGCAGCATAAAGATTCAAGACCAAAAACCCCAAAACAATCCATCACAAGTAGAAGTTAGAAACACTCTCATATCATCCATAAACTAATTCATTAGAAACTAACTATTAAGAAATTCGCTGATAACTTTAGAGATTGAGACATTAATATAATTAACGACACCACTTCCATATTAAGTTTAGGCCCTAACAAGAACATAACGACATGAGGAATAACTTCTAGCACACATAGTGCATATGTACTTCATCAGTCTACGCACCCTGGTTGACAATTTATGATTGACAATTTAAAGACATTAAATTGGACAAAAATTTTCGCGCTGCTGCTGGAGAAGTACGAATAGAAGTTACAAAAAAAAATCAAAACATGATATGCGTAGGGATAGAGACTCTAGAGGTAGATTTGTAGGGAGAGGAAGAAGTTTAATTCCCACAAATCCACTCACTTCACCTAGACTTCGAGAATCCACACCACCTACTCAAACCCGAATTCCTTTTAGAGGTCGACAAATGCTTCCTAAAATCTCAAGATTAGAAATCCAATCCAGAACTTCACACACTTCTTCTATTGAAGTTGTAATTGAAGAAAATCCTACATCCCCAAGCACAGGAGTAATCTTTCTATCCTCCACCGGTGAGCAAATTTTGGGAGAAAAATTAGAAGTTCATAGTGAAGAAGAGGAATTGGAAACTTATTTTGAGCAACTATTGATAGAGGAACCAGAAAGATTAGAAGAACACTTTATTAGTTCCGAAGAATCTATCATGGCTGAAGAAGGGGAAGGAGAAGTACACAATGTCCATGGCGAAGAAGATGGGATTGGAGGAAGAGGAAGAGGAAGACGTAGATGTAGAGAAGGGGGTAGAGGCATAGGAAACCAAGATCCTTCTAGATTCCCTATTCTTGATGAAGATACAACCCTCACAATGAAAAATATATCACCCTCGATTCTTCCTAATTTCCACGAGAAAAGAAACGAAGATCTGGAGACATTTCTCTTCGAATTTGAAGTATTATGTAGATCGTATGACTATCTCCATGATGCTCAAAAGTTAAAATTATTCCTGCCACATTAAAAGACTCAGCATTAAAATGGTTCATGAGTCTAGGAGTGAATTCTATAACAACATGGGGACAAATGAAATAGGCTTTCTTAGGCAAATATAGAGATTATTGTATGCCTAGTAACCTTAAAGATGAAGTCTTCAAAATGACACAAAAAGAAGATGAAAATCTTGAAGACTTGGTAGAAAGGTTTGTTTATAATGTTAAAAGAGAAAAAATGGATAATTTGGATGAAGAAACCTTAAAATCTCTCTTACTCAGAGCTATCAAAGATGAATGGGTCGATCTCCTTAACCTAACTGGGAAAGGAGATATTTCCCAACTACCATTTGAAGATATTTGTGATTTATGTGTACATATCTCAAGGGGTAAAGCACGAGTTGGAAGGAGTCCTAGAGACCCTCTCTTGTCAAGAATTAACAAATCCGTAGCTGGGACAGTTAGCAGGGTAGAAATAGGAAATTTTCTTGACACCTTCAAAACAGATATCTTAGGGAGCCTACGTGAGCAGATAGACACCCTTAAAATTCAAAACAAGCAAAATTCTGAAAATGCTACATTATCTATCTTCTATCCTAAATGTCAAAAGAAACATGCTCTAAGAGAGCATCCCTTAGACTCAAAAGCCATAGAAACCTGTGTCATATGTGCAGATAATCATGATACGAAGGAATGTCCATCCTTACCAAGTCTTAAGGCTATATTCAATGATGAAGGAATCTCATAACTAGTAGACCCTCTCTACTCTATAGCCAAAAGACCATGGAAAAACCACCAACCAAATCAATCACAAGGATTTAGACCACAACAATTCACCCAGTCTTCACAAAATAATTGGAATTTAGCTTGGTAGCCTTGGGCTCTGCCACAATCACAACCTTGGAATCAAGGATGGAAAAATCCTTATGGAACTTATGCTTAATATCAACAATATTCACCATCTTACCTTCCACCACAATTTTTACCCCCATCTAATCAAATTCCTCAAACTACAATTACCACAAGTTCCAGTTCAGAATCAAAACCCACAACTTTCCCTACCATTTCCACACAAATCAAATCAACTACCCGCTCAACCACTTCTGAATCCTAATAATAAAATACCACAACAACCGGTGTACAACCTGGAGGGTCAGAATCCTCAAACTTATGTAATAACTCCACTAGACCTAAACAATGCCCAATTAAGGTCTGGAAGAATATTACCAAGAAAACCTCCTGTTGTCATTCAAGAAACAAGATCTGATCTTCAAAAACACAAAAATCAATCAGAAGAAGGGGAGACTTCTCTCCCTCCAAAAGAAAATAAACAAACAAAATAAATTCCAATAAATACTCCTATCATAGAACAACCCTCGATATCAGTTAGACCACCTTTCACAGAAAGGTTGAAAATCGATGGAGTAGAGAAAAAAATTGTCTTGCCTGATTACAATATGATGGATGAATTGAGAAATGTTTGTATTAAGATTCATTTATTACAAGCAATAAAATAAATACCAATTTTTGCAAAAACAATTAAGGAATTAAGTGTTGAAAATACAACAAGATGATGGAGCTTAGTGAAAAGAAGTCGCCTTCACTAAGTGGGCCCACAGGCTATTTTTGGCGCAAAGTCTATTTTTAGACATATGGATCATGGTCTATGAGTTGCAGGATGGTATTTATGGATGATTGGTCATGTTGGTAAAAATAGATGGACTTCTATTTTTAGACATATGGGCGGAGTCTATTTTTAGACTGCCAGTCTAAAAATAGATCAGTCGAATATTATTAGCTCTTAATAATATTTGGACTATAAACATTATCTTATCCTCTTGCAGCACTTCAGTTCGAGCTACGGATGTGGCTCATGTAACTGCAAGAAGGAAATACGCTTTTCTTATGGGTTAGTTGAGTTATTGCATGATGAACTTCAGTTAGAACTCAAGTGATTGAGTTTGGTGGAGTTGATTGAGGAGTTGATGGAGTTGTGTTCAGTTTGACTTAGTTGAACTAGTTGTATTTAGTCTAACTGCCAAATACACTAGTGATGAGTGATGTGAATTACTTATTAATTAATTCACTAATTATTAACTCATAAATCAACTAAAGAATACATCAATTAACTCAGTGCATGGACAGTTCAGTGGAGACAAGTGTTAGAGGTGGGTGAAAGAGTGAGACTACTATCAGTTGTGACTATAGCTGTGCATGAGATTTTCACAATCATTGATTGAGATTGCCAATGAGGATTGTGCAGTACAAGCCAAAGGAAAAATGAGCTTGGATCATTCCTATTCTCAAATTGGGTTGTGTAGTGGAGGCAGACAAACAGTGGAGGAGATTTGAACCTGTGACTTGTTCAGATCTGAGCTGGTTTGTGTGTAGCAGGTGGAGATAGTACTGAGTACTTGTGAGGAGTATTGTACTATGTATTGTTACATGTTCTCTATCACTATAATATACAGATAGTTGGGGGTTTTCAGCTGTATTCTTTCCCCAGTACATACTGTGTTGATATGTGTGATTGATGTTTCAATGTGCACATGCGATTGTTTCTTAATTCTGCAAATTGATGATCAATGGTAGAGGAGGTTATGTATTATGCATGCATTCCGTAAATAGTGTATAATCAGGATAATCTCTATGAATAAGTGTTATAATATTCAAAATTTCTACATTAAGTACACAAAGATCAGGGAGAAGAAGAAAAGATATAAAAAGAATTCAGTTAGTCAAAAAAATTGCAGACATTATGATGGGGAAGACAACAATTCAAAATTATTTAGATCTAGGAAGCCTCATTGTAAAAATTCACATCAATGGAACTGAAATACCAAACACATTAATTGATCTAGGAGCAACCATAAACATAATGAGTAAACAAGTTATGGACACACTTAGGCTTCCTAACCTTCTGTACACACCAACCTTGTTGCAATTAGTGGATAGGTCTGTTATTAAACTAGATGGTGTGTTGGAAGATGTTTGTGTATCCTTAGATTCTTGGGAATATCTTGTTGATTTCATGGTCTTAACACCCAAGAATACTTTAGGATGACATCCATTAATTCTAGGAAGGCCTTGGTTGGCTACAACTGATGCTTTCATCGGCTGTAGATCAGGCGATATGTTTATCTCAGATGGAAATTATACAAAGAAATTTACATTATATCCCCCTGCAAGAACAACAATAGATACAAAAACTGAAGAATGGATAGAAGATGAAGAAGATATACAACCTATTTTTGTTACTGAACAAGTAAAGGAGGAAGACCAACTTTTAAATTTACTGGAAAATAATGAATCTTCCTCACATTATGATCGTAATCAAAATGAGTATCTCTCATCTAAACAAGTATCATTGCTCTCCATGGAAAAATTTGGGAATTCCTCGATAGAAATATTTCCAGGAAAAACCTTGAATGTCAATGAAAACCTGGAAGAAATGCAAAAGAATCAATTGATAGAAATTTTACAGAAACATTCTTTTGCTTTTGCATGGGAATACACTGACATGAGAGGGATTGATCCTAAAACTTGCATACATCATATCTACATTGAAAAAAATGCAAGACCCGTTAGACAACCTCAGCGAAGAATGAACCCAAACTTAAAAGAAATTTTTAAGGAATAATTGCAGAAACTATTAAATTTAAATTTCATCTATCCAATATCCGATAGTCAGTGGGTTTCACCCTTAGTAATCATTCCTAAAAAGAATGGAAAATGGAGAGTATGCATCAATTACAGGGAATTAAACAAAGCAATATTAAAGTACCACTTTCCATTACCTTTCGTAGACCAGGTCTTAGACACTCTAGCAGGAAAAAAATATTTTTCCTTCTTGGATAGTTTCAGTGGATATAACCAGATTCAGGTAGCCCCTGAAGATCAAGATAAAACCGCGTTCACTTGTCCATGAGGAACTTATGCTTACTGGGTACTTCCCTTTGGGTTATGTAATGCTCCAGCAACATTCCAAAGAGCAGTCCTCGACATTTTCTCTGACCTTATTCATGATTGTGTGGAAGTGTACATGGATGATTTCACAGTCTATGGGGATTCTTTCAATGAAGCATTAGAAAATTTAGAAAAAGTATTAATAAGATGTAAAGAAACAAATCTCTCATTAAGCCATGAAAAATGCTTCATGATTTTTAACGAAGGAATTGTTTTAGGTCATCATATTTCAGGAGATGGAATCAAAGTAGCCTCATCTAAAGTTGAAGTCATTTCTAAGTTATCAGTGCCAAGTTGTCAAAAGGATGTTATAAGTTTTCTCGGTTTTACTGGATAGGATAGAAGATTTATAGAAAACTTCACAAAAATTTCATCCCCACTCTTTAAACTACTCACCAAAGACTGTGAATTTAGATGGGATTCTGAATGTCAAGTTGCCTTCGAAACTTTGAAAAGGAGAATTTCTGAAGCACCCATCTTAAAAGGACCTAACTGGAAATTGTCTTTCCATATCTCAACAGATGCTTCAGATTCAGCCTTAGGAGTTTTGTTAGGACAAAAATATCTTACTCCTTATGCAATCTATTATACCAGTAAAAATCTAACTCCTGCAGAGTTAAATTATATTGTAACTAAAAAGGAGTTTTTAGTTGTAGTTCATGCCATTAACAAATTCAGACATTATATAACTGGCTATGAAACCTTTGTTCACACAGACCATTCTGCCATTAGATACTTAATGAATAAACCAGTCACTAATGGAAGAATAACTAGATGGCTCCTACTTTTACAAGAATTCAACATAACCATTCTAGATAGGCCAGGAAAACAGAACACAATTGCCTATTTTCTATCTAGAATACAAAATGAAAATAATGATCAACCCGTAGAAGATAAATTTCCTTATGAATATCTTTTTGTAGTATCTACTAAATCACCTTGGTATGCAGATATTGCTAACTATTTGGCCATAGGAAAAATTCCATTCCATTTATCTCCTAGAGAAAAGAGAAGAATAGTCCACAATATCACATCCTATTCATGGATAAATGAGGAATTATACAAGAGATGACCAGATCTCATCATCAGAAGATGTGTTCGGGAGGACAAAATATCGGGATACTTAAAGCTTGTCACGATGAGCCATGTGGAGGACATTTTTCTGGCAAGATAACTGCATACAAAATCTTGCTTTTAGGATATTATTGGCCTTCCATTTTCAGGGACACCAAGGAATATGTTAAAAGATGCGACAGTTGTCAGAGAATGGGCAAACCTACTCTTTCAAATGAAATGCCACTGCAACCAAAGGTACTCATCGAACCATTTGAAAAGTGGGCATTGGATTTTGTTGGACCAATCAACCCACCTTCAAAGAAAAAGAAGTATATTCTAGTATGTACTGATTATGTCACTAAATGGGTAGAGGCTAAGCACTTCCTTTTGCTACTGAAAACGATGTAGTTTCATTTCTTTTTAAGGATATTTTTACTCATTTTGGTGTCCCAAGAGAAATTGTAACAGATCAAGGAACACAGTTCACATCCAGACTAGTGCAAAAGCTTGTGGACCAATACAAGATAAAACATAGGAAGTCCACTCCATACCATCCACAAGCCAATGGACAAGTTGAGTCCACAAATAAGGTGATTGAAGCTATCCTTACCAAGACTGTACATCTACACAGGAATGATTGGATGGAAAAGCTTCCAGAAGCTTTATGGGCTCACATAACTACATGGAGAAATACTATAGAGCATACTCCCTATGAACTTGTTTATGGGAAACAAGTCTTACTTCCGATAGAGTTCCAGATCCAGACCTATAAGATAGCAGTCCAGTTAGATCTTGACTTGTCAGAAGCCCAGAAGCAAAGGATGACACAACTAAATGAGCTCGATGAAATCAGACAAGAAGCCTTCCAGAGAACTAGCCTAGTTCAACAACAAAGGTCAAGATGGCATGATAAGTACATTAAAGAAAGGAAATTTCATCCAGGAGATTGGGCATTGCTCTTTGATTCAAAATTCAAAAATTTTCAAGGAAAATTCCAAACCCATTGGCTTGGACCTTATGAAGTTGAAAATGTCTTTGACAATGGTGCAGTCATAATTAGGACTATTGATGAAGAAAAAACTCCTCTATTAGTAAATTGACATCGACTCAGACTTTACCAGAAGCCATTAAAAAAAGAGGAATTTGTTAAAATGTTTCAAGATAATTTAGAACTGAAGATGGTCAAGAAGAATTCTTCTTCTTTTCCACCTTAGAAATTTTTACTCAGTTTACTCTTAAAAAAATAAAATAAAATAATAATAAATAAATTATCTGTATATATATATATATATATATAGATATGTAAGTACAAAAAAAAAGGGTATAAACATGAAAACCAACACGCTGTTGGCAGGTTTATACAGAAAATTTAGAGTGAAAACCAATTTCTGTTGGCACTTCAAATTTTCCTTTCAAACAAATAATAATAAAGTCCCTTTTATTAAAAAAATTTCTTTCACAGCTGTAGAATCAACAACTTTCCACAACTTGGACAACTTTCTGTAGCTACAACAAGTTTCTACAACCTAATAAATTTTGGAGCCTACAAGGACACTTGGTGATTTGGATTAAAGGACAGCTGACAGAGAAAACTACCTGTAGGAGATCAAAGGACAACAAATAAGGTTAGTAGAAGAGATCAAAGGTACGTGCTACTTTAATTTAACAATAGGGAAGGTTATATTGTATATATGATTAAGAAGATATAGTACTGCCAGAAATTAAAATACAATCATTATAACCTAAGGGTGATGGACGCCTAACAAAAATATCATATGCCACCACTTAAAAAGTCATGTCACGTCCCCATTCCAAATCCGCCGAAGTAATTACCAAATCATCACTTTAAATGCACCTAACGGTCAGATTCATTCCTATAACCCTTATGATAATTCACCTGTTCTTCCCTATTCTTACACACCTCTGAACTTTCATAGCTACTCCATCTTTTCGCCACCTAGCAAACCCGAATAGCTCCATTTTTCTTGTCAAGGTAACCAATATTTGAGGCAAAGCATCCTTCAGAATGGGGATAATTGTTTGAACTGAGCCAGCAGGAAAGCAATTCTTAGAGGGGTACCCACAGACTAAGGAGATGCTGCAAAAGAAACAATGGCTGCGGTTCATTGAAAAATTCAATGGTTTTCACAGGGAAGTAACCAAGACATTTGCGCGCTCATTTGATGGGACTGAAGTCGAAATAGGAGACATTAAGCTCACCATAACAAAGTCCATGATCGCGGAGGCTACTAAGCTACCAAGGAGTGGGGAAAAATGGTTTAAGAATAGGGGAATTGATGGTGAGGATTGGAAGGTCTTCCTCAAAAATCCGAACATGGACACTACTGTCTACAAGAAAGGTATTCCCAGCACTGCTCTTAAGAATAAATGGAGAAACTTATTACTTGTGCTTCAAAAGTTTGTCACTTGTGAGGGTAGGTTTGGGAAAATGTATTTTTATCATGTTAGGATGATGATGCATTTCCTTGAAGATCACTAGATGAACCTTCCCTACTTCCTCTTAAATAGTCTTAAGAAAATGTCTACAAATGTTCAAAAGAAAATTCAGTGTATAGAAAACACCATGTATCATCATGGCCTGATAAAAATATTGGTTGAATTTCATCTCCAAAGTATAGGGGATAACTGGGAGAGTTTCCTGGTGAGGAACCACTTTGAAGAAAAATCCCTAGAAAAAGCAAGCAGCAGCAGGGCCCCCAGAGGAAGAAAGTGAACCATAGAAATCATAAAGGAACAGACACCTCAGACTCAGATAGAAGTATCAAAAGAAGAGCTGCCTATAGTGAAGATTTTGCAGAGAATGAAGAGGGGAAACCCTAGAAGAAAGAAAGCCAACAAAAGTAAAGAAGAATTCTCACAAACTAAGCCCCCTCCTCAAGAAGAAAAATCAGAGACTAAAAGAAGGAAAGTACAGGAAATACAAACCTCGGGATTAAGGAGGAGCACAAGGCTAAGCACAGTGCCACAGACAATCTCAAAAATTACAGAGTACATTGACCTTGAGGGCAATGAGCCAATATAGAACAAACCAACAGAGGATGAGCCAATCAAAAACCCTGGAATTACTCCAAAGGGGTCACTGAGATCATCACCGAGAGTATCACCACAACCATACAACTCACCTCTAAGAAGCCCAGTGCATAGTCCGGGTATTGACCCTATTCAACAGGAAATATATGACTATATAGAGTCATTGGAAAGGAAAGAGACAACAACCAAAGAAACAATTCAGAGTCCTGGAGAAGGGAGCAACCAGGTAAATGAACAATCAGCCTCAAACATCTTAAAGCAAGAGATCTTTGAATTAGAAACGTTGAACCAGTATCTCAAGAATGAGAATCAAGCATTGAAGACACAAAGTGAGATCCAGATTGCAAAAAGTGACAATCTCATCCTTCATCTGAGCTTGTGGTATAAGAAAAACAAAAAGCTGAAGAAGGAAAACAGAATTATGCAAAGAGAGATTATCAGCTTAAAATACAAAATTCTCATGAGAAAACCTAGAATGCCAATAACTGCCAAAAAGAAGAAAACAATGAAACTTGGAGGTGATAAGCAGGAGGCACAAGTGACTGACAAGGAAGAAGTGTATGAGGACATACAAAATCTCCAGTCTGGGGGAATGTAGAGTCCGAAGATTGTCTTACCATGACATCCCTTTTTGCCTAATATTCCTCTCTTTTCCTATATATTTACCACCTAAATAAAGCCATATCCACCAGGTTTTGATGAAGGTATGAAATAATATGTCTTCTTATTCATGTTTGACTTTATACCCTATTGTTTTGTTAAAGAATGCAATTGGCTACCGAATCAGTCTGTTTCTGTAGGTAATCCAGATTTCTATAGTTGTCTCCATTATTTGCAAGGTTTAGAAGCTCCAGGTCAGCAACGAAGGATGCGGATGGATAGGGAAAGGTTTCCTCGTGGATCCCTTCCTATCCCCTTGAAACTGTTCGTTAATATAAGTGTAGGAGATCACGGTCAAACCCCAAGTCAATTGCAGGATTGTCGCCGAAACGAAATCTGAGTTCAATCGAAATCTCATTGATTTGCTTTCGGAATAGCAAATCGAAGATTTAGCGATATAGTTTAGCTAAGATGAAGATATTAGGCTTAAATTACTCATGTTGTTATGCCAGAGACCTGTTATAAAACTTATGGCCACACTGTGATTTGGTGCGCGCCGAATGATGTAATTTTGAAATAGTTGTGAATTTCATTTGCCAGCAATAGAATTGGTTTTGTGTGTATGTGTTGCGTTGATTGGAGATTATGAACTTTTCTATGGAGGGCCCCTACGAGCAGTGACAGGTCTTAACCAATTGCAATTCAATTTCTTTTCATTCCTTGAATACTATGTTTTGTGTGCAAATGCAGCATAATGAATTTGCCAATGAATCGTTATTTGCATAAGTATTTTCATCTACTTCACACCTAGTTTAGTCGGTTATTTGAATTGCTTTATACCTGGTACAACATAGTTACTTCATTTGCTTATTATCTAGCATAGTTCAAGTGTGTTTACTCCATAGTATAGATGTTGCTTGAAATATCTTGTTTGAATGAAAATTGAATAAGTAAAAGTGTGCGAGTTTTCTCCTAAACAATTGAGTTTAGACAATATTTCTCCACAATTGGTAGAATAGATTTCTCTTTGCACTTAGTGAATTAGAAGCTATAGCATAAATATTCAAGACCAAAAACCCCAAAACAATCCAACACAAGTAGAAGTTAGAAGCACTCTCATATCATCCATAAACTAATTCATTAGAAACTAACTCTTAAGAAATTAGTTGATAACTTTAGAGATTGATACATTAATATAATTAATGACACCACCACCATCTTAAGTTTAGGCCCTAACAAGAACATAACGACATAAGGAATAACTTCTAGCAAACATAGTGCATTTGTACTTCATCAGTCTATGCACCCTGGTTGACAATTTATGATTGAAAATCTAAAGACATTAAATTGGACAAACAATTACGTTGTTTACCATAATCCCAAAGGATTAAGGTGTCTAACATTCTCCCCATAATCTAAAGGGGTGTTTGTGAGGGCAAGCATCATTTTGAACTTTTCAAAATTTTCTCTTCCAAGTGCTTTGGTGAAGATGTATGCATTTTTCTCAGCTATGGAACAATGTCTTAGATGAATATTTTCAGCCTCTACGTGGTATCGAATCAAATGATACTTCATGTTGATTTGCTTGGTTTGATAATGGAATCTAGGATTCTTGGCCAACTTGATTGCAGAAGTATTGTCAACAAGTAAAGGAGTTGAGTTCACTTGTTTCTCCTACAAGTCTTCAAGTGTTTTCCTGAGCCACACAATTTACTTTGCTGCTTTTGTGGCCACCCCATATTTTGCCTCTATTGTTGAATATGTCGAAATTGGTTGTTTGTGTGACCCCTAGGAGACAATTGTTGATCCTAGACTCATGAGATATCTTGAAGTCCATACTCCATTTTCCTTGTCCCCATTGAAGTATGAATCAGAATGTCTAATAAAACTAAAGTCATCCACCTTGGTGTACTTCAGTCCATAATCTCGATCTCCCTTTAAGTATCTCAAGAATCTTTTCATAGCATACTAATGTCCCTCACATGTTTTATGCATAAATTTGGAAAGGATGCTCACAGCATATGAGGTATCTAGTTTGTTCATGGTTAGGTAGTTGATACTTCCTACAAGTTGTCTTCACTTGGTTACATCCTCAATTTAATTCCCTTCTTTGGATGTAAGCTTCAAGTTTCGATCCATAAGAGGGGAGAGAGGGCTACAATCTACCATGCCAAATCTAGTTAGTACCCCTCCAAGGCACTTCTTTAGGTTTATGAATATGTATTTTGGATTTTGATTGACTTCAATTCCCAAGTATTAATGAAGATATCCCAAATCTATCATTTCAAAACCTTTCATCACATATTTTTTCACTAATGCAATATAAGTTTCATTTTTTCATGTTATTAACAGATCATCTACATATACTACAAGATACACAATTGTTTTGCCAACATTTTTGACAAGCAAATTTGCATCATCAAGATTGTAATGTTTGAAATTTAGCTTCAGAAGATGACCGATTACCAAGTTTTCACACCGTGCTCATGGTGCATGTTTTAGACCATACAAAGATTTGATGACCTTGAACACCTTTTGTTCTTGTCCCTTTACAACAAAACCTTAAGGTTGAGACATAATTATTTTTTCTTTCAAATCCACATTCAAGAAAGTTGTCTTCATGTCCATCTGATGGATTTTCCATCCTTTCTGTGCTGCCAAAGAGAATATGGTCTAAATGGTCACCCATTTTGCTGTGGGATCAAAGGTTTCCTTATAGTCAACACATTTTTTCATGCAAATCCTTTTTCCACAAGCCTTTCTTTGTGCTTGTCAAGTGAGCCATCTGCTTTATACTTGTTTTTGAAGACCCACTTGAAGCCAATTGGTTTGGTTCCGTATGGGGGGTCCACCAACATCCAAGTCCCATTTTTTATGAGTGCATCATATTCCTTATGCATGGCTTCTTTCCATTCATCACGAGAAGTAACTTCTTCAAAGGAAGTAGGTTCAAATTCAACAAACAAATCCAATTCACAATTATACAAAGTATTTAAGTCATCTATATCACTTGAATTTGCACCTCCATTGTCATCTCTTATATAACTCCTAGTCCTAGTCTTTCTGATCTCATCAGGATGGACACTTTCAAGTGTCTTGATCAACCACTTTGGCTTTTTTGTAGGACTAGATGGTTCCTCTGAGGGTGTAACATCATAAATGTTCTTCTCAATTATGCTTATAACATCATCCAAATTTGACAAGGTTTCTAGAACTTCCTCATGAGGAACTTCATGGGGAGGAGTCGGTTCTTGTCTTGTAGAGGGAGATTCCAAAGTTTGACCCAATTAAACCAGAATTGGGTTTCCCCCTTTAATGTTTGGAATCTCATTGTCAAAATCATGATAATTCTTCATTGGAGAAATATTTCTAAATGATCAAGCTATCTCTTGACAGAGTCATCACTTTTAGTGGACTCAAGGAATATGACATCTCTAGAAAGTATGAATTCCTTGTTTGCCTCATTGTAAAGACGATAGGCCTTGGTAGTATCCGAGTACCCCAAGAAAATGCATTTATGACTCCTTGCATCAAGCTTATTTCTATGTTGTTTTGGAATCAAGGCATAATAGGTGGCACCAAAAACCTGGAGATGCTTGATGGAGGGGGTGTGGCCATACCACATTTCATAAGGAGTATTGTTTTTTATAGCATGTGATGGATATATGTTATTTACATACACTGCACACAAAATGAATTCATCCAAAAACATCATTTTTACATTTTTAAAGAATGTTATAGAACGAACCATATTCAACAATGTTCTATTCATCCTCTTAGCTTCACCATTTTGTTGAGGATTGTATGGAGCTATTTTTTTATGTTGTATCCCATGTTGCCGAAGATAGGATTCAAAATAATTACTAGTATATTCTTTGCCATTATCAGTGCGAAGGATGTCAATCTTAGTTTGTGTTTCATTTTCAATCCATACATGAAAGTTTTTATATAATTCAATAGTCTTTATGACTTTGATATTTTGATTTGAAATATTTTCGAATTTTTTTTTTTATCTTTATGACTTTGAAGGATGCAAAATGTATCAAATTTTGAATTGCAAGAAATGTCTGGCTTGCACCAAAATAATTGTAAATATTTTATGAAAATTTCTTCTGCCATAATTAGTGCAGGAAAAAAGTCAAAGTAGAGCTCGCAAAATAGGCCATGCTCATAACGTATATGCGTAACCACCAATCGAATGTGCAGAAATTTGATCTAATGTACAAATTGTGGCTTACAACATGGTTGATCTACGACTTCACATGCAGACACATATTTCTTCATACTTCTATAATGGAAAATACCTCACTGAAGAATTAAAATAATAATCCAAAATGTGGTGGCTGGGGCGGTTGGCTTTCGCACCCCAGCCATGTTCGAATCCTGCAGGCGCAGCACGATGCTGATGATGATGACGGATGCTGAAGGCTATGTGTTTCCCGTGATGTTGCGGCTTATGCTGATGAATTCTGCTAGCTTCGACGATAATATAATGTTGTATGATGAAATCAATCTGTTCGCTTCGGCGATATATGTACTATGTTGATTCTTCAGTGGGGATTCTCTTCCCCCGAAGAGAAAAAAAAAAAAAAAAAAAAAAAAAACGCTATGGAACCGACGATCGAGGGCCTTTCTGTTTTTGCCAAATTAGTTTTAATGGAGAAAAATGGATGAGAGAATGGCTGTTGAATTTCACAATGGGTCTTATGATGGATTCAGGCGAGGGAATTCCAGATTCCAAGCAAAATTAGCCGTCGGGCACTCGATGCAGTTGCTGAGGAAAGAAAAAAAAGTGACAACTATTGGGATGATCACAGAGCGATGCCAACGACATGAATGTATGCAAAATATTCAATCAAATTACAAATATTTATTATTAAAAATCACTAAAAATTCATTGTAGCCTACTGCTAATTAATATAATGGAGCTTGACTTACGTTTGCACACAACCCATTCCATATGTGGGCTCTCTGCGATATCACACCAACAAATCATCAACATACTTCGAAATACCAACATGGGGATCATAATCAACCTTGACAATGAATATGTTAAGATCCAAGTAGCAAAATGGCAGGAGGGAAAAAGTAGGAGAAGGGCGAGGAGCACTCCACTCCGATACCGTGTTACACTGAGGATCGCGTGAAAAGATCCAATGGTCATTCATTAAAATGAAATGTATTTATTCAATGGAGAATATGTGTGGGCTGTTAGTTTGCCCAACCAATTATCCATTACTACACCCAATTTCAAACCTAATTATTTTTTTACCATAGTCACGAAGGATTAAGGTGTCTAACATTTTGCACCATGTGAAGGTTTTCCTTAAGAATTCTCAAAATTTCTTTAGTCTCTTCCATAATTGACTCTACTTCCTATACTTTGGAATGACTTGAAAAAATCATAAGATATTAGGAGTTAGATATCCATAAATGACCTCAAATGGGGTCATTTTAGTAGATGTTTGATAAGTAGTATCATAACACCATTCTTCCAGAGGAAGTCCTTATTCCATTGAGATTGCTTATCCAAAGAATAACAACGTAGATAATCCTCTAAACATTTGTCAATGATATGTTTGACCATATGTTTATGGATGATATGTTAAACTCATCGCTAGTGTTGTTCAACTCATATTCCACAATTCTTTCCAAAAATTTCATGTGATTATTGGATTTATATCACTTACTATTACCTTAGAAATATCACAAAGTCTATGAATTTATTTCATTAACATTGTGAGGCCTCTCATTGGATGCCATTTTCATTGCCAGTTATTCCCCTTTTGACCATATAAATCCTCCATTTTGGCCCTGTTGTCATTTCTTTTAACATGTTTTCAATGAAAAGGTCACTGAAGAGCTTACAAGGTAATTACGTTGTTAATTTAATGATTTTTCCATTGATTTTGGTAAATTAGGGGGATTAAAAGTTGTTTTATTGCTAATGATGGTTTAACCAATTCAGGTCCTGTAATTGATATGAGGTTTTGATAACCCACCTTCTTATATAAGGAAGTCCAAGGCATGGGTTTTTCTCCTAAATACCTCAAGATGCTTCCATGTTCATGAAACCGGTTCCACTGCAGACATGGTAAGAGCTATCCTCCGATGAAACCATGGTCAAATTATGCAAAGAATAATGTGTCTAGCAAACAAATCAGTTGTGGGTAACGATCAATCACATTTTTGTACCAGCCAATCTGATCGTGGCATATTATCACCAATGAATTTTACCAAATTACCTTTCTTTACCTCTCGTGATATGTACTCGATTCTCTCAATGTGTGAAACAAGGGATTCGATAGAGTTCACCTATGCGTCTTTTGTAATATGTAAAGTCTATATAAATCAACACAAAAGCAATATAATATAATCATCGAAGTAATCTTTAATCAAGGTAGTCAATTAGTAGATTGAGAGATCATAATATTGAGGAATGGAGATATCCAATTATTATGTATTTTTGAACCTTTCTCCATTAATACAAAGTGTCTAAGCTGATGTTCTTATATATTTCGTGTGTGTAATGGTTCCTAGCATTATAATTAGATTAGACGACCATCATTGATGTGATTCTATTAACACTAAAACATAATGATTAGACGACCATCATTGATGTGATTCTATGACCACTAAAACATAATAATCATTGAGAGGTATCCCATGATGATCAAACTATAATAATCATTGTGAGATGCCTCATTTCATCCTAGGAAAATTAAAGCATAATAATTATTGTAAGGTATCCTATGGCACAATATAATTTCAAGCTATTAATAGTGATCAACTACAAATGATGTGGTCCACAAATAAAAACATTAATTCCAAATATTTCTTAATATGATTGAAAAACCTAGTTAACAAAAGTTCCATTAAAGTAAGTATATATTATTTTTATTTTTATTTTTTTCAAACAATAAAAATTTAAGGTTTGATTTTTTTAATAGTATCATTTTAAAATCCCATGGGCATAGAATAGATGATGATGGGATATAATGTTAAGTCACTTTATGATGTGAAGGTCGTCAGTTCGAAACTCCGTGGGAAAAAATCCAACCATGTTAAGGGTTTGTGTGGTTCAAGCTAGGTGCAATCCTCAAGTGATTTTGATGGCTTAAATGCCCCCAGGTCACAGTTTCTAAAGCCACATGTCAAGCCTAAAGTAATCTCTGGAGAACTCAATCAACTTGACAAAAAAATTATCATTTAAATATACATTTTAAAATAATTATTTACTATATAAATAAATCATCAACTTTGTGATATTTTAATTAATGCTTAGTGATTCAAAAACTAACATGTTAATATAATACAATATAAATTTGGTACAATAAATACGATAATAAAAATATCTCAAAAACTTATTTATGCTTGTATTATTTAATGTATTTCAATATGAAAATTATAAATGGTTGTTAATTTTTTATCTTAAACATTATAAAATGAAGTGAAAAAGAATATAGTGGGGCAATTATAAATACTCATAATAAAATGAAACATCCATAATATAAATGATGGAATAAAACATTTACATATCACTCTTTGTTGTCATCATCGGGATTTTCTTTCTCGCTTGGCATCTTAACATTATTGTTCTCATAAATATTGTTTCATCTTGGATCATGTCTCAATACTATCCACCAATTCCCATCTAACACATCTAGGTAAGAAAACGTTTGGTTGTTGTGTTTTGAGGAAACATGAAACTCCTTAATTTCAACCCACATTTTTGAAGAGCTATTATTTATTAGCCCACTATCATGATGTCCCTTTATATTTATTCGATCATAAGGTATCCCACCACTTGCAACTAAAAATGACACATCAGAAAAATGAGAAGTCCACTTGCAAGATATCTTGTATATTTCCAATGTAGCCTAATTTCCCCTTTATTAGATTTTGATCACAATGGTTAGCACGACTAGCTAGGTCAATCTTGACTTCCACTCCACAATCTTGTGTGATGTGTCCATCATTGACGTCCTGAATGTGAAAATGATGCCCATATTCCCACATAGATATGAACAAATGCACTTGTAAAAATGCAAAGAAAGGATGGTGTCATATATCTAATAGCTTAACCATTAATAGAAACATAATACATGTTACAATTCAAATGTGCATTATAAATTTAACGTGGTGCTTAGAGATATTATTACAAATTTATTGCATTTGATCTGTGCATTTAGTGTATTCTTTTCTGCACATGGGTAACAGTTGGACATGCCATATTTCTCTGTGATTTGGTCAATTGCCCAAATGTTGGGATAAGTCTTTGGCATGTTTTCTTCTAAATGATTAAGGTGTGCTTCTACCATTCAACCTCTAAATCATTTCCTATCACTATCTCATTTCATTCTTTTCTCTTCACACAAGATAACCCATTGTTGTGTTGTGTTCATGTCATAAGGAATGAATTTACTAGTGACATCAATTTTTGAATTCACTGGTATACAAGAATTCCAAATGAATAGTATGAGATCAAATATGTATTATGAACTTTTAAAGTGTAAATAGTTGCTACATATAAATTTGGTAAAAGACATGTGACTTACTCTTTATCGTGCATGTTGTCAATTTATGGATCATGTATTATGTACGCCTCCACCACAAAGCCCTTTGGTTTTGGATTTTGGTAAATGGACCCCTTCAATTTTTCCATGTGTCTCTCTAAGAAGAACATCCAATGACATGAGGGAGCCCCAAATAATTTAACCTTATCAAGTAGGTTAATTAGAAAATGGACCTACAAGTCCATAAAACTCATCAGTAGTTCCTTCGTAAACATACAAACAATCTCCACTATCTCTCAATGACGCTATGGAACAATAGCCATATGAATCTCCTTTAATGTGATCCAACTTAAAAATGCAAAAAAAATTGATATGGAAAGTCACAAGAAGTCATGGTTCACATAATCATGCATGAACATGAAATAGACACACAAACATAGTTAATTTCCATAAAATTGTAAGTGCATAGTTTATTTTAACCCACATTGCAGAAAAAGAATCATGTATTTGACATACATACCTTTAGAATGTTCAAATGATCATGTGATTTCAACCCCAACAAATGTTCTTATATAATGAAGCAATGTCATAGTCAACCGATATAAAGAAGGTGTCTTCACACATAATATAACATCCTTCATCGAATAAAGACCATTTTCCTTCAAAATATACAAAACATCACCTTTATTTAAAAACCAAGACATACATGAATCTCCTCTACTTTCTTTTCTTGGCTAATGTATCTTTTTAGTATTTGAAGAAATAAGATATCTCCTAGCAACCAATGTGTCAATTTTTTCCAATGATATGTGTCTTCATCAAGAGGATGAAACATTTTTTAATGTATGCATGGGATCTAGTAAGCGACCACTCTTATGTCGCTTCGAATATTGAAGCTCATAAAATATAGATTTCTTTTTCATCACAATGGGTACTTTTTCAACATAGATGTCAAAAACGTTTAGGATCATCGAGTATATGTTCTCCATTTGAATTGTAGTAACATTGCAAATATAAACAAATCAATCACCATGTTTACCATAACAAACTCCTAGTTCTGGATAATAGTGCATGATGTATGCACATATGCCATACAATGTAAAAGACCTCTTCATCGGGACGGGTCTTGATACATCGTATGCATGTATCCCTTCCCATAATTCCTTAAATTCATTAATCAATGGTTGGATATAGACATCCATTCTCTTCACCTATCTTCTACCTAGGACTCCAAGAACTAGCATAAGATGTCCATTCTTCATGGAAAACTATGGGGGATATTATTATTGATCACTAGCACTAATCAAACAATATAGTTGGTGTTTTAGGGGGAATATAGTTTAACTTCATCCATGGCCATGCTCAATCGAAGGTCATGTATCTGCTATATGTTTCATGCATACTGAATATGTTAGCATACACATAACTCCCGACTCACTTCTTTGTGAGGCATGCCACCCCTACAACATACTTAATTTTTTTCATGAAAGAGCCTTTGAATCCTTGAAATTATAGGAATGTGCCCCAACATCTTATGAGAAGGACCATGAGCCTTCCCCTTCTTTTTTGATTTCTTGTAATCATCATGCCCGCATTTTGGACATAGCTCTTTGTCTACATATTCATCTCTATAACACCCCTTTTTAAACTCCAAGTTTTGTAATACATAACTAAAACTAATAATATTGTAATGAATAGCATGGGTACTTTGATAGAATTCATTTGATGTAAATATTAACTCTTATTTAATATATTGCTAAAGTTGAAGAAGAGAGAATCCAACACATATCTTGATGCCCAAAGGGAATGTGGTAAGGGAGATTTGGGAAGTTTTCTATCTTACCTAAATTGAGTATGCTAAGTAACATTACAGATATAAACAAATCAATCAACATGTTTACCATAACAAACTCCCAGTTCTGGATAATAGTGCGTGATGTACGCACATATGCCCTACAATGTAAAAGACCTCTTCATTGGGACGGGTCTTGATACATCGTATACATGTACCCTTCCCATAATTCCTTAAATTCATTAATCAATGGTTGGATATAGACATCCATTCTCTTCACCTGTCTTCTACCTAGGACTCCAAGAACTAGCATAAGATGTCCATTCTTCATGGACAACTATGGGGGGGATATTGTTATTGATCACTACCACTAGTTAAACAATATATTTGGTGTTTTGGAGGGAATATAGTTTAACTTCATCCATGTCTATGCTCAATCAAAGGTCATGTATCTACTATATGTTTCATGGATATTGAATATGTTAGGATACACATAACTCCCAACTCACTTCTAAGTGAGGCATGCCACCCCTGCAACATAGCTATTTTTTTCAATGAAAGATCATTTAAATCCGGTCATGTATCTACTATATGTTTCATGGATATTGAATATGTTAGGATACACATAACTCCCAAATCACTTCCAAGTGAGGCATGGCAACCCTGAAACATAGCTAATTTTTTCCATGAAAAAACCTTTGAATCCCTGAAATTATAGGAATGTGCCCCAATATCTTATGAGGATGACCATGTGTCTTCCCCTTGTTTTTTGATTTCTGGTAATTGTCACGCCCGCATTTTGGACATAGCTCTTTGTCTACATGTCCGTCTCTGTAACACCCCTTTTTAAAATCCAAGTTTTGTAATACATAACTAAACTAATAATATTGTAATGAATAGCATGGGTAATTTGATAGAATTCATTTGATGTAAATATTAACTCTTATTTAATATATTGCCAAATCTGAAGAAGAGAGAATCGAACACATATCTTGATGCCCGAAGGAAATGTTGTAAGGGAGATTTGGGAAGTTTTCTATCTTACCTAAATTAATTGTCTTGGCTTTTAATTTGAAAGCCAAACTCCCTAATTGCTAGAAATTATGAGAATAATCAAGGGAAATGGTATTGAACTGGACCCGGAGTATGGGCTTTGAGCCATTCTAGAGACTTTTGATTGACTACACAACTCAAGGAGGGACTCCATTTCTCATGCTAGGTACTATACATGTGAGTGAATAGAAAAAAAGGAAGAGCAAAGAGATAAGAAACGAGAGAGAAACCACGGAATGTGAGCAGAAATTGAACCATGACTTCGAAAAAAAAGGTGCAAAACAACCCATTGAGTCACAACAAACATATATGGAGTTGTAATCTTAGTTAAATTGATTAAGTATATCAATAAGGAATCCTTCAACACGAATGCGGAAGCTACAAGGAAATTTTTGAATGGTTTGCCTTATTCAAGCTTGAAAGGAATTGAGAAAAGGACAAGCATCAAGGAACTGCTAGATCAGTGAAGGGATCCATTTTAGCTATGCAAGCCCATGGTGTGCATACTTTAATGTGTAAATAGGCTTGAAATCAATAAGTGAAAAGTAGAATCGTGATTTTTATATGTGAGGGAAAGTGGCTTTCATGTCCTCTACCTTGGTTTGAAATCTATGGAACCTTGAGAGAAGGTTCCTCTTAAGGCATTGGATTTGGCTCAGGGTTGGCCAATTGCAAGAAATTTATAGTGTAGCTGTCTATGGTTAGGTGGAGAGTGGTTCTCCCTTCTTCAATTTCCAACAAGCATAAGTGAATCAAATAAGTGTACCTATTTCTATGGTAATGAAATGCAATTATTGTTCAATGTTTCATGATTATTGCTACGTTGGTTAGTAGGTATGTTTGTAATGATTGGCAGAAAGTTGTAGTAGATGGTTTTCAGTTAATCGTTGTAAATTCCTTTATTACAAAATGCTATATGTATAGAGGTTTTTTCTAAAACAAGTTACATATGATGAATATGGAATTTGTGGTTTAGTGGGTTGAATGTATAAGTTAACTTGAGCTCCAAGTCTCTTTATGTATTCTATAATGTGAATGGATTTTATCATACCATTTGTGGGAGGAACAACTATGACTGTATCTCTATTTTGAATGACAAGAATAAATAGTTCATCAATGATGAGAAACTTTGCATCCTCTAAAGGTAAGCCAAAATGTTGGCCCCTCTGTTTGTGAGAGTTTTCACAATGTGATGTTGGTAGTTTGCGACCCACAGGAATGAAAGTATTTTCATCTTAGTTGGGTGAAGTTGAGAAGATTTGGCAATTAACCATTTTGTGTCTTTATGTTATGGAGATGTCATGTTGAAGGCAATGTTTGAGATTTTATTCATAGGTTAGAGAATATTTATGGTCTTCAAAACTCAAAGTCGATTTTAGCCCTTTGAAATAAACTTGGTAGTTTAGAGGAAGTTGTAAATTTAGGAAATGCCCCTTTGAATTTTTGGAGTTGTAAGTAGAAGTCTTGGAACTTTTGGAATAAGAGGCTTTGGCCCTAGCCCATGGTCATATGGTATGACAAGGGAGATTGGGGGAGTTGACCAAGATACTAGCCAAGGGCTTAAGTTTGGAAGACAATCAGGTATTGGAGGTTTGGACACTTACTATCAAGTTATTGGATATTAGATGATCAAGTATTAGAGGTCGAGACATTGACTATCAATTTTCCTGTCGATACTAATAGAACCTAATAATGTTTTGATGTGGTAGGTCAACATGGCTTGCTGACATGGTGGGTTGATGTGCCATGATGTTATTGGAGGACGGAGCGCGAGGGGGGGGACATATGAGAAACATTAATGCCACGTGTTTTCCCCACAACAATAATATAGATGCTAACAAGGCACCTGGAGGAAAATTTTCAAATAAGTTAAACTTCCTTTCCAAAGTTCGAATTTAGATGAAATTTATATTGTTAGAAAACTCTTGACAAGAAAAAAATGATAGTGGTATACAAAAAAAATTAATATGGTTAAAAGAAGTGGGAATTTGATAATCCCATCCCCATAAATTAACCCTGAAAATTGAGCTTGGATAACATGTATCGTTAATAAGGCATTGAGAGACTGAATATGTTACAATATGTATTAAATTAAATCATTCAAAGATTTAATGACAATCTTTGAAAAGCAACTATTTTTTTATTTGTCATGAATAACGTGAAGTAATTAGCTTGGTTATTAATGTGTTTCATAAGACCCATCAAAGCCCTTTTTTGTGGCATTGAGATATCATCTTTAAATAAATTGATATTAATTGAAACCCATCACACTCTTTTTTAATTGAAATTCCTTCTTAAAAAATCACTCTTTTTTAATTGAAAATCCTTATTCTTAAAAAATCACCTATCTTTTTTAATTAAAAAATCCTTATTCTTAAAAAAAATCACCATCTTTTTTAAAAAAACCTTTGATAACAAACATTATATCAAAAGGAAAAAAGATCTTAATTTAAATAGGTCAAAATGTTAACTATAATTTAATTTTATTTTAATTTATAGTTATTATTTTTGAATTTTTTTAGGTAACATTAATGCCATTATAATATCTATACCATACTCGGCTAAAGAGCAACTCTCTGTTCAATAATATTTTAAGTAGGAATTGTTTAAGTGAATTAAATCTTTGCGATTTGAATTAAAAAATAAGCTTCATTTGAAATAATTTGCCAGTTGTGTTGAAAAATACTAAACATTCAATATAATGTAAAAGTAGACACCAACGGTTCTTATTTTACAATGTCTATAAGCCAAATAAGTTTATTGTGATGGGAAGATATCTGGCTAATTAATTTCTTAGAGCCCGGGGGCACAGAGCCATCACCCAAAATTTGTCCCAAACAGGGAATATCCCATTTACCTTGCTTTTGATTCCTAACTGAATGTACCATTAGGATGCTCCATTTGCATGCCAGGTGTCCGAGCCATAATCCTTAAAATCCTGCGCACAGATCTCATCTCCAGAACGAAACATAGCCGCCACCCAAAATTTGTCCCAAACAGAGTATATCCCATTTACCTTGCTTTTGATTCCTAACTGAATGTACCATTAGGATGCTCCATTTGCATGCCAGGTGTCCGAGCCATAATCCTTAAAATCCCGCGCACAGATCTCATCTCCAGAACGAAACATAGCCGCCACCCAAAATTTGTCCCAAACAGAGTATATCCCATTTACCTTGCTTTTGATTCCTGATTGAATGTATCATTAGGATGCTCCATTTGCATGCAAGGTGTCCGAGCCATAATCCTTAAAATCCTGCGCACAGATCCCATCTCCAGAACGGAACATAGCCACCCAAAAAATTGTCCCAACTCGATTGGGGACCCTTGTGGCAGAGACCAACAAAGTCAATCCCACTCTTATTTGTCTCATGCAGGGAGAGCCCAAACTTTATGCTGTAATGGATTATCGTTAGGCACACAGCATTATCTTAGAAGAATGGATGTCTCGAAGTTCTCCTGGTTCAGAAGCCTGGGGACCGATGATGCCTGGCACCTGAGACCAACGAAGTTGATAACAATCCAACATTGTCCCATGCAGCGAATCAGAATTCTCATGATTTCTATGCACCATATTTATGAAATTTGGAACCCTCTAAGAAGAATGGATGACTCAAAGCTTCTGAAGCTTTCAAACGTTGAGAAGGCTCAAACTTGAGAAGTCCTTGCAGCAAGTCTATAAGTAGACCAGCTGAATGGTCCACATGCTCCATGATCAAATTCTGCAGAAAGGCATATTTAAATAGAAAACAGTTAGCCATCCAAAGACAATGTAAATATCGTGGGACCATTCTAAGATGTGTAGGCACATGAAATAAAATAGTTAGGCATACTCTTAGGGGGCACAACTTCCTAACTGCTCGGATACTATCTCTGGAAGATGCCCCTTCTGGCCAATGCAACCTTCTTCCATGCCGAAAATATTTTGCACTTTTGCGACTGTTTACAGGATGGCGTTGAATGTTATGGTTTACATTAAGCATAGGACATTTAGGACCTTTACAACAACTGAAAAGCAAACTGAGCCACCATTTCACTAAAAAACGTCAAGGAACTCACTCTGATTTCTTTATCATACGATGTGGCAATGGGCCCAAAACCCTTTCCATCATGGCAAGATGTTCCAAATTCTCATGGGTTTGAAATAGTGTCTTTCCCTGCATGTTTAATATGCAACTATGATGAATATATTTCTAATTTACAATGGGTTAAATATCATCTTCACAAAATGTAATTGTATGATAAATTACCAAGCAAAGCTCCACAAGTATGCATCCTACACTCCAAATATCAGAGGGGTAGCTCCATCCAAGTCCTGTCAAGAATTACATTGCAATTGGATATAGGTTCTATTTAATAGCTCATTTGAACATTGGAATGTCACTCAAGTGGTAGATCCTACTGGGACGTATTTCCAAGCTTACCCAATATAACTTCGGGAGCTCGATAATGCCTTGTAGAGATCACTGATGTATGATCTTCTCCTTCGAAAGATCATTGAAGCCTCACAATCAATGCTCCTTGTATTTAGCCCTTTTGTTGTGAAGCCTCACAATCAACACTACCAACTTCTTGACAAACCCCTCACTGAATAAATTATCCCAAGGGCTAGCAGCCAAAATACCTACATAACTTTCTGTGTTGTCTTTGAAGGCCTCACATTCTAAAATGACATGTTTTTTGTTTCTACGAGCAAAAAATACATACTCTTTCTTCCCACACTTCTTTTGGTCTTTTCCAGCGCCTTGTTTCACAATGGAGCTTATGAGAATTAGTCCTTAACTGAGAAATAAGAATTTCGGCTCTCCAATAAATATTGGCCCCTATGTGTGCTTTTTGTTGATGATTATGAGTCAGATTAAACTCTTCGATATAGTACTTTTTCTTTCTCCCTAGCTCCTTATCCCAAGTACGCTTGTGGAACTTATTTATAACAACCCCAATGAAAATTTCATGTAATAAAAGTTAATAAGGCAAAATAAGACCATGGTTAAGGGACACTTATTTCAAGCTAAATGTTAGGCAAAGATATCCTAGTGGGCATCACTAGATGTGTGTTTTGGCTAAGGAAAATTCGCAAAGGCAAAAAGGTATTTTTGGCACATTTATTAATGAAAATAAAGGAAAATGGGAGAAAATGAAGATAAAAGGTCACAAGTTGCATGTGAGGAGGAAATTGAAGGAAAATAATGGAAAATGAAGAAAATAGAGGCCTCATTAATAAAAAGGCTTTTGAAGATTAGTTGGTAACCTTTTGTCAGTTCAAGTTTGGAGCTCTCTCATTATTCTCTCTCTCTCACACTCTTGGTCACTTAGTCTCTCTCTCTCACTCTTGGTCAGAGTTTTCTTGAAGCACTCTAGCTTTGGATCAAGGAAAGAAAAGCAAGCAAAGGGAAAGGAAGGAAAGCAAGGATCAAGGAAGAAGAGAATGATTAGGCAGCTTCAACAATAATACTTGCAGGTAACCTTTTGCATGTGTGATTTCCTAGTTGGTTTGGACATGCATGGCTTTGCATGTTGATGTACGGTTCTCTTGTTGTTGGTGACACGGTTTTGACGGATTATGATAGTGGTTTTCAGCCTAACCTTGCCTTTTTCTGGATGCCATGGTGTTGGGATGTTTACTTTGGTTTTTGAGCTCGGGTTTGCCGGATGGATTTCGAAATCCAAGGCGGAGGTGGTCTCAAGTTTCATTCCCAAAGGTCTAGGAATCCCTTAACCGAATTTGGCAGGATACACGGTAAAGCCTGAGGGAGAAGTCTTGGTTTAGGGGCTAGTGATCCGGGTTTAGATTGCGGTAAATCCTGAGAGACTGCCAAATTAGGGGGAAATATGCAGATGGATATGTCCTATGCTACTATTCTTGTATATGGGGGTGAACACCTTAGGTTATATAGAAAAGTAAGATTCCTTAACACTATTTGTAGGGTTGATCAAGAAATAAATAATTTTATATATGTTGTTGATCAGGATTTTGTATGTTTTACATTGTCATCAAATGATCTCCAAAATTCTCAACTCAACATTGAACATATTGTGAACAAACCTAAATCTATAAAAACTGATGTGTGGAAATTATACTTTGATGGGGATTTTTCTAAAGATGGGGCTGGAGCAGGAATTGTATTAATTTCTCTAAGTAGAGAAAACATAACCCAATCCTTTAAGTTGGACTTCGATGTTACTAATAATGTAGTAGAATATGAAGCCCTACTTTTAGGACTTGAGATGGCTAAAATTCTAAAAATTCTAAATTTGAGTGTTTTTAGTGACTCAGAATTAATTGTTAAACAAGTAATAAATCTATGCCAAGCAAAACATCCTAGGCTTAGAGCTTACCGAAATGAGGTATGGGATTCCATAGAAAACTATTTCCAAGCTTTTAACATCACACAATCCCAAGAGATGAGAATATTTATTGAGACTCTTTAGCAGTTTCTACAATCTCCTTTAAAACACCTGATCCAATGCAACTTCAATATCAAATTCAGATAAAATATAGGCCTTCAATCCTTGATAATCTTAAACATTGGAAAGTGTTTGAAGATGATGAACAATTGAAGAGTTCCCTGTAGGCAATTGATGATTTCTCAGCCTTGCAAATTGAGTAAGAATAAAGTATTGATCATAAATCAACTCTGAAAATGAATCCTCACAATTGAATAATAAGATAGTTGATCATAATATCCTCCAATTTCCAAACAATTTCATTCCTAAGGGTCTGATCCCTCTTGAAATGCTTTTTGATCATATTGATGTTTTAAAAACTTCGTTATTAAACACACCACAAGAGGATGTGGAAGACTGTAACATTTGAACTGATGAAGAAATTAAAAATGTGAAAATTTCAGCATCCTTACCCAAGGATATAAAAGACAAGTATATCAATCTCTTGAAACATTATAAAGATGTCTTTGCTTGGTCCTATGATGAGCTCAAAACTTATGATACAGATCTTATTAAGCATAAAATCCCTTTAAAACTAGAATCCAAACCATTCTAGCAGAAATTAAGAAGAATTAATCTAGTTTTACTTCCGACCATAGAAAAAGAACTAAAGAAGTTGTTGGATGCCAAGATTATTGTTCCTCTTAGATATTCTGAGTGAATTGAAAATTTAGTTCATGTAAGAAAAAAGAACGTTGAAATTAGATTGTGTGTGGATATTAGGAATATGAACAAATCATCCTTAAAGGACAATTATCTATTGCCTAAAATGGATCAATTACTGCAAAGAGTTCTAAGTTCTAATAGAATTTCCATGCTAGATGGTTTCTCTGGATACAACCAGATTTTGGTAGCTCCATAAGACAGAGAGAAAACAACATTCACAACTTCCTGGGGTACATTCATGTATGCTAGGATGCCATTTGGTTTAATCAATGCAGGAGCAACATTTCAAAGAGCTATGATTTAACTTTTGTTGGAAAAATCAATAAGTTTATTGTTATTTATTTGGATGATCTAACTGTGTTTTCGAACTTTGATGAAAAGCACTTGAGAAAGGTTTTGATAGGTGCAGAAAATTCATAATTTTGCTCAACCCCAAGAAATATATGTTTGCCATAAAATAAGGAAAGTTACTAGGCCACATCATCTCGAAAGGAGTGGTAATTGATCCAAAACGAGTCTCAGCTATTGAGGTAATCGATCTCCCTAGAAATAAAAAGGAAATTCAGGCTTTTTCAGGAAATATTAATTTTCTAAGGATATTTATACCAAAGTATGTTGAAATTGTTAAAGATATTACTGATATGTTGAAGAAAGATCATGAGATTAAATAGATAGTGCAGGCTAGATATGCATTTACATAAATCAAAAAGGTTATTTCTGAAGCCCCAATACTAGCCAACCCTGATTATACAAAACCTTTCAGCATTTTCTCTTTTGCCTCTGATACCACTTTAGCTTTTGTTTTATTGCAAAAAATGATAACCAAGATGAACAACCAATTTCCTTTTTTAGTAAAGTTATGAGAGATGTAGAGCTAAAATATGATATTATTGAAAAACAAGCCTATGCCCTTGTACAAGCTCTAGAAGCTTTCAGAACTTATGTCCATCATTCCCCTATTACTGCCTATGTCCCGAACAATGTTGTCAAAATTATTTTGACCCAACCTGATAATGATGGTAGGAGGGGGAGATGGATAGCTAAAATTCTTGAATTTGACCTAGACATCAAATCCACTAAGTTGGTAAAAGGACAGGGTTTAGCCAAGTTGTTGGTTGAATCTAAATGCAAAATTCTCGGAATAAACATTATCATGTAGGTATCGAGAGAGAAGAATTCACAAGAACCTTCGTCTAGTTCACCAAAGAAGAATCCAAAAGAACCTTCTTCTTCTACAGATTCAACTCCTCTTCCACTTCACATTGAGGAAAAGTTCATGTTATCTGAAAGGTATGCTAATATTGTAAACTTTCTTCGTGATTTTGAATATCCTCCCAGTTTCACAAAAAATCAAGGAAGAACTCTTAGATTAAAGGCTATGAAGTATTGTATTATCAATGTTAATATTTATTGGAAAGATCCATTAGACATCTTACTTCTATGTCTAACTAAGAGTGAAACAGAAGGAGTTATAGATCAGTTTCATGAAGGAATATGTGGGGGTCATTATGCTTGGAGAGAAATAACACAGAGATTCTGAGAGCAGGTTTCTATTGGCCAAAGTTGCTTTCAAAGGTTGGAGCAAAGGCTAGAAGTTGCATTCCATGTCACATTTTTGTTGGTAAACAAAGATTAGCAGCACTCCCCCTTGTTCCAGTTTTGATTAAGGTACCCTTCTTACAACAGGGACAAGATTTCATTAGAGAGATACATCCAAGATCCAACAATCAACAAAGATGGATCATAACTACCACAGATTACTTTACAAAGTGGGTAGAAGCTATCCCAGTCAAAAATGCTATAGATATTGTTGTCATTAAATTTATTGAGGAAAACATATTATCTAGATTTGGTTGTCCTCAGCAGATAGTTACAGATAATGCACATGCATTTAGTAGTGTTAAAATGATAGAATTTTTCCAGAAATATCAGATCCTATTGCATCATTCTACTCCATACTACCCTCAAGGGAATGGACTGGCAGAGTCATCTAATAAAAGTTTGGTAAAGGTGATCAAAAAGGTACTTGCAGATCATAAGAGAAATTGGGACAATCATCTTAAGTATGTAGTTTGGGCCAACATAATTTCACCCAAAAGATCAACAGGTAAATCTCCTTTTCAGCTTGTCTATGGCACTGAGGCTATTCTTCCTACATAGTTAGCTTTCCCTGTCATGAAATTTTTATAAGAGACAATTGAAGAACCTGATGAATTTTCTAGGAGAATTAATCAAATTATAGAATTGAATGAAGATAGAGATGAAGTTCAATACAAACTTTGTCAATATCAAAACAAGATGAAATTTTTTTTGATAGGAAAGCCAGAGAAAGATATTTTAGAGAAGGAGATTCAGTTTTGAAATGGGATGCCCAAAGAGAAGAAAAGGGAAAACATGGTAAAATGATAATCTTTGGCTGGGGCCATTCAACATTGCAGAGGTTAAAGGAAACAATAATTTCATTCTACAAAACCTGGAAGGAGCATACTCTACATTGCCTATCAATGGACAATATCTAAAGCACTATATTCAGTACTGAAGTTGATTGTACCCATAATACATTGTACATTTCCAGTTTTATCTACTTTTTCATGGAAGGTGTGATTTTCATAGCAAAGACTCCATAGCCCAAGGAGAAGGCACATGGATCTGCACGTTCTTTGCATCTCACAAGGAAACGCAGTCCCCAGATGGAGCTGATGTTGTAAGATTATTCTACATTTTACATTTATATGTCAAAAATGAAAAAGAAATGAATATATATATATATATAGATATAGATATATATAAAGAAAAAGAAAATAAAAAAATGTAAAGGGTATTTAAAAAATGATGAAAACCCTTAGAAAAATAAAAAAATATGTGAACTTTCTTAAATGTCGCATTAGATACTAAATTAATGAAGTCAAATAGTTTAAACCGCAATTATAATTGTGATTAGTTAGTTTCTAATAAAAAAATTAATCGATACGACGTGTTTTTCGTATATGGTATCAACTGCACTACAATAAAGCACCATGATCTCTTCTGCCCAGATTGACGGCTCTCATCAACTTCAGACCTCCCCTCGCCTCTTCGACAGTTAATCAATGGGGGGGTGGGGAGGGGAGGTGGTCCGCAACGTAGATTACCTCCATCCCGCCTTGTATATGTGTCACTCCCTTATTGATTTCAGACCCCCCTCTGCCTAAACCACTTACTGCTCACCCCCCCCCCCGAAATCCACCTTCCCTCATTCCCGCCTAAATAAAAATTATCATTCCCGCTCCCACCAAAATCAAACAACCAATCCTCCTTCGCCAAGTGTCCCATTCCTATTTCAACCATGATTTACCAATTAATTATCCATTTGAAGGATATAATCATTGCTGAATTTAATGAACCCGCTCCATTAACGGATATTTCTAACGGTAAATGCTTTCAGTGATAAAATAATAATAATAACCTCGTTCAACTGTTCCTTTCTCTATATTGTTCTACGAATTGAGACACTGAGCCTGCTACTGCAACTAAGAAACCAATCCGAACAAATTTCTTCCTCAAATATTGCAACCAGCTAGCTCCCAGGTAACTACATTCTCCTGTTCCATTTTTTTCATAATGTCTTCTAAGGGTAAATATAAAACTGTAGTAGAAAACCTTATGCTTCCCCCTGTACTTAACCTAGATCGCTAGCCCTTAGTAGATCAACATTACAAAATCTCTTAAACCAATTATGATTTTTATCTCTACGAACTCTACAATTGGTTAAAACAAAAATTTGTTGATATCAGTGACGAATTGAGTTTGTGGGACTCCTTCCTACCTCAATTCGTTTTTCCACAAACTCACCATTTCCCAGAAATTGCCTCATGGTGCCATTTTAGATACATACCTAGTCAAAGAGATATTGTTGCCCAAAACAATGACATATTATTCACAATTACCCCTGAATCCATATGTCAAATGCTCCAAATCTAAAAGTATGCCTCTCTGCACCCTTTCTCTGTAGAGTCCCTCATTGAACTCTACAAAAGCTTAACTTTTCCCCACAAAGCTAAAAGTTTTGAGACATTTCTGCCTAAAAATGTTCAATTGCCAAGAACAAACCCACCTTACTCATCCTCAATGTTTCCAGAGATGACAAAACAAATCATTTCTATAGTTTCATGTTTGTTGGGCTATCAAACCGATCAATGGGTTGATGAAGCAATTATAGGTTTCCTTTCAATGTTCTTAGCAGGAGAAAATCCTTAAGTTATTTTTCATTATAGTGAATTATTGGCAGAGGTTATCCATGAACAATTTCTCAAATTTTCTATGGAAGGAGTTTTTTTTTTTTAACAATAACATTTTGATTTTTATTTAGAGAAAAGGGTTGGGCTTGAGCCTAACAACACTATTACATAATGCATCAACTAATTGATTTCAGGCGACTCAGTCTCAATAGAGCCCGATTGGATCCATTGGCCATTCAAGGAAAAGGTAGCTTAGACACTAGAATATGGCATGGTTACAAAGAATTCCTTGGTCAATGCACAGAAGCCAACAAAAGAAAAGAGAGACAACATATTTCCCAATTCCTATTCTCTCTGATAAGATAAGGCGAGACCTACTTTTGCCCTTAGACGGTCCTGCAACACTTTGAATCCTCTGTTCATGAAAAATTTGTTGAGCAGCTTCATTATCTCATTGCTTCTATGTTGAATGCGTGAGAGCGATGAGAGTGACTAGCATGATTTAAGGTTCTGCCTTTTGTTGAACAATTTATTGGGCTTAAATTGCTGCATAAATTATCGACCAGGGAAACTCGTAAGCTTGTGATGGTGCCAGCAATATATATGCAAGAGTAGGCAACTAACTCTATGTCTAATGAAATTATTTAAGATTCAATACAATATGCAAGGGAAGAGGCTCCTAACTAAGGAGGTCCTGGTTGTCCTTCCCTACAGTATCATAGAGAAATCATTCATAAAACCAGAATCTTAAAATAAAGACAAGAGAATGAACTTAATCATTGTTCAGATTCAAGTAGAGAGAGAGACTAACTTAGTCTCTTGATTGTCCTCTCATGTACTAATCCAAACTAAACTAAGATTCATCCACAAGCATAAGAAATGAAATAACTTGAAACATGAAAGCAAAAGGATGAATTTCAATTACCATATAAATCAATGGAGAGAGAGCCTAACTTAGACTCTTGGTTATCTCCTCATATGATACTTGAAACATAAAAGCAAAAGAATGAATTTCAATTATCATGCAAATCAAATGGAGAGAGAGTCTAACTTAGACCCTTGGTTATCCTCCCATATGTTGATAAGATTCTAATTTAAAACTCATTCATCAATCATAAACAAATCCTCAAACATCTAAGCAATTAAATGAAATAAGATCTAATATGAAATAACATGTTTCTCTCATCCTTTTAGAGTGAGCTCAATTCTCTTAAGAACAAGACAAATTATTCCATATACTACATTAAGGAAACTTATATCTAAAAACTACATAATGGAAATAAAACTACATAATGGAAATGTATGTAAAATGAAGCTTTATTCTATGCCATCATAAGTTGGATACAATGCTCCAAGAGTCCTCCCCTTGGAATGGAGGAGGTACTCCTATTTATACAATAGGATGAGATAACAAACTCATAATGATGATCCAATAATCTCTCTTTTAGTTCCATACATTTCTCAACCATCTAGACACATAACCCTATCCTCCATGATTTCCTCCATGAGGTCCATGATTTTCTCCATGATCTTTTCCATGAGGCTTATCTTATCAAATTCGAATTTGATCATTCAAGGCCACATAAAGATGCCCTGGAAGCTTCCTTTGTGCCTACACATGTCAACAAACTCATTCTAATTGTTAGGTATAAGTATAAGCATCTTATTTTCTAAAGTTTAGCCATAAATTCACTTAAAAATGTTAAGAATTAATAAACTTTGGAAAAGCATAGTTATAACCCAATAATGAGGTAAATGGAATGATGTGGAGGTGGAATGGAGGTGACATGAAGGTAAAATGTGAAGATATTGGTGAATAATGGAGTGAAAATAGGGACCATTGTGAGGCCCAACACCTTTTTTGCTGGAGCAGAGGAGAATCTAAGCGATTCCATCATAAGTAAATGCAAAAGCCACAGTACTACATGCGAGCTATAGGATAATGTGTTCTGAGTCATAAAATAAATGACACTATGATATGGACGGGCTACAAGCGATGCCATATTGTACATCAAAACAAGCCACTGAATATTAATTCAGGCCATAGAAAAGAAGATCTGAGCCTCTACAAAAATGTACGAGTCTTAGGGCATAGCAAGTCATTGGAATAATGAGATCTCTGTAATATATGATCTGAGACACAAAAACGAGTTATATAGTAATATGATGCCAATGTTATATTGTAGTTACCACAGAGTGTGTGCTATAAGAGTATAGAATGATGCCTGTGCTAGATTTTGGGAAATCATGGTAACTGTAACTTTGCCTATGAAGGTCATAACAAGGACTCATTGCCACCAGTAACTGTTCTTGTGCAGGTCAAAATTCTATGTTAAGGAATTGGATGCCATTCTGATGCTTCATCGTTCTTTGACAGGGCACCTTGGGCTAAGAGGCATCCCATGTTTGCCCCTTTGTCAGCTTCCTTTTTTAAGCTTCGAAAGATGTGGTAGAATGAAGTGGTAGTGAAGCTCTGCAACACTTTCCTTAGTCTCTCAAGAGTCTTGTTGAGCGCTGAGTTATTGAGATGATCACCTGTGTTTAAGATTTTTATCAGGATTTCCGAATCCCCAAAGACTTGTAGGTTTGTTCCTTTGTTCCCCTAGGCAATATGGCAAGCTTTGAGCATTCCTAGAATCTCTGCCTCGTTATTAGTGCTCTGTCCTAAGCCCCAACTGAAGTTGTCTCTTTTGTGCCCATCTGGGGAATAGATTACACCTCCTGCTCCTAATATCTGTGGGTTTCCTTTGGAGACTCCATCGAAGAATATCGTGACTTTGCCCTGATTTTTACACCACTTTTGGAAATCCAATTTAGAGGTCTGAAGCCTCTACTCTGGATTGGGGTAGAGCAAAGAGGGATTCTTTTTATTGTTGGTGTTGGGCCTAAGAATTATCCTTAAAATACATCCACTTTCACTCCATTCAACATCCACTTTCTCTCCATTCACACATTTTCTCACCTCTATTCCACCACCATGTCATCACATTAGCTTCACTTTCATCATTAAATGGGTTACCATTGTGTTTTCCAAAATATTATTAAGTCTTAGTATTTTTAAGATAATTTATGGTTAAACTTTAGAAAATAATCTCCATATACTTATACCTAACAATTAGAATGAGTTTGTTGACATGTGTAGGTACAAAGGAAGCTTCCAAGGCATCTTTATGTGGCACTCGATGTTCAAATTCGAATTTGAGGAGATCATGGACCTCATGGAGAAGATCATGGGCCTCATGGAGGAGATCATGGAGGATAGGGTTATGTGTCACCATTGGTTGAGAAATATGTGGGTCAAAGGAGGGAATAATGGATTTACATTTATGAGTTTGTTATCATAGTTTTTGTATAAATAGGAGTGTTATCTCCTTCATTTGTAATCTTGATTTTTAGAATTTAGAAACTTAGTCCTTCATTTGTAATTTTGAATTTTAGAATCATTGTAATGTAGAGTTTAGGACCTTTTGGAATGTAGAACTTGGAGCTTGTAATTACAATTTGCAATTGAGGATAAATAAAGTGGATTGGATTTTCTTCTACATTTGACTTCTTTCTAGGTGTGCTTGTGGAGCTATGGAGGGGCCCCATTGCCTCACTTGCATACTTGTTTTGGTATAGTAAGATTTCTTTCATGTATGTTTTTAATTTCATTAGTTTAAATATCTTGATGCTGGAAATATAAATGAATAGTCTCTTGTAAGAGAGCTTTAATATTTCCTGTAATCAATTTGAATTATGTTTAAATGCCTTCATTTATTAGTTAATTGATTAAGATGTTAGAAATATTAATGGACAGTCCCCTGTAAGGGAGCTTTAATATTTCTTACACTTGTCATAATGCCTTTTAATTTTTAGATTTCATTTTGTTAAATGACTAAATAGGTGTTGGAGATCCCAATGAAAAACCTCTTGTAAGGGAGCTTTGGCATTTCTTCACCTAGCTTAGTTTAGTTTGTCTCTAAGTCCCTATATATTGGATGATCCTCGAAGTTTACTTACCCGGATTGATAGTAAATGAAACTCTAATTTGCATCCGCATTTTAGACCCAACCATTTTGGCGCCATTACCAGGGAGGATGATTTAGAGATAGACTTAGGAAGTTATTTTTTATTACAATTTACTTTAATGAACTAAACTTGTGAAACCTAGTGATAGCAGGATCTTCATAACGGAGTTCAAGTTTGAGTATTTTTTTTTTCGTACTTAGTTTCAAATTCAGTCTTTTTAAACCCCCCATTTCTTACTAATTCATCTACGGATGAGAATTTGAAGATGTCAAACAGGTACTTCTTGGAGAGCAAGAACAATATTGAAGATTGGTTTCAAAAGAACCTTGCGCCAACTCCAAGAAAAAGACAGGTTACTCACATGTTCGCAAAGCATAAGGTAAAAATTTTAAATCTTGATGTGAGCATTTTCAAATTCTTAGTCCGTAGGTGGCTTCACTTGAAGCATTCTTTTACCTAGGAAAAAAAAAACTTTCAAGTTAAAGGTAGAATAGATTAAAAATAAATAAAAAATACAATGAGATCTCATAGAGTTTTCCTTTAGTTTTGTTTTCAAAAGATAAAAATAATAATAAAAAATCATCCACATTTCTCATAATTAAATTTAGAGCCAGGCTAACCTGCATAAATAAAACCAAATAAAGAGATTAACATGCTCTCTTCCTACGCTTCGTGCGATCAGGAAGATCAGAAAATCTATCGATTTATTTCAAATAAAAATACTCTCACTGGAAAATTGAGCTGCACATTCTATCAATTATAAGAAATTTGCAAGATTCCAATATCGATCTGCTGCAACAATTTAATTTTCTATTCAAACTAAATTCACAGCATATTGAAATAAATCAATGGCATTATTAATGCACATATGATTGTTTGATTTTGCGATTTTTTTTTTTTTTTCACATTCTCTAGTTCTGGCCTCTCGATTTAAATCTATGGACCGATGGATACGGGCACATCAAAGCCATCATTGATTGCGCATGCTTCAATATACTCAATGTTATTTTGATTGCACCATTCAAGACAAGACCTCTGTATCTCCTGCAAAGTCTCTTCATCATCATTCGACAAGCCACAACCTTCACTGCGATCAATACCATAATTCCAAAACTCTGGGTGAGGATCACTGGAGGATTCTCCATACTTCTGAAATTTTCTTCGGTACTCTGCATGAGCAGGGTGACTAGGTAGAAGATCTGCCTTGTTCCCAATGCATAACAAAATCTCAAACTTATGCAAGTCAACTTTAGAAACCTAGTCTTGAAGAACCTCAAATGATGATGGATTGCTCAGATCAAATACCATCACAAGTGCATCACAATGTTTAGATAGTGAATGAGCATGCTAAGAAGTTTTTAGTTTTTTTTTTTACAAAGATGTGCCATCCAAACACAAACATCAGCTGTATAATACTTTGTGTCGATAGTCCAACCATGGCATGTAATCTCAGATGATGAGAAACTATTGTCTTCTGCGTCCAAAGAAACCAACCTCGTGAGGATGGCACGCTTGCCAACACTGGGGGAACCGATGATGAAAATGTTGGGCCTGCTAGAGAGGGATCCTTCCTCTTGTTGTTCTGGTTGGACATACTGGATGCCATTTTGTTCATCAGGAATCTCTATCCTCCTCAGCTTGTGGCACAAGTTCACCAGTGGCATTAATCCATCTAACCGACAGCCACAATTTAAGCGATTTTAGCAATTTTAGCATGCAGATTTTGGGGCACAGCTGGATCAATAGATCAGGGAGAACGGATTCTTGGCAGATTGTTTGCAGGAGAAAACTAAATGGCCGCAATTGTCTCTCCATTAAAAGCTGCTTTTTCTCACGCAGTTTGCCAAATAAGGCTCCATAGAACCCTGCATATCTCCCAATCATTTATGAATTAGAGCAAATCGTTTCTGGGTTTTATAACTACCCCTGTTCTAAGAAAAACCCACATTTTATATTTTAGAAATCCATTTTTATCGGGCCAGAATTTAGATTTAAAAATATGTGTCAAAATTGCTATGAGTTTCTGGCAAACTTCTATGATGAAAAATGTTTTCCATATTGATGCAGCATCATTCACTTGTTTCTCAATCACACCTGTGTCATCACAAAACCTCCACGAACATCTCATTGTTGCACACTTTAATCTCAGGTTTTCTATTTTCCCACTCCAAATCTATGACTCATGGTGGGCTCCAGTATTGTAGCAATAATGCTACAACTCCTGGAGCTTCCTATCTCTAATTTTATCAACCCGGTAGTTCGTACAAACTTGGAAGCGACGGTGCTGTATGCACAAGTACTAGCTCTTGTCGCAGCTGTCACTTGGTCAGCTGGCACAAGTCCGCTAGGGCTCAAGCCAACTTCTATAGGCTCACAGAAGAAGCTTTATGAATGATGGACGAAAGCTAACTCAAAGGAGACTAGTCTATTTGCAAAAAGAAACTGAAAGCCAAAAGGAAACACAAACCCTAGCAAACCCTAGCAAACCCTAATTCTACCAGCTAGTCCTACTGATGCAAAGGAAAGAATGCAAACAACGAAAAGAGATGCCATTACTTCTAGGAAGGTAAAATGCATGTGTCTAAGTTATCACTATCTGAAGAAAACATCTTTTTGTATTTTTGATTAAGTTGTTGAAATTATCATGCATGTGCTTCTAACTAGTTTTCCACTGTGCAGGGATGGATCAAGGGATGAAATGCTTTGGGAAAGGTTGGGATGGTACAGAGAGGGTCTAAGGGATCCCCAGTATTCTTTCTGAGAGTTTCACAAAGTCTGGATGACATGCAACCGTGTTCATGAACTTCTACAGGAAGTCTGCAGGGGTTTCTACAGGAAGTTCTGTAAGTCTTCTACAGGATGTTTTGTAATTCTTCTACAGGATGTTTACGAATTGGATTTTTTAGGATGGATGGTTGATGGAAGATGCATGGATGGTTATGGAGGTAGGATGGGGGTCTGAAGTGACCTAGGAACTGATGGATGGAGTGGTGAGGTGATGTGGAAAGCTGACTTGGCTTGAAGGTGGTTGAGACAACAATGGGGAAGAAGGTAAGGTTACTTGGCAAAAGAGAAGATGGGAGATGAGGGAACAGACTTGGTGATGGAGGAGCTGATCTGAACGAGGCTCAAATGAACGAGGAGGTGATGAAGATGCCCTGCATAGTGGTTATTTGATCAAACCAACTACATCTTGCATGCAACCGAAATATCATGTGATCTATCTAACAAGTTAATGAAATCGGTGGACAGCAGCCTTATTCATGAAAAGAATCACGTACAACCTGTGAACAAAACATTATCAAAGAGATATAAACGCATGAATAACTCCTACCAATCTATCTTAAACATAAGAAACTACTTTAACCATCAAAAGCAACCTAAGTAACACAGCATGAATTAAATCTAAAGAGCAGATTTTTTTTCAAGAACGCAGCAAACACATAAATATAAACAAGGGAGGTACTGGGCGCTTGAGATGGGCCCAACCCCAAGAACTACAGCCTCCCAAGAGCGATTTAGAGCTGGTGCAAAGCTGGATCCATCTTTATTAATCAAGAAATGAAAAGTTACATCAAAACTGTCCACAAGAAGAACTTGAGCATGAGCTGAAAGCAAAGCTAATCTACTGCATAAAAATCGAACTACAAACTAGCTAACTAATGGCTAAAACAAAATGACTAACTGGCTACAAAATGACTACCCACTAGCTAACCAAAATGAGGCCCCAAGCCTTCTTATTTATACAATTTGAGGACCCAACAGTCCTCCTAAAAGTTAGGGACTTGGCTGCCCAAGACTTGTAGTTAACAGCAGTCCTACTTGACTTGCTTGGCTGCCCTTGTGCTCATTGATTTGGTGGCCTTTGAACTCTGAGCTGATGGTGGAGAATTCGAGGTAAGGGCCCATAAATGAGGGGGACACCTTCCTACAAATCCTCTAGCTTGTTCTCCCAAGAATTTGGCTGCCAAGTGCTCATTAAGACCTTCATTTTTGTCTCCAAGTTGACCAAAAAGGCTACACAAAGCACCCATTAGACTTGTTGGCATAATGACTAACCAAATTCACTCTATTAACATAAAAATAATCAAAAACATGCAATAAACAAATGAGAATGGTGGACTAAGCCAAATTAGGAGGTTGAATGAGCCCAAATAATTGTACATTTTTGGGGCTCATCAACTCAGTTCAATTTCTGAGCTACCTCGATGCAGCGTTACCTTATTTGTCAAAGTACTTGTGTTAAGTTATGGTATGTTCTATGCTTATAATAGTTTACTTCTTTTTCTTATTATATTCCACAGATTAGCAATCACATGTACATAAAGTAAAGTGCAGATAGAACATTAAACGATCGACAGAAAACAAGCCAAGGCAAGAGACACAAGATGTGGCGGCTAGCTAGGGACAAACCCCACAATGTGTGGGGAAACCCTTTGATCAAATCTTCTTTTATCTTCAATAATTCAGCAGAGAGAAATAGTACAATAAATTTGATTCATATCAGCAGTAGCAAACCCTAGATCAGCAGCATCAGCATTAGCGGCTTCATTATCAAACTAGGGCAGTCGATATCTCACAAACCGACCGTTGGATCGGCTTGATTCCACCACCAAAAGTTGCAGCTTCCAGAGGAGGTTCAGATGAACCTACAACACAATTCAAATGAAGGGATCTTCTAGTCCATGCAGGTCAAACTTTACTTCTGCAGTTGCAGCTTCAATTTCGGCAGCTTCCGGCTTCAAACTAGGGTAATCGATAGCTTGCAAATCGTCCGTCAGATTGACCTGATTCCACCACCAAAAGTTGTGGCTTTTAGAGGAGAAACAGATGGACCTACAACGCGGTTCTAAGGAGGAGATCTGATGGTCAACGCTGGTCAAACTTTGGATCTGCAGTTGCAGCTTCAGGTTCAACAACTTCTGGCTTCACATGTGTGAGAGAGAGACCCTTTTCTGCGCAGTAGAGAAGAGCCTCTTTTTTACGCAGTAGAGAGAGAGAGATGTGATGAGATGAGTGAGTCCAAATGAGGAAAATTCCTCTTATATTTATACACAACGTTGGTGTTTGAATAGATGCGACTGTTGGGCTTCTGAGCCTACATGAGTTGTAGGTCGGCTTGATAATAATTTCATAATCAAAATAAATTCATATCTCCATGAATACATATCAGAATCGAATGATCTTTATATCAATCCTACACCTCTCAATGAGAGGGATCTAATAAAAATATTATTAGCCATGAATAAGATGACCCACATGAATTTTATCCCTAGTTGCCAATTTTAACACTGCCTCTCAACTAGGGAGAACTTCATCTGCAATTTGTCTATCGGTCGTTACTATTCATCCATCAAATGCACTGCCCTGAACTGCCTGTCCCTTGCCCTGCTCTTCTCTATTCTGCCTGTTCTGCTTTGTCTTGTTCTGCTCTTGCATTGTTTTGTTCTGCTCTGATTTTTTCCGAATTATGAAGAAGAAGAAATGATCGAGGATGTATCATACTGACTTAAAGTCAGTCTGAGAGTATGTACCACTAGTCCCAGACCAGTCTCAACCAACCCAAAGTCAACATCATAGTGAGTACAACTCCACTGGTCCCAGACCAGTATCATCCTCCACTAACTCAAAGTCAGTCTTAGAGTGCGTACCACTGGTCCCAGACCAGTCTCAACCAACCCGAAGTCAGCTTCGTAGTAAGTACCACTCCTACCACTGGTCCCAGACCAGTATCGCAGTCTCAGAGAGTGTACCACTGGTCCCAGACCAGTATTGCAGTCTCATATAGTGTACCACTAGTCCCAGACCAGTATCACAGTCTCAGATAGTGTACCACTGGTCCCAGACTAGTCCCAACTGACCCGAAATCAGCGTCATAGTATGTACCACTCTCACTGGTCCGAGACCAGTACTGCACTGACACGAAGTCAATCTCAGAGTATGTACCACTGGTCCCAAACCAGACTCAACCGACCCGAAGTCAGTGTCATCGTATGGTACAACTCCTACCACTGGTCCCAGACCAGTATCATTGATCCCAGATCAATGGAGGTCATCCTAGCGTAGTGAGTACGGTGGATACAATGATGCATCCATCGGTACTACTATGGTCCCTAACTTCATTTCCCTGGTCATTGATCAGATGAGAGGTACTTCCCATGAGTCCCAGACTGCATGGGTAGGATGCCTCGACAGGAGAACTAATCAATCCTGCCCTCACAGGAGAACACGTCAATCCTGTTACAATTTCCATGGAGAACACATCAATCCAGGCCGCCATGGAGAACACATCAATCTAGGCCTCACAGGAGAACACATCGATCCTGCTACAATCGTCATGGAGAACACATCAATCCAGGCCTCACAGGAGAACACATCAATCCTGCTACAATGTCGCCATGGGGTGTACATGTATACCACCAGGGGATAGTGAATCATCCTGTGGTCATATGCTGCTCCAAGAAGCACCCCGCACTCCCCTGGAGCTCCCAGAGCTCAATGCATCATACATGACCCTACTCAGAGGGTCTTTGAACAACTCCAAGTTTTTCTCGGAAAGTCAGAAATTTTACTTTCCCAAGGGGTTTTGTCAGAATGTTGGCGACCTATTCATCTGTACCGATATGTTGGAGCCTTATAGCTCCCCGCTACACCAAATCTCGAATATAGTGGTATCTGATATCGATATGCTTGGAGCGATCATGAAATACGGGATTCTTTGACAAACGAATCCCACTCTGGTTGTCAGAAAGGATCATGGTGGTATCCAATGTAAATCCAAACAGCTCACTGAAGAGCTTTCGCAACCAAACTGCCTCACAGGAGGCCATGCTGGCAGCAATATACTCTGCTTCGGTGGTGCTCAAGGCCACTGACTTCTGCTTCCTACTCATCCAGGATATCGAAGCATATCCCAAGGAGAAACAACACCCGAAAGTGCTCTTACAGTCCTCCGCATTGCCTGCCCAATCAACATTTATGTATCCAAATAGTCTCACATCTGCGGCAGTGTATCTTAACCCATAAGTGATAGTGCCACGAAGATATCTCAACAGATTCTTGGCACCAATCCAATGCATGTGGTGGGGTTCAACCATATGTTGACTCAACGTGTTGACTGTGAAGCATATATCTGGACGGGAGTTCACTAAGAACATTAATGCTCTGACAAGTTGCCGATACTAGGTAGCATTTCGTAAAACAGGTCTAGTAGCACTACCGCTTAACTTCTTGAAGTCAAGCTCCATCAGGGTAGTTACAGGCTTGCAGTCCACCATACTGAATCTTTCCAATATCTTCACCACATATTTTCCTTGAGATAGGAAAGTTTCTCCTGGCTTCTGCCACACTTCAAGTCCTAGGAAATAGTGCATCAGTCCTAGGTCCTTCATTTCAAATTTAGAAGCCAACTCCCTCTTACATTTGAGAATGAGAGGGTCTGCACCTGTTAGAAAGAGGTCATCCACATACAACACCAGTATGAGAGGTTTATCATCTTCAACCTTAAAGTAAAGGTTAGGATCGACTTCACTCCTAGTGAATCCCAGCTTCATCAAGTAGTTGTCGATCCTCTCATACCATGCTCGGGGTGCTTGCTTCAGCCCATAGAGAGCCTTCTTCAACCTGCATACATGAGATTTTCGATCATAAATTTCAAATCCTTTGGGTTGCTCCACGTAGACCTCTTCTTTGATCGAGCCATGCAAGAACGCGGTCTTGACATCCATCTGATGTAGATTCCATCCTTGTGAAGCGACAAGGGTTATGATCGAGTGGATGGTCGTATATCTGGAAACAGGTGCAAATATCTCATCATAGTCTATACCTTCCTTTTGGGAGAAACCACGAGCAACAAAAGGAGCCTTATACTTTTCCGTACTTCCATATGTTGCAAGCTTTATCTTGTAAAGCCATTTGGAAGTAACAACTGTCTTGTCCTGGGGTCTGGGAACTACTTCCCAGACATCATTCTTCATGATAGACTCATATTCTTCGGTCATAGCATCCTTCCATACTTGATGCTTGACGACATCTGAGAATGATGAAGGCTCATTTTGTATGATCGTGCTCATGATGGTCAGGTATCCCTGATACCTATTAGGTTTCTTACTTTCACGAAAGGTTCCCCGGGGTGCAGCATGTCCTTCAGCATCATCAAGTAGCCCCCTAAGCCATGAAGGCCTCTTCCTAAAAGAGGAAGGCTCATGTGGATTAAGATCAATCGGATCCATGGGTTCTTCTACATCAGGCATTGATTCATCATCCTTTTCTTTCGGTTCCTTGGTGTCAGCTTCTTGAGAGCTCCTCAAAGTCGAAAGATTGTTCACCTTGTTGAGAGCCATATCTTCGTCAAAGGTGACATCATGACTAATTACGACTTCCCTTTGTCCGGCTACATAGATTCTATAGCCTTTAGTATTTTCACCATAGCCCACAAAAATTCCCTTCTTTCCTGATGCACCCAATTTATTTCTTTTCTCTTTCGGCACATGAAAATATACAGGGCTTCCAAAAATTCTAAAATGAGAAACATCGGGTTTCTTACCGGTGAACTTTTCTCAGGAGTCTTGGAACCCAATGCTTGATGAGGGCATTAATTTTGTACATATACGACAGTGTTTGCAGCTTCAGCCCATAGAAACTTCGGAAGTCTTTGATCATGTAGCATGGCCCGGACAGCTTCCATAATTGTGCGGTTCTTCCTTTCTATCACATCATTCTGTTCAGAAGTATATGGTGTACTAGTCTCCCTCTTGATGCCAGCCTCTTTAAAAAAATCATGGAACTCATTAGATTCATATTCAGTCCCATTATCAGTTCTTAAGATCTTGATCTTCTTTTCGGTTTGATTCTCGATTACGGCTTTGAAGTGTCGAAACCAAGAGAACACTTCATCCTTCTTTTTCAAGAATTATATCCAAGTCTTTCGAGAATAGTCATCTATAAAAGTGAGATAATATGAATATCCTCCCAAGGAGTTCACAGGCATCATACCAAATATGTCTGAGTGAACTAGTTGTAATATATCGGAGGTCTTGCTTTGACTTGAAGGGAATGGTGCCCTTTTGAGCTTTCCTTCGGCACATCCCGGACATACACCTTCTTTCTCTACTGGGAATTCGGGCATCCCTGTTAGCATCTGTCTTACATCGGGTAGAGCTTTGTAATGAAGGTGGGAAAACCTCCGATGCCAAAGTTCGGACTGAAGAGTTGTGTCACAAGACATAACACCTAGCGGACTTCCACCGACCTGATATAAACAATCAACTCGAAACCTAAGAGTGAAAGCATCTTTAACATTATTTTTCCATATACGTACCTTGCCATCGCTGAAGGTTACCTTGTAGCCTTTGTCTTCCATTGCCGAGATGGATACTAGGATCTTTTTGAGATCAGGTACATATAATACATCTTGTAAGTGAATCGTATTACCTTGATTCAATTTGAGAGAAACATTGCCTACACCTTTCACGGGGTATTTCATGTCATCTCCAAGGACAATTTCCAGGTTAGTTTCTTTCTCTACCAGATTATGGAGTACTTCTTTGTAACCAGTGAAGTGTCTTGAGGCACCACTATCAATGAGCCAAATTCCCATTGAGTCCGAAGGAGCAGAGGTAGATAGAGCAGCTGGTAGATAATATTCAGCCTGCTCATTGTCAACAATGTTAGCTTCATACCTGGAATTTCTAGCCTTCTTGAGTGGTTTCCCTCTTCCTTGATTTCCAACATTCCTTTTACCTTTGCTGTTGAATTTTCCATTCCTTCAATTACCATGAGAGGGATTTTGATCATCGTCACGATGAGAGTCCTTTCTATCAGGACATTCCCTTGCATAGTGACCTACTTTATTGCAAATGAAACATCGTCCTTTTCTTCCACCCTTAGGTCCAGCCTTTCTTTTCGATTTAGACCCAGAGTTATTTCTTTTCTTAGCATGAGAAGAAAAAACAATAGGAGGACCTTTAGGCAAGGGAATTTCTTGCTCTTCTACCCTTGTTTCTTATTGAATGCATCTAGCCATTAATTCCTCGAAACCAGGAATTACATTATTGTTCAGAAGAGTAGTCCTGAATACATACCATTCGGATGGTAATCCTCCAAGAGTTGTGAGTGCCATTTCTCTGTCAGTAATAGTCTCCCCAATAGATAGGAGATCGTTATCGATCTCGGTGATTCTTAAGAAGTATGCTTGCATACTCTCATCTTTACCCTTCTTGATTTCCCTCGGCTTATTTCTAAGAAACAAAACTTGATTTGCATCATTAACTTTAAATAAACTCACCAGTCTATCGTAGATTTTCTTGGAGGTGTCTAGATCAGAGATGTAGGCCACCAAGCGCTTGTCGATAGAGTCCTGGATGATCTTCTTCACTTTAATTTCTTCGTTGTTCCATTTGTTCATGGCAGAAAGAGGTGCATTTGATGGAGGCTCAACAATATTGCCTCTCACATGATCCTCAAAGGTTAGATCGATAAACATCTTCCATCCGTGATAGTCAGATTTCTCGCAGAGCTTGTCTTCGATAGGAAAGAGTGTTGAGGACCCCATTGTTCTTTTAGGATAACTTTGCCAATCTTCTCTTTGGTGATTTCTCTTGCTCTTGCTTGGGCTTTGTCTTCACCTCAGCTCTGATACCATGTTAAGTTATGGTATGTTCTATGCTTATAACAATTTACTTCTTTTTCTTATTATATTCCACACATTAGCAATCACATGTACATAAAGTAAAGTGCAGATAGAACATTAAACGATCGACAGAAAACAAGCCAAGACAAGAGACACAAGATGTGGTGGCTAGCCAGGGACAAACCCCATAATGTGTGGGGAAACCCTTTGATCAAATCTTCTTTTATCTTCAATAATTCCGCAGAGAGAAATAGTACAATAAATCTGATTCATATCAGCAATAGCAAACCCTAGATCAGCAGCATCAACATTAGCAACTTCATTATCAAACTAGGGAAAATGATATCTCACAAACTGACCGTCAGATCAGCTTGATTCCACCACCAAAAGTTGCGCCTTCCAGAGGAGGTTCAGATAAACCTACAACATAGTTCAAATGAAGAGATCTTCTAGTCCATGCAGGCCAAACTTTACTTCTGCAGTTGCAGCTTCAGTTTCAGCAGCTTCCGGCTTCAAACTAGGGCAATCGATATCTTGCAAACCGTCTGTCATATTGACCTGATTCCACCACCAAAACTTGTGGCTTTCAGAGGAGATCCAGATGGACCTACAACGTAGTTTTAAGGAGGAGATCTGATGGTCAATGCTGGTCAAACTTTGGATCTGCAGTTGTAGGTTCAAGTTCAACAACTTATGGCTTCACATGTGTGAGAGAGAGACCCTTTTCTGCGCAGTAGACAAGAGACTCTTTTCTATGCAGTAGATAAGAGACTCTTTTCTGCACAGTAGAGAGAGAGAGATGTGATGAGATGAGTGAGTCCAAATGAGGAAAATTCCTCTTATATTTATACACAACGTTGGTGTTTGAATAGATGCGACTGTTGGGCTTTTGAGCCTACATGAGTTGTAGGTCGGCTTGATAATAATTTCATAATCAAAATAAATTCATATCTCCATGAATACTTATCGGAATCAGATGATCTTTATATCAATCCTACACCTCTCAACGAGAGGGATCTAATAAAAATATTATCAGCCATGAATAAGATGACCCACATGAAGTTTAGCCCTAATTGCTAATTTTAACAGCTTGGCATCGTCCAAAAAACGAATTTCGGTTCAAATCTAGCTTCTAAGGAGAGCTCATTCCACCAATTGAATCAGGAATTACTCCAGTAAGTTTGTTACCTGCAAATGACAAATTCTGAGCACTTCGCATACCTCAAATTTCCTCTGTGATCTTCTCTTTTTTTCTGGGGTGGCTAAATCTGGATAGTCATATATGTATATCCAAGAGTCTATGGTTGAACATTATCTGTCTATGTTTTAGATATTTACTTCATCATTGATATAAGTTTCTATACTGTCGGTTATGCTATGTTACAACTAAGTCCTTCATATATCTGCTATTAATATATATATAGTTCTCCTTTATGTACATAACTTTTAAATGAAAATAAATCATGCTTCTTCTTTTTTCGTATTGAAAAAAATGTTCCCCACTCTGCAGACAACTTCCCTGTAAGAGAATTATTAGAGAGATTTATATTTTGAAGCATTTTAAGCTTACTTAAAATTCCGAGCTAAATCTCTCTAGAAAGATTCAGATTGCTGAGGTCAATTCCAGTGAGCATACAATTGTTGCACACAATTCCATGCCACGATGTTGGATCAAGCTCGGGAATGAAGAGATTGCGATCTCATTCATTGGATCCAGAAGTGTTCAGTTGCTGCAATCAAGACGTAATCCCTGCCTCCGTGAACCTATCAGTGACTAGCAAATCTGATTGGCATATTTTGCACTGCAATCTGGTCGTCGACGGGGCCGGTCCTTCTTGTAGCACGACCGTTCCTATCCTGCCTCACCCAAAAACCCTCCATATGCCTTCAATCCTGCTATTTCACAAGTTTTGTGTTTTGTTTTGTGTTTGTTTTTGCGTTTGTTTTGCATTTATTTTGATTTGTATTTATTTTTGTTATATATTGTATTTATTTTTATTTTTGTTATATATTTAGTTTTAATTTGTTTTGATTTAGTTATATACTTTTAGTTCTAATTTCTTATTATAGTTAATGTTTGTTATGTTGTTATAATTATATTAATATATTAATATAATTGTAATATAATTGTAATATATATATTATTAGTATTGTTTATATATATATATTTTATTAGATAATTTATTTTAGAATACATATTATTATTATTATTTTTCGAAACTAATCTTTATATATTGTTATTATTTTATATAGTTATTAACGAATATATATTAGTATTATTATCATTTTTATGTATTTTACTATTTCTTTCGTAACTAATTTATATATTATTATTATTATATATTTTAATTAATTTATTAACGAATTTATATTATTATTATTATTATTATTATTATCTATTTTCTCGTAACTAATTTTTATATATTGTTATTGTTGTTATTTTACAATTTATATATTAAGGAATATATATTAGTATTATTATCATTTTATTTATGTTTTTTATTATTTATATATATTTAATCTATTTATTTATCTACTAACATATATTATTATTATTTATTTAATTTGCTTATTTTATTTAACTATCAACTTACATTTACCTTAGGTATATAAAAGTTAGGTCTCCTATATAACTAATTCCCATTTAATAAAATTTTTAATTATTAAATTATACATTTCTAACTAATTAATAGTGTAAACCCCTTCTAATATTATTTCTTCTATATAATTATATATTTATAGGTATGGTCATTAACTATCTTCCTCTAAATAATCAATTTGTCTTTTTGACTGTCCCTTAGTCAAAACTAGCCGTTGATCTAGATAGTTGTTGGAGGCCCTGCTCAGACTATTTAACATGCAAAGCTGGATCTGTTTCTTCAACTTGTCCTGACGATGAGCCACACTTGCTAGTTCGAAACGCGTCGACAAATGTCTCTCTTTATGTGATTTACGCCGAAGCTCTACGTATTAATAATTGTAATTCGTTATTAATTGTTATATTTTTAATTGTAATATGTTGTATATGTTTGTTATTTAATGTTTGTTATGTTATTTAATTGTTATTTAACGTTTGTTATGTTGTTAGGATATATATTAATATATGATTGTATTAATATGTTAATATATTGTTTTATAATGTTAGGTTATGATTGTTATCATTTTTAAAAAGATATATAATAAAAATAAAAAATTGTGTTATGTGTTTTGTGATTTAAAAGGTGAATATTGGCATGTGAAGGATATTGGCATTTTTTATAAAACAAAACTTTGGTGGTATGCAAATTGAGAGAATCATGAGAATTACAGGAATTGGTTAAGACTGCAAGAGTTGGTACAGGTGCAAAAATTATAAAATTTTGCACAAAATTCACGTAGCACAAATGAAATTTATTTAGTTGGATGGTAATTTGTATGGCAACTTCATATTGTTGTATGCTTTATAACATACTAATCTGCAGGACACAACAAATCTATAATGCCGAGCTCTTTGCCATGCACAAACAGGGAGTAAATTTACTTTTCATGGTTATTTCTTTAAGAATGGATTGATATTAATATCATGATTGAGTCAATTTCAACACTTTGATTGTCCTTAATTTGTTTTATTTGGTACAAATTTTTTTTCGTAAGAATCATGAAGGAACTGGCCATTTCTTCTTGAACACACTTATGTTTTCTTTCTGCCAAGTTTTTTACAGGTTACAGGATAATCAAGTGATCATTAAGGAGATTACATTATGACGACAATTGGTCTTCCAAAGACTAAAATTCATGAAAAATTCTAAAAACAAATCCTTATCCACAGCCACTACCTTGCACCTCCCTTTTTGAAAAAGATTTTGAATTCCACCAATTGTAAATCCATAAAGCATGTCATTTCCATATCCATTTTTCACAACAAGAGTTCTTATTCATTCAACATGCACTTCCTTTCATCCATTCCTAACCCACCAATAAAAGCAAAGAAGTTTACTTACAAACTTCTTGCCATTTTCCATTTCCATTTTCTTTTACCTAGCATTTTTCATTTTCCACCAATAAAACCCTGCTTCTACATATCATTGAGTCAAAGTCCTAGAGTCTAATAATCTTTAAAAAAAAACACCTAGAGACTTGCATGCCTTAATGGCAAGTACTCTTGCCAATGAACAATGGAAGTACATTAATATTCCTTGTTCATTGGATCTTGTAGGTGACTCGACCACAACAAATTTATTCGTACCTACAAAGATGTGTTAGGCATCTTGACTCCCATTGGAATCAATGGTGGGAGCTCTCGTGTTGGCTAGTGGCATTCATTAATGGCCACTAAGTTAACAATTTCTTGCTATGTTCGACACCAGAACATTTATTCACATAGTAAGATTTGTGCCATCGAATGTTGAAGACTTGAAGACCAATCATTTTGTAGCCGAGGAAGCAAATTTACTTTCATTATTTTTCAGTTTTTGATGTAAATGACTTGAAGACAAGTCAATCAATAAGGCTGGGGGGAAGTGTAAATTCAAAATTTTGTATACTTTCCAAGCCTTATACATTTTCAGCCGCATTCAACAGCAAATTCGAACATTCAGCAGAAGATCTAGCAACAGATTTAGCAGTAGATGCAACAACAATAAAAGATTCACTTTTTCGACTTCATCCACCATTTTCACAGCCAAGTAAAGAAGACTATGATCATAATTTTGTAGCCACACATGCACAGTTCTCATCCATTTTTGAAAGGGTAAGTTGAGGTATGATATTTTCTAACTTTTAACCATTTAATTCCTTGAAAGCTAGAATGATAATTTTTGGAAAAAACTTCCTTTCCTCATTTCATAAAATTGCCAAAACCATCAGTTTGGGGGAGGGATACATTTACATTCATACTTTGTCACCTTCATATTTTTCCATATTCATATATCACATTCTAAAACCCACATACTTTCAAAATATATTTACTATTACATCATCATGAGCATAAAAATAGCTTTGTAAAAAGTTTTTAAAAGATAATTGAATGCCAACACAATCATGGTTATTACACAAGAACCAACCATGATGCATTCCAACGAAATATTTTGCAATAAAAATCACATGATCATTATGCAAAGATCATACATTGAATTTGAATGCAACAAACATAATATGGTTGAAACACAGGAACCAACCAAGTTGCAATTCATCAAAACCACTTTGCAAAAAGTTAAGTAAATGATATCATGCAAAGGTTAAGCCAAAGCTCAAATATCAAAAGTAATCTAATAGATTGCATGAGGACATGCAATACGTTCAATTTGGGGGTATGTTGGGCCTAAGAATTATCCTTAAAATACATCCACTTTCACTCCATTCAACATCCACTTTCTCTCCATTCACACATTTTCTCACCTCTATTCCACCACCATGTCATCACATTAGCTTCACTTTCATCATTAAATGGGTTACTATTGTGTTTTCCAAAATATTATTAATTCTTAGTATTTTTAAGAGAATTTATGGTTAAACTTTAGAAAATAATCTCCATATACTTATACCTAGCAATTAGAATGAGTTTGTTGACATGTGTAGGTACAAAGGAAGCTTCCAAGGCATCTTTATGTGGCACTCTATGTTCAAATTCGAATTTGAGGAGATCATGGACCCAATGGAGAAGATCATGGGCCTCATGGAAGAGATCATGGAGGATAGGGTTATGTGTCACCATTGGTTGAGAAATATGTGGGTCAAAGGAGGGAATAATGGATTTACATTTATGAGTTTGCTATCATAGCTTTTGTATAAATAGGAGTGTTATCTCCTTCATTTGTAATCTTAATTTTTAGAATTTAAAAACTTAGTCCTTCATTTGTAATTTTGGATTTTAGAATCATTGTAATGTAGAGTTTAGGACCTTTTGGAATGTAGAACTTGGAGCTTGTAATTACAATTTGCAATTGAGGATAAATAAAGTGGATTGGATTTTCTTCTACATTTGACTTCTTTCTAGGTGTGCTTGTGGAGCTATGGAGGGCCCCCATTGCCTCACTTGCATACTTGTTTTGGTATAGTAAGATTTCTTTCATTTATGTTTTTAATTTCATTAGTTTAAATATCTTGATGCTGGAAATATAAATGAATAGTCTCTTGTAAGAGAGCTTTAATATTTCCTGTAATCAATTTGAATGATGTTTAAATGCCTTCATTTCTTAGTTAATTGATTAAGATGTTAGAAATATTAATGGATAGTCTCCTGTAAGGGAGATTTAATATTTCTTACACTTGTCATAATGCCTTTTAATTTGTAGATTTCATTTTTTTAAATGACTAAATAGGTGTTGGAGATCCCAATGAAAAACCTCCTGTAAAGGAACTCTGGCATTTCTTCACCTAGCTTAGTTTAGTTTGTCTCTAAGTCCATATATATTGGATGATCCTCGAAGTTTACTTACCCGAATTGATAGTAAATGAAACTCTAATTTGAATCTGCATTTTAGACCCAAACAACTGGCACGCCTCAGGGACTCATCGAGCCAGTTGATCTCTTAAGGGAGGAGCGCATTGTCTGGCTTATAAGGACAATTCTCATAAGTTTCCAACAACAGTGCTTTGGCTTTGGCAACCACTATGTTGGGAGTTTGTAATCTGTTATTGAATATGGCTTCATTCCTAGCTAACCACACTTCCCAGCATATGTATTTTGGAATTGCATACCATATTTTGGCCCACATTGATTTGCTCTTTAGTGCGTGAGGGGAGCGCTCTTTCTAGGAAGCGAATAGACTAACCACTAAGAGTTGCACTAGTATTTGATCATTGAGCCCAAGCATTGCTTGAGACCATACTTCTTGAGTAAAGGGGTAGTCAATGAACAAATGTTCAATTGTTTCCTAAGCCGAACACCAGAGAGGGCATCTATGGGGTCTTATAATTCCACGTTTCACTAAGTTATCTCCAATGAGGACCCTTCTGTGCATGAGAATCCAACATAAGAAGTTAATCTTTGGGAGGCCAAAGGGATCCCATACATGCTGCCAAAGCAAAGGGGAGTGGATCTATGGATGATGTTCTTGGAGAGCTGCAAAGTCCTGAGATGCTAAGTAATCTCCAGTCTTTCCCCAACCCCACTTGTCCCTTGAATGAAGGTGCACAGGAGCCAGACCTAAGATCACAACTAGAAAGAGGTGAAGTTGAGGAAGCATCCTATCAGGGAGGCAATGGAAATCCCAGTCTATCCAATTCCCACCATAATACTAAGAGGAAATATCATCCAGCTTGTGGATGTCATTCTGAATAAGCCGGTCATGCAAATTTGCAATTTTAGGGGTTGAAGGCCCATTACCTTGTCTTCCCACAACCCAATTCTTTTTCTGTTTCCAAGGATTATGTAGAGATAGCCTTTAAAGAACTCCTAGCTTCACTTGCATAGCTTCCATAAAGTGGTTCCTTTGCAAGAAGCTCCTTCATCCATATTATTTATAGAGAGCCCATGCATATACTTTTTAATTAGAACTTGACTTATCAGATGTCCTTGATTTGAGAATTTCCAGAGTATCTTTCCTCCCAAAGCCAGATTGACCAACCCAGGGTCTCTTACCTGAAGTTTACCTTCTGATAGAGGCCTTTTCACAATGTCCTAGCTTGCTAGATGAAATATTTTTTTATTCCCCTTTCCTCCTTGCCACATGAAATTTTGAATCAGCTTAGATAGTTGTTCGGTGATCATTCTTGGAGCTAAAAGAAATGAAGCCTGATAGATTGGAAGGGAGGAGAGAACATATTTTACAAGGATAAGCTTCCCAGCTGAGGTAAGCCACTGGCCACCCCACGTAGTCATTTTTTCCTTAATTTTGCTACTAATTTCCATCCAATGGAGGGCCTTGTTGGTTTCCAATGTTAAAGGTAGACCTAGGTACTTGAGTTTGTCCCAAGAGGTGTAACCTATGAAGCCTAGGGCTTGAGCAATTCGAAGAATAGTTTGCTGGTCTACCGACCAACCATACACAACACTTTTCCTCCTATTGACCAGAGCTCTGGAAATTCTACAAAATATTTGGATAACATTGTTGAAATCCCTTGTTACTTTAATGGAGGCACCTCCCATAAGGAGAGATTGGCTAACAAGGCGTGATTGATTGGTATTGTTCCTTTTATTGCCCTGATGCCTGGGAGTGTCCCATTTAACTTCTTTGTTGTCAACTTTCGGCTCAGGGAATCTACCATCAAAATGTACAGGAAGGGCGACAGTGGGTAGCCTTGTCTTATGCCCCTCGAGGTTTTGAAGTATTTAGTCGGCCTGCCATTTACTAAAGGGGTTATCCAAGGCTCTCCTATACATGCTTTAATCAATTTTATAAAATCAGAACTGAAACCAAAAGCAGAAAGAACTTGGAGGAGGAAAGAATGCCTTACTAGGTCAAAGGCATTCGCCATGTCTAGCTTAATGAGCATACCTTGCTCTCGGCGTTGTTGGCTGGAATGAATGATTTCCTGCACTAGAACCATATTGTCCAGGATATGCCTACCTTTAACAAACCCACCTTGGTTGGGAGAGATGATTTTTTCCAGCAGCGGATTTATTCTATTTGCAAGTAACTTGGTGAGAATTTTGTAGGACGCATTGCATAGCGATATTGGCCTAAAGTGGTCAAACACCATTGGGTTCGCTTCTTTTGGGATTAGCGCTAGGAAAGTGGAGTTTGTGCTTCCTCCCACTTTGGATTTTTGGAGGAAGCCTTTGATCATTCAAAACAAATCAGCCTTGATGATGTCCCAGCAAATTCTATAGAAATGAATGGAGAACCCATCAAGTCTTGGAGCTTTGTCTGGTTCCATCTTCCAGATGACATTGCTGATTTCGTCTTGAGTGAAGGGCTTCAGGAGTCTTGAGTTATCCTCCTTGTTAACCAGTCTTGGAACGTGAGTGAGGAAGTCTTGTGATTCCTCATCATCATCTGCACCTTCTTCCTTATACAGTTGCGAGAAATGAGAAGTTGCAGCCTCTTTTAACAGAGTTGTGCCTTTGAGGACAACCCCATCCGATGAGGTGATTTCAGCAATGTGGTTTCTAGAAAGTTGAGTTCGAATTTGCTTGTGGAAGAAGGCTGAATTTTTGTCACCAGACACAAGCCAAAGATTATGTGATTTGAGTCTCAAGGATTCTTCCTCCTTTCTGAATGAGCGTAAAGTGTTGATTTGGGGTTCTTGCTCATTCTAAATTTCTGAGCAGGTGATGTCTTACTGCTCCATGTCCTTTTGCAAATCGAGCAGCTGCTTGATGTTCTGCTTTCTATGCGTAGTGGGGGAGTCTGAGGGCTTTTTTATCCATTCTTTCAAGGTTGTTTTGGTGGCCTTTAGCTTTTCTTCCCACACATAGTTGGGTGATCCAAGAACAGGGGTGGACCATGCCTTCTTGACTGTGTCCATAAACCCTTCCCTGTCTGACTAGAGAGGGTTGAACCGGAAGGGTATGGGCCCCAATTTTTCTTCTTCTTCAAACAACAAAAGAATGGGTTTATGATTTGAAGTCAACTTTGGCAGAATTTTGGTGTAGATGATCTTCTCTTCGGAGAGGAAGGTGCTCTGAAGTAGAAATCTATCCAACCGGGCTGATATGTGCTCTACCCTAGCTCTGTTGTTTGACCAAGTATATAGCCCAGTTTTTGGCTTAAAGTCCAATAAATCCCATTGTTGAATTAGATCTTCCACGCAGGGAAGGAAGTGGTCCCTACTACTGATTCCTCCTCTTTTTTCCTTTGGTTTGAAGATGAGATTGAAGTCTCCTACTAAGATTATATTCTTGGGGGAATAAGCATAAAGGAAGTCGGACAGGGTTTGCCAGCAGTATTTCTTTTCTACATAGAGGACAAGGACGTAAAGGTTAAAGAGTGCGAAGGTAATCTTGCTAGCAAGGTGCCAGAGTTCAACATAAATCCAATATTGCATTTGGAAGGAGCTCTTAAGTTGGAATTTGTCTTCCTCCCAGAGGGTGGCAAGCCCACCGCATGTACCCCTTTAACATACTGCTTTGCCGGCTTTTGTTTTCCATTTTACTTTGCTGAGAGTTAAGGCCTCGCACTGTTACTATTTATTTTTGTAATACATTATACAGGATACCAGAGGTAGCCCCACCTACCACCACTTCTTTGATCTCTGCTAAGAAAGGCAGTAAGATCATCTCCCAGACTAGGAAATTTATTTTCTGTTTGGTTTGCCCTCAAAGTAAGGGGAAAATCGTAGCCACATCCATGGCCCCCGAGAAGGGTTCCTCCATGTAGCAGAAGCAAGTGGATAAAGTCATGACAAAAGACAAGGACATCTTCTCCTCACCCACTGGGGTACCATTGCACTATCAGGTCAAGCATTCATCTGATCTGACTTCCAGAGCACCTCTACCCAATGGGTTGATCTATCGCCACTCCATTGTGGAAAATGCCAAGTACAAGTAGCGACATGACCAACATCGGGTTCCACACAAGTTTCAGGTGGGTGACAAAGTCTGGTTGCACATGCAGAAAGAACGCCTTACAAGAGCCCATCGGAAGCTCAAACCACTCTGATATAATCCTTCCACCACTACGAAGGTTGTGGGAAACAATAATTTGGAGCACAACATTCCCCCATTCCTTGGCTTGCACCGAGTTTTCAATGTGGACCGCCCTCGACCATTCTTTCCACCATTATAGGAAACATTAGAGATTGTAGAACAGCTCACCAGGGACCAAGTTCAGCAGAAGTTTATGCATCTGATGGAGGCACTCAACGCAATGGGGACCATTGCTTCCTAAGAGGGGAGGAATGATCCAGGTGGATGTTGTTGGCCACCCACCTAGCCCACTTGGATCCCCACAACTGTCTCTTCCAATTTTTTAGTTTCCTTAATTATAGCACAATTTACTATTTTTGGCAGTTTTTTGGGTCCTGAACTTCCGAAGCCGTTTTGAGGCCCTAAACGACGTTTTTTGGGGAAGATGGGAGCAACTTGGGTTGCTAGTACAATGTTTCTCACTCAAAAGTTTTAGTCCTCGGATATATCTTTCTAACGAGGTATTTTGCACGTCAAATGGAGATCGTATGCCAACATTACGACCCCGGGAAATTGATGTACCAATTTACCCAAAATAAGGCCCATAATTTGGCGCTTCATCTCCTAGGGTTAGTTTTTTGGATGTTTAGGGTTTTCCATTGTTTCTCAACAATAAATATGCCTTCGAGCCTCATTGTAAGACAGTTCAGAGGCATGTAACCTCCACATCTCTTCTTAGAGATAAGCTACCATCACCCAAGCTAGCTTATTTCAATTTTTGTTTGTAAGCATATTTCAATATTTTACATCAATGAAATGAAGTATTATTTTTGTTGTATCTCTATATTTATGGTCATATCTATAATTTGTTGAATTCTTGTTTAAATTTGGATCACTGTAGGCCTTCTGAAAATGTGAGACAACAGGTTTACAGACAGTGTTTTGCGCCAGACACGAAATCCCATCTACATCTTTAATATCCCAATTAGTATTAATTTTCTATCTGTGATTAGCAAATATGTGGAAGAATTTTGTGTTCTGATCCCCCTCCTGGATCCAAATGGCCCTACTCTTGAGGCACCAAGTGGATTAAAAAATAAAGAGTATGTGCTTCTTCTTAAGCTCCAGTTCGTGAATACGACAGTGTGTAGCATCCGGGAGATCATGTGAAGCCATCTAGGAGCTAATGGCCTCCAATTCTCTAATGATGTCTTTTAATTCCTAATTTAGAGCATATTTCTTCCTCTTCAACCATGCTTTTACCTCCCCATGGAGTAAACCAAGCTTATCCAACAAATGATCCATGTGACATAGACCCCGTTCCACATCTCAAGACCAGACAGAGCACACAAGATCATTAAAGTCTGGGTATTCCAACCACACTCGGTTAAATTTTAAAGGAATACCTTTCTTATACTCCTCCTGCCACCATTGTAATAAAATGGGCCGATGATCAGAGATAAAATTGTTGATCACCACAGATTGAACATTGCCCAGGCACTCCACAACCTATTCATGCATAATAAAATGGTCTAGTCCCTTCGCAATGTATGTCGTCCCTGCCCGGTCGTTATCCCAAGTAGGAACCACTTTTGGTGGGCAAATATCCACATAATTGGACTCCATAATAACATCTTTGATCACCTCTGCCATAGGGTCAATTTTCCTGGAGCATCCCCATACCTCATCCAGGCCAATCATGCAGTTCATGTCCCCCGCAATGATGAGAGACACCATCCCAAAGATCCCAGATGAGATCAGTTTGTCCCAAAAAATAGGTCTATTTTTGTATGGAGCATACATGTTGAGGATATGTATGTGACCGAAGAGACCTCTAATATGACCATCAAGAAGGATACTGGCAATACATGAGAAAACCATAACCTCGATTAACTATATATATACAAAAAGATCTGCTAACCAAGACTACATTATGCAGTACATTATGCCCAAGTATTGGAAAATTCCAAGTGAAGTAGAAAAACCATAAGTTAACTAAAACCATTAAGAGGACATGGAAATATCAATAGTCCCTCAAATGGATGGATGGTTAGAGGTGCAGGATTTGGTTTGTTGTAAAGATGTTCCTCAATGCTAGCTATCATGTTCTTTTACTCCCAAAGGAGTAATTATAAATCAGATTGATCATTTCATTGATTTCTAAAATTATTTTTTGTGACATTAAATCTTCCTATAATAATTCATGAAAATAATTATAATTTTTTGCACAAAATATTAAAACATATTTAAAAAATCCCATAGGGCGTAGAACAAACAGTGACATGATGTTCTGCAAAGGTACTCCATGATGAAAATGTCACTAGTTTGAAATTCCATGGACAAAATTCTAGTCATGCTAAGGGTTGGTGTGGCCTAGGCTAGGTGCAATCCCCAGGTGATTTTGACAGCTTAGATGGCATTGGTCGTGGCTACTCAAGCCACAGGTTGGGCGTTCGAGTCATCTTAAGACTCACATTACCTAGCAAACAAAATAAATAAATAAAACATATTTAAAATAAAATAAAATTTAAAGAGACATTGAAATCAATTTCAATGATTTTGTCATGTAGTATAAATATAATTAGATTAGACGACCATCATTGATGTGATTCTATGAACATTAAAACATAATCATCATTGAGAGGTATCCCATGAGCATCAAACTATAATATTCATTGTGAGATGCCTCATTTCATCCCATGAGAATTAAAGCATAATAATCACTGTAATGAATCATATCGAGCACTATAATTTCAAGCTATTAATATTGATCAACTACAAATGATGTGGTCCACAAATAAAAATATTAATTCCAAATATTTGTTAATATGATTGAAAAAACTAGTTAACAAAAGTTCCATTAAAGTAAGTATATATTAAATTAAATTTAATTTTTTCAAACAATAAAAATTTAAGGTTTGATTTTTTTAGTATTATCATTTTAAAATCCCATGGGGCGTAGAATAGATTGTGATGGGATATTATGTTAAGTCACTCAATGATGTGAAGGTCATCAGTTCGAAACTCCGTGAGAAAAAATCTAGTGATGTTAAGGGTTGGTGTGGTCCAAGCCAGGTGCGATCCTTGAGTGATTTTGATGGCTTAAATGCCCCCAGGTCATAGTTTCTCAATCCACATGTCAAGCCTAAAGTAATCTTTGGAGAACTCAATGAACTTGACAAAAAAAAATTATCAATTAAATACATATTTTAAAATAATATATTTCATATATGAAATAATCATCAACTTTGCGATATCTCAAATAATGCTTAGTGATTCAAAAACTAACATGTTAATATAATACAACATAAGTTAGGTACAATAAATACAATAATAAAAATATGTAAAAACTTATTTTACGCTTGTATTATTTAATGTATTTTCAATATGATAACTATAAATGGTTGTTAATTATGTATTTTGAATATGATAATTATAAATGGTTGTTAATTTTTTATCTTAAACATTATAAAATGAAGGGAAAAAGAATATAGTGGGGCAATTATAAATACTCACAATAAAATGAAACATTCATAATATAAATGTTGGAACAAAATATTTACATATCACTCTTTGTTTTCATCATCGCGATTTTCTTCCTCGCTTTGCATCTTAACATTATTGTTCTCAGAAATGTTTTTTCATCTTGGATCATGTCTCAATACTATCTGTTAGCCTCGCTGACAAAAGGCCCAAAATTGGATCCATATATGCTCTTAAAGTCTCCAAATTTGCTTAAAAATCATCCCAACAGATCCAAATATGCTCCAAAGCACTCCCTAAGTCTTCAAAATTTCTTAAGATCATCCAAAGATCGAAACAAGCGAGGGAGGAGAGCCCTTGGAAGGGCGGAAATACACTAACGGGGGGCAAAAACACTCCAAAACATTGAAAAACTATTATCGCAAGCTTAAAACTGAGAAGGCACAGCAGCCGTTAGATCTGGTCGATCAACGGCCTAGATCTAAGCGGTAAATCGCATCAGTGGATCTGATCGGCACAGGTTGGCAGTGGCAATTGATGCAAGACACCGCCGATCAGTGGTCTCCGATGATCATATCGGTGGGTCGCGTCAGCGGTGGCCATCGGAGGCAATCGGAGTAGAGTCGCAATGAGATAGGGCCGAGCGATATACCGATCACCGATAATCGGAAATATCGCTATCAGCGGGGAGCATATGCCATGTTATATGAAGGACTCGGGGAGTGAGCAAAGTGCGATTGCGATTTACCGCATTGGAGAAACCTTAAGGGGCGGGGCCTTTACACACATATGGGTGCGACCCGATTAACTGGCTCCGATGGCATTCTAGTTAATATTGCATAATATTTCAATTTCGTGGGAAAGGCTGGTTTTAATGTAGTTGTGTGTATTTTCGTTGTTTAAATTAAATACAAAGGAGCCTTGGCCAGCACCGATAGCGATGAAGCCCATACTCGAAAGGGTCCAAGAGTGAAATATATATTATTTGAAGTCTGCGAAAGGCAATTTTCCCATATTTTCAGTGTTTTTCAAGCATATTTCGAAATACAAAGGAACAAAGGGACCAGGCCACTTGCGATGGGCGACAGCGACCCGGAGGGCAGACCCGATAGAGGAATAAATCATTTTTGGGGACTTTTGAAGTCTGAAAAGGACAGAGAGGGGCAGGATTTCTCATTGTTGCTGTGTTTTATGTTTAAAACAGAAATATTCATTATTTTCAACAGAGGTACACAATAGGGTAGCGTTGTTCTGTTTTAATAGAAAGCATGCATTGTTAAACGATTGAAAGGGCCACAGCACGCGCAGCTCCTCCCCAAACTGACAAAGAGGCTGAGAAGCAGCACAACGCAACACATCACACAGCTAGACCGAAACAGAAATATCATGGAGCAACACAGCGCATCAATAGCCCAGCACAACTCATTAAGACCAACATCATGGGGCATCTCTGGCATGAGAGAGATCCTAGACAGCGCAACAAACTATCCAAAATATCTGAATACAGTTATTCTTCTATCAGAAGAAGAAACCTTTGAGCCATGTTTGCCTATTCAGGGAATCAAACGGTTAAGGGATAGAGAGGATAGATTAAGACTCTGAGCCTTCTAGAGAGCTCAGGAGCATTGGAAAAGGCTATAAATATCTTAAAGTAAGATGTAATACAGGTTCAACTTCTGGAGATTGTTCCTCCTCTGTTTCAAGCTTCTCATCTTCATTCTAGCAATATAAGCTTCTTTTGTTATTATATGTTCAATGTCCAATCTCTTTGTTGTTCTATGTTTGCACTTGAACAATTTGTTCATGTCTTCTTTGTGTTTAAGGCCAGTTAACTGTCATCTTATATCTACTTTGATATATTAGATTTGCAAGCTTCTTTGCCGCCTGTAGCTAGCCATTTATAGGTGTTATTATATATGCATCTGCCAGTATAGTCAATAAGTTCATTTGTTACCTGTAGCTAGCCATTCATCTATGTTCATGTATGCAATCTGCTAGTACTGTCGGTATTCTCCATCTATTCATTAAATCTACAAACTATTGAGCATTAGTGGTCTAAAGCCTTGTGTTGTTGAGGGTGTTCATGCATGCCTTGAGTGGGAATAGAGCTGAAATGGTTATCTAACTTGATCCAAACCATCATTTATTCCAATAGTTCAGAGAACAATATTGAAGATTATATGTTACCAGGCATCTCCAAGCTACAACCTAGGAGAGTTTCCTGGAGTGCTAACATAATTGGCATCGTTTCTGGGGAGAGGAAACTAAAGCTTAGCTTCCTTGGGAAACGACAGAGATCCAGCTTTGATGATAGACAAAGTCTAGGCACTTTTTTGGTTGTAATCATCTATCTGGCGACTCTACTGGAGGACGAACCTCTTGGCGACTCCACTTCATAGTTCTGGCTCAGTTTGTGAGGCATACTCGGAGAAATCCTCAGAAGCTACAAGCTAACCCAGTACCTGACCCTAAAAAAATCATCAAAGAGAGAAAGGTATTGCAGAAAGGAGCATCAGGTTCAGGTAAACCTAAACAATCTCCTATATCTCTTCAAGCAAGTCCTGTAATAGAACAAATACATGTTGAGAGTATAGCATCTAATACTAGTAGTGAAGAAAAACTCTCAGAGATTCATAAAGCTCCTTATTCTTTAGGTTCTTCTTTTGCTTTAAGCCCAAAGGAAACCTCACCTCCTATCCATCATACTCCTTTAGTCTTATCAGTCACTCCTCAGCCCTCTATCATTCAGACTTCCAGTACTCTTTTAGTCACCATAGCTATGGTAGGTCCACAAGCACCTACCAAAATGGAAAGAATCAAAGCTGCTAGGTATGGACCTCTAATACTGCCCACTCCTTTGAATGCCATGCCTACTGGAGAATATCATAAATATAGGCTTAAGTTCACTGGGAATGAATGTGTTATTGCTGAAGAACTTCTTGAGTCATTATATAGCTATGCTGATAATTTGGACATTAGTGAAGATGCTGTGTGGATGAGAGTCTTTGTCCAAAGCCTAGATGGAGAGTCTAGAAAATGGTTCAGAGAACTAACCCCAAGATCTATAGCAGATATTGAAGCTTTAGATGATGCATTCCTAAAGCATTGGGGGGATAAGAAGGATATCTTCTACTACCACACTGAGTTTGGGAACTTAAAGAGGGAAAATGGTGAGTTGTTGTCTGATTTTAATAAGAGGTTGAACCGTATGTACAGTAAGATACCAACTAAAGTAAAACCCACTACTACCTCTGCTAAACTCACCTATGCCAGTGCTTTTGATTCTGACTTTTGCCTACTCTTGAGGGAGAGGCGATGTACTGCTTTGGCTAACATGCAGGATGCAAGCTTGGAAGTGGAATCAAACATCATGGCTGTAGAGAAGCTCAAGGGAAATGTTGATAGAAGGAGACAGAGGGGAGAGCCTTCATCATCTTTAGATCCCAAGATCGATAAAATAGCCAAGATGATAGAGTCATTAGCCTATGAAGTTTCCAAATTAAAGGTTGAGCAACATTCTGGGAAAGAAAGGGTTCCTAATACCTTTGCTCCTCCAAATCCAAATAGAAGAGAAAATGACCAGTTGCAGATTTTGCAAAGAAACAAAGATGCTAATGAAGACCAAAGGGTGAAGACCCCTTTTCAAAATGCAGTCATGGAAGAAGAGAAGTTTGAGGAAGATGATGAGATCCATTTTATAGAAGACAAAGGCAATGCCACTTTTTTAACCAAAGCTACCTATGAGAAGTCATTATTCAATGACCAGATCAGCCAAGAATGGGACGGTGCAACTGTTCTACAAACTGAAGACTAGCACAAATATAATCTGAGGTCAAAAATGAATAATGCCAAGGATACTCATGTTCATAAAGCTGTTGTCCCTACAGAAAAACAAACTAATAAGCAGAAGCAACCAACAGTTGATCCTATCATCCTCAAAGCTCCAGCCATAGAGGTAAGAGGCCTTGACAAGTCCCTTCTTCTTTTAGTTTTCAATCAGAAATTTAGAAGCTAAGAATACCTATGCCTCTGATTGAACCAGTGAAGAATGAGTCCTTCAAAGCATCCAACCTTGAGGTTCTTGAGCCTAAAGCCATCCAAGCTTCATTGACTATGTAAATCTGCAAGATGACCAACCAGTTGTTATCCTCAGCCTAATGATTGAAAAATGTGAAGACAGCTCCCCATCATTCTATGTCTCTTTGACTATTCATGATAAAATCCTTCAAAACTTCCTTTTGGACACTGGAGCCAGCCATAATCCAATTCCCAAGGCTATCATGGATAAGCTTGGTCTTGACATTACCAAGCCTTATCAGTTGGCCTCTACACAGCGTAAAAAACTAGTTTGCCAGATCATAAAGGAAGAAGGCCCACAAATTTGGGACATGTTCTTTGATGGGGCTTGCTCTAAGGAAGCTACGGGAATAGGTGAATTCCTTGTGTCCCCCACATAGGAATACATTGATTCATCTTTTATATTAAATTTTTAGGTCACAAATGACATAGCAGAGTATGAAGCAGACCTTATCATTCAGCAGGTGTACAAAACCTTCCAAACAAAACATCCAAGGCAGAAAGCATACAGAAAGCAGGGAAAATATAGACCATCTCTGCCTGATAATACCAAATTATGGAAAGTTTTTGAAGTAGAGGATCAAATCAATAGACTTTTGCAATTCTTTGATGAATTTGCTAATATGCACATTGACCAAAAGAGAGAAACCTTTGATAGAAAGGTAAAAAGGGTCAATTTTCAGTTTGGTGGATGTTTTCTCAAAAGGGATGCACCAAAGGAAGGATATGTTTTTGATGGCCCATTCAATGGGCTGTTCTTCGAACTTTGCTTCAGTTAAGGCTTTCAAGCCTTGGTATTGTAAATATGTTGTTTTCAAGTTTTTATTTCATGCTAAATAGACTCCATGCCCAATGAAACACTAGGAGGAAGATTTGATCTTGTTTTACAGGAAAGGCATTGATCTGTGATCCTTGAAACCTCACAGGGAGGATTTCATCCCCAGAAGGAGCCAATGTTAGCCTCGCTGACAAAAGGCCTAAAATTGGATCCATATATGCTCTTAAAGTCTCCAAATTTGCTTAAAAATCATCCCAAGGGACCCAAATATGCTCCAAATCACTCCCTTCAAAAGTGCTTAAGATCATCCAAAGATTGAAACAAGCGAGGGAGGAGAGCCCTTGGAAGGGAGGAAATACACTATCGGGGGCAAAAACACTCCAAAACAGTGAAAAACTATTATCGCACACTTAAAACTGAGAAGGCACAGTAGCCGTTAGATCTGGCCGATCAACGACCCAGATCTAAGCGGCAAATTGCATCAGCGGATCTAATCGGCACAGGCCGGTAGTGGCAATCAGAGCAAGACACCGCCAATCAGCGGTCTCCGATGATCAGATCGACGGGTTGCAACGGCAGTGGCCATCGGAGGCAGTCAGAGTAGAGTCGCGATGAGATCAGGCCGAGCGATATGCCGATCACCGATATCAGCGATATTGCTATCAGCGGGGAGCATATGCCATGTTATATGAAGGACCCAGGGAGTGAGCGATGCGCGATTGCGATTTATCGCATCGGAGAAACCTTAAGGGGCGGGGCCTTTACATACATATGGGTGCGACCTGATTAACCGGACCCGACGGCATTCCGAGTAATATTACATAATATTTCAAGTTCGCGAGAAAGGTAGTTTTAATGTAGTTGTGTGTATTTTCGTTGTTTAAACGAAATACAAAGGAGCCTTGGCTAGCGTCGATAGCGAAGAAGCCCAGACCTGAAAGGGTCCAGGAAGTGAAATATATATTATTTGAAGTCTGCCAAAGGCAATTTTACCATATTTTTAGTGTTTTTCAAGCATATTTCGAAATACAAAGGAACAAAGGGACTAGGCCACTTGCGATGGGTGACAGCGACCCAAAGGGCAGACTCGATAGAGGAATAAATCATTTTTGTGGACTTTTGAAGTCTGAAAAGGACATAGAGGGGCAGGATTTCTCATTGTTGCTGTGTTTTCTGTTTAAAACAGAAATATCCATTATTTTCAACAGAGGTCCACAATAGGGTAGCATTGTTCTGTTTTAACAGAAAGCATGCATTGTTAAACCATTGAAAGGGCCACAGCACGCACAACTCCTCCACAAACCAACAAAGAGGCCGAGAAGTAGCACAGAGCAACACATCACACAGCTAACCCAAAACATAAATACCATGGAGTAGCACAGCGCATCAATAGCCCAACACAACTCATCAAAACCAACATCATGGGGCATCTCTGGCATGAGAGAGCTCCCAGACAACGCAACAAACTATCCAAAATATCTGAATATGGTTATTCTTCTGTCAGAAGAAGAAACCTCTGAGTCATGCTTGCCTATTCAGGGAATTAAACGGTTAAGGGACAGAGAGGACAAATTAAGACTTCGAGCCTTCTAGAGAGCTTAGGAGCATTGTAAAAGGCTATAAATATCTTAAAGTAAGATGTAATACAGGTTCAACTTCTGGAGATTGTTCCTCCTTTGTTCCTTCAAGCTTCTCATCTTCATTCTAGCAATATAAGCTTCTTTTGCTATTATATGTTCAATGTCCATTCTCTTTGCTATTCTATGTTTGCACTTGAATATTTTGTTCATGTTTTCTTTTGTGTCTAAGGCCAAATAATTGTCATCTTATCTCTGCTTTGATGAATTAGATTTGCAAGCTTCTTTACTGCCTGTAGCTAGCCATTCATATGTGGTCATATATGCATCTGTCAGTACAGTTAGTATTCTCTTTTGCTGCCTGTAGCTAGCCATTCATTTGTGTTTATGTATGCAATCTATTAGTATAGTCAGTATTCTCCATCTATCCATTGAATCTATAAATTATTGAGCATTAGTGGTCTAAAGCCTTGTATTGGTGAGAGTGTTCATGCATGTCTTGAGTGAGAATAGCGCTGGAATGGTTATCTGACTTGATCCAAACCATCATCCATTCCAATAGTTCTGAGAACAATATTGAAGATTATATGTTACCAGGCATCTCTAAGCTGCAACCTAGGAGAGTTTCCTGGAGTGATAACACTATCCACCAATTCCCGTCTCACACATCTAGGTAAGAAAACGTTTGGTTGTTGTGTTTTGAAGAAACATGAAACTCCTTAATTTCAACCCACATTTTTGAAGAGTTATTACATATTAGCCCACTATCATGATGTTCATTTATATTTATTCGAGCAAAAGGTATCTCACCACTTGCAACTAAAAATGACACATTGGAAAAATGAGAAGTCCACTTGCAAGATATCTTGCATATTTCCAATGTAGCATAATTTCCCCTTTATTAGGTTTTGATCACAATGGTTAGCATGACTAGCTAGGTCAATCTTGACTTCCACTCCACAATCTTGTGTGATGTATCCATCATTGACATCCTAAATTTGAAAATGATGCCGATATTCCCACATCGATAGGAACAAATGCACCCATAAAAATGCGAAGAAAGAATGCTGTCATATATCTAATAACTTGACCATTAATAAAAACATAATACATCTCACAATTCAAATGTGCATTATAAATTCCACATGGTGCTTAGAGATATTATTACAAATTTATTGCATTCTATCCATGTGTTTAGGGTATTCTTTTCTGCACATGGGTAACAAATGGAAATGCAATATTTCTCTGTGATTTGGTCAACCGCCCAATTGTTGGGATAAGTCTTTAGCATGTTTTATTTTAAATGATTAAGGCATGCTTCTACCATTCAACTTCTAAACCATTTCCTATCACTATCTCATTTCATTCTTTTCTCTTCACACAAGATAACCCATCGTTGTGTTGCCTTCATGTTGTAAGGAATGAATTTACTAACGACATCAATTTTTGAATTCACTGGTATACAAGAATTCAAAATGAATAGTATGATATCAAATATGTATTATAAACTTTTAAAGTGTAGATAGTTGCTACGTATAATTTTGGCAAAAGACATGTGACTTACTCTTTATCGTCCATGTGTTGGAAATAATACTGAGAGGGGGGGTGAATCAGTATTATCAGATCAGATAAAACTTTTCAATTTCATACTCAGATTCATACACGCAGCTTTAGTTAAGGATATCAGCGTATATACGCGACTTCGTTAAGGGCAACTAGCGTACATGCAGTAATCTTATGATTCAGTTAGCTTATCTTCAGTAAATGCATCAGAACATTATTAACCATATTAACAGTAAACAGGTGCAGTATAACAGAACAGATCATCACACATAAGGCACACACATGAACACCATGATATAAGGTGGAAACCCAATGTGGGTGAAAACCACCTGCTGCAATTTGTTTCTATCTTCCTTTAATAAGAAAATTCTTTTACAATGTACTGGTGCAGTCCTTTACCAGCACGCAGGCTACAACCTGCAGAGGGCTACAACCCTCTTAGCTCTTCTACTAGCCAATCCATTTACTAGTACGTAGGTGCCTACCTACAGAATGCTCCAACCTTTACTTGTTCTCCAACTGCTCCTGGAAGGGAGCTACAACCCCCTGGCTCTTGTACTGGCTGATATGTTTACCAGTACGTAGGTGCTAGCCTACTGAACTCTGCGATCTTCCCGGGACCACGTTTCATACATTTTCATACTGGATCCATAAAACAACCTGCATCATCAATCTCTGAATCACCCAATACTGAATCACAGAAACCTTGTCATAACAATAACCAGATCCAACTTCATCTTCAAATATCATACTTCACATTGTATACGCTACTTGGACAAACCCAACCTGCGTGTATACGCTTTTTTGCCAAAGACAACCTGCGTACAGATCTGCAAATCCTAACTTATAATTTAGACATCAAAACATACCCAGATCATAACAATAAACATGCGTCAATAGATCTAGTCTATCATTCCAAGCCTTGAGATCTCGTTCCATAGTTCATCATCCTCCACATGAGTGAAACCATGGTTCAGATCACCAACCCATAACCAGCATTTGGATCTCACACTTCATCAGATATTCATTACTCACTCACACCCTTTGGCCTAATGATCTTCTCCTTATATAGGTTTAGGCCTTTCATAATACCACGGTCCAAAACCATAGTAAAACAATACCATCAACTCAATACTAGGGATCAACACGTCTGTCAAGATACTTTGGTCCAAAAACATAGGCTCAAGTACCGAGGACTAACTACCACGGACCAAAAGTAAGCTTTCCGACACGTACACTCTTTTCCATTCATGAACCTGCGTGTATACCCTACTTGGTATATAGCGAACCTGCGTATACGCGACTTGGTATATAGCGAACCAGAGTGTATACGCGACTTGGGCTTAATGAACCTGCGTATATGAATTTTCTCTTCTTCTTATAGTTGATCATCAATTCCTTGCTGCTATCCTTCTGCACTATGATTTGTCATCAGTGTGATTTTCCATCAAGGACAACACTTGTCTCATAATGCCAACAATCTCCCCCTTTGGACTAGATGGAAAAGCTAACTTGTCACACTTAGAACTTGATCTTCTTGTTCCTTTGAGCTGTCCTGCATCCCATGCATTTAGTCACATCTGTAGATTGATCTAGTTATATGTAATTGAGATGTTCTTCTATGAGAGGGTTGCCATCAAGTACAACACTTGTCTCATAATGTCAACAATCTCCCCCTTTGGACTTGATGGCAACAACACCAAATCACTCTCCCCCTTTGACATCAAGGGCAAAGGGTGGACCAAGATATTCTCTTTCCTTGATAAACATTCTGCTGTCCATACTCCCCCTGAGTACCTGCTGAAATCTCCAAATGTGCTCCCCCTTTGTATATGCCAAAGTGTACCAATCTGTCCATGCCAAGTCTCTGTACTGCTGAAGTGTGTTGTTCATGCTCTTCCTGACTGAAGGCAAGATCTGTAAAAAGATGTTCTACAAGAAAGAACACAACTCTATACATCATAAGTGACCTTCCTAACACCAAAGACTCATACATACATCCTTCACCCAACCAAGTGGGGATCAACCTCCCAACTAAGTGGGGATACATCAGAAGTTTACATATGACAACCAATTACATTACATCTTCATCCCAGGCATAGTGGGGAAACCAATATAGGCTGTTACATGGCCTTGACACCATGAAAGAGATACCACATAAAAGAGATATATGACATAGAGATGAAATATCAAGACTATGCAAATCATCAATAACTACTATCAGCAGCATCTGTCAATCACTGTATATATCAGCAATCATGTTCTCCTTCTGTTCTCCATCTACCTCTGTTCCACCTGAAACCAGCAACAACTGTGAACTAGAACCAAAAGCCAACCATGCATTATTAGATGTTAATCTGCTCCCCCTGAACCTGTGCCAGATGGTCTCTGTTAGACCCATATCAGAATCTTCTCATTCTGAGTTTGACCCACTGATTTCCTTCAAATTATCATATACGCGACTGTATCTACATAAACAAGCGTATATACGCGGATAGTCCTTATCCAACTCGCGTACACAAATTTCCATATCAGCAACCTGTAAATGTCCAGTAGAGAATAAGTCATCAACCTATAACAAGGTATGTCTGCATCAATTCATCCCTTTGACCAGAATTCAGAGTCATTCACATTATATCATGTGTGAAACCACCATAGCCATTTCATCAAGCTCTACATGATCCAAGTATCATTACTTGGGAACATCTGCATCAACCAACATATGTAAGTATTAACCTATCATCATATAGATATGAACTCATCATCATGTCTCCAACAAAGTGACTTTGAGGAGTCATCCATGTATCAGCACTATGTATCTTGAGCTCAAACTCTTTTGACAAAACTTCTTGATATCATCAACAACAACAATCCTTATCCCCATGAGTGCCTGCATCATAACTGTATGATCTTTATGCATATGACGACAGCAGCATATGAGTGACTCATCATCAAGTGAGGAAGATGTGTATTCAAGCTTTGTACTTCTCCTTATCCTTATGAAGATTACCATGTAAGCACCATATATGCATCATCAATGAGTCAACCATAAATTTGATCTGAACATCAACTATGAAACCCCAAGAATCATATGAGATTTTATCATGGACTACTCACAACCACATCATAGCAAGATATATCATTTAGCCATATAAGTAACATCACCAAGGACTATTAATCCATAATGCCAACAATGCAATATTAAAGGCATATTCTCCCCCTCAACCTGTGCCATCTGTTTGCTGTTAGATCTGAACATGCATACATCAGTAGTAAGCATCAAGACATCATCATCATCAAGTTAGGATTAAAACACTTCTAGCATCTTACAAGTATCAAGTCATTTCTAGACATTCTCAGCAGACTGTAACTGTTAACCAATAGAGCAGATACTGGATTGAATCATATCAGACCCCTTTTCTGAGCCTGTCCCCACTGCTTTTCCACAGACTGACATATACGCGACTTTGCAGTGTATAACTTGCGTATATACGCGAATTCAATTTATGAAACTTGCATATGAGTTTCAGGACACTGAAGTTTTACACCTTCAGCTCCCTCTGAGTTTATTATGTCTGTGTTGTGCTGAACCTGAGTATTTTGTGCTGTGCCACATCTTTCTGGCTGAACTTCCTTCTTCTTCCATATCTTCAAGTGTGATGATGTTTTCTCCTTTTGGTGTGATGTCCGTCCTTTGTTCCTACATTCCTTTACTATATGTCCAAGTTTGTTACATGCATAACATCTTACATGTTTCATATTCCTCCTGTAGCAATCAGCAGCTTTGTGACCAAACTTATTGCAAGCAAAGCAATATCCATTAAAGTACCTTGAATGTGATGATCTTTCTGCATGATGGTCTTGAACTCTTCTTCTTCCACATCTGGCTGCAACATGTCCAAGATTATGACATACATAACATTCAACATTATTCATAGGAGAAGTAAAAGATTTTCTTTGAAGAATCTCTTTCCTTGGTTGATGATGAGATGGATCTTTCATTTCTTCATTGATCACTTTAGATTTCTCTTTAGAGTTCCTTGCCTCACCTTGTGAACTAGATTCACCTTCAATAGATTCATGGAAACCAAGACCAGTCTTTATAGCAGGAGATCTTTGACTACTAAGAATATCATCCAAGACTTTAGAGCTATCTTGAAATCATAAAAGCTTATCCTTTTCTTCTATTTTACCTTTCAAGATATTTACCTCATCCTGAAGTTGTTCTTCCTTTTCAAGAGATTGCTTTTTCAAATCTTTTTCAGCTTTTCTTCCTTCTTCCATTTGTTCCCTTAGTTTGAGAATCTCCTTTTCTTGTTCTTCATTCAGATCTTGCTGCATTTGACGAACTTGGAAGGCACATTCCAGCTGGGATTTTAAGCTGATGACTTCATTGTCTTGTTTTTCAATTGCTTGATGTAGATCTTCATTCTGCTTCCTTGATTCTTCAAGATCTCCCTTTAGTGAGAGGTTTGTAGCTTCAAGATTTTCATAGTAGCTGGATCTATCTTTGAGTTTCTTTATGGTTGTGCTTCTTTCGTTGACTTCTTTTCTTAATGATGTCACTTCATGCTGCAATTTTTGACATTGGGCTTCCTTGTCCTTGAGTAGTTTTCTTACCTTGTTTCCTTCTTCAAGTTGGGCCTTTAGTTTGGTAGCTTCTTCTTTGAAGTCACATTCCCTTTTGTTCAATAGATCTTGTTGATCTCTAATTTTGTCTGTTAGCCTTTTAAATTCTGCCTCTATTTGATATCTTTCTTGTTCACCCATAAGAGCAAGTTCAGTAGTTTCACTATCACTTCCATCTCTTTCACAAGGAAATATAGCTGGAACATCAGAGGATAACACATTCATACCTGATAATGATTCTGAATCTGAAGAGCTTCTTATACCTAATCCCCAATCGATTCTCCCACTGTCATAGTCCTTCTGAGATGTTTTCTTCTTCTTATGAGCTTTCTTCTTAAGCTTCTTTCCCATTGTTCCACGGATCTCCTTCAAGCGATCAAGCTTCTATCAAAGGACCTGCTCTGATACCAATTGTTGGAAATAATACTGAGAGGGGGGGTGAATCAGTATTATCAGATCAGATAAAACTTTTCAATTTCATACTCAGATTCATACACGCAGCTTCAGTTAAGGATATCAGCGTATATACGCGACTTCGTTAAGGGCAACTAGCGTACATGCAGTAATCTTATGATTCAGTTAGCTTATCTTTAGTAAATGCATTAGAACATTATTAACCATATTAACAGTAAACAGGTGCAGTATAACAGAACAGATCATCACACATAAGGCACACACATGAACACCATGATATAAGGTGGAAACCCAATGTGGGTGAAAACCACCTGCTGCAATTTGTTTCTATCTTCCTTTAATAAGAAACTTCTTTTACAATGTACTGGTGCAGTCCTTTACCAGCACGCAGGCTACAACCCTCTTAGCTCTTGTACTAGCCGATCCATTTACTAGTATGTAGGTGCCTGCCTACAGAATGCTCCAACCTTTACTTGTTCTCCAGCTGCTCCTGGAAGGGAGCTACAACCCCCTGGCTCTTGTACTGGCTGATATGTTTACCAGTACGTAGGTGCTAGCCTACTGAACTCTGCGATCTTCCCGGGACCACGTTTCATACATTTTCATACTGGATCCATAAAACAACCTGCATCATCAATCTCTGAATCACCCAATACTGAATCACAGAAATCCTGTCATAACAATAACCAGATCCAACTTCATCTTCAAATATCATACTTCACATTGTATACGCTACTTGGACAAACCCAACCTGCGTGTATATGCCTTTTTGCCAAAGACAACCTGCGTACAGATCTGCAAATCCTAACTTATAATTCAGACATCAAAACATACCCAGATCATAACAATAAACATGCGTCAATAGATCTAGTCTATCATTCCAAGCCTTGAGATCTCGTTCCATAGTTCATCATCCTCCACATGAGTGAAACCATGGTTCAGATCACCAACCCATAACCAGCATTTGGATCTCACACTTCATCAGATATTCATTACTCACTCACACCCTTTGGCCTAATGATCTTCTCCTTATATAGGTTTAGGCCTTTCATAATACCACGGTCCAAAACCATAGTAAAACAATACCATCAACTCAATACTAGGGATCAACACGTCTGTCGAGATACTTTGGTCCAAAAACATAGGCTCAAGTACCGAGGACTAACTACCACAGACCAAAAGTAAGCTTTCTGACACGTACGCTCTTTTCCGTTCATGAACCTGCGTGTATACCCTACTTGGTATATAGCGAACCTGCGTATACGCGACTTGGTATATAGCGAACCAAAGTGTATACGCGACTTGGGCTTAATGAACTTGCGTATATGAATTTTCTCTTCTTCTTATAGTCTGATCATCAATTCCTTGCTGCTATCCTTCTGCACTATGATTTGTCATCAGTGTGATTTTCCATCAAGGACAACACTTGTCTCATAATGCCAACAATCTCCCCCTTTGGACTAGATGGCAAAGCTAACTTGTCACACTTAGAACTTGATCTTCTTGTTCCTTTGAGCTGTCCTGCATCCCATGCATTTAGTCACATCTGTAGATTGATCTAGTTATATGTAATTGAGATGTTCTTCTATGAGAGGGTTGCCATCAAGTACAACACTTGTCTCATAATGCCAACACCATGTTGTCAATTTATGTCTCATGTATTATGTACCCCTCCACCACATAGCCCTTTGGTTTTGGATTTTGGTAAATGGAACCCTTCAATTTTTTCATGTGTCTCTCTAAGAATAACATCCAATGACACGAGGGAGCCCCAAATAATTTAACCTTATCAAGTAGGTGAATTAGAAAATGGACCTACAAGTCCGTAAAACTCATCGGTAGTTCCTTCGTAAACATACAAACAATCTCCACTATCTCTCAACAAAGCTATGCAACAATAGTCATATGAATCTCCTTTAATGTGATCCAACTTACAAATGAGGACATCCCCATCTGATGAGGTGATTTTAGCTATGTGGTTTCTAGAAAGTCGAGTTCGAATTTGCTTGTGGAAGAAGGATGAATTTTTGTCGCCAAACACGAGCCAAAGATTACGTGATTTGAGTCTCAAGGATTCTTCCTCCTCTCTGAATGAGCGTAGAGTGCTGATTTGGAGTTCTTTCTCATTCTGAATTTCTGATCAAGTGATGTCTTGTTGCTCCATCTCCATTTGCAAATCGAGTAGTTGCTTGATGTTTCGCTTTCTATGCGTAGTGGGGGGAGTTTGAGGGCTTTTTTATCCATTATTTCAAGGTTGTTTTGGTGGCCTTTAGCTTTTGTTGCCACGCATAGCTGGGCGATCCAAGAACATGGGTGGACCATGCCTTCTTGACTATGTCCATAAACCCTTCCTTGACTGACCAGAGAGGGCTGAACCAGAAGGGGACGGGCCCCAATTTTTCTTCTTCTTCAAACAACAAAAGAATGGGTTTATGATCTGAAGTTAGCTTTGGCAGAATTTTGGTGGAGATGATATTCTCTTCGGAGAGGAAGGTGCTCTGAAGTAGAAATCTGTCCAACTGGGCTGATATGTGCTCCGCCCCAGCTCTGTTGTTTGACCAAGTATATAGCCTTGCTTTTGGCTTAAAGTCCAATAAATCCCATTGCTGAATTCGATCTTCAACGCAGGGAAGGAAGTGGTCCCTGCTACTGTTTCCTCCTATTTTTTCCTTTGGGTTGAATATGAGATTGAAGTCTCCTGCTAGGATTATATTTTTGGGGGAATAAGCGTCAAGGAAGTCGGACAGGGTTTGCCAGCAGTCTTTCTTTTCTGCATAGAGGACATGGATGTAAAGGTTAAAGAGTGTGAAGGTAATCTTGTTAGCAAGGTGTTGGAGTTCAGTGTAAATCCAATGCTCCATTTGGAAGGAGCTCTCAAGTTGGAATTTGTCTTCCTCCCAGAGGGTGGCAAGCCCACCACATGTACCCCTTGTACTTACTGCTTTACAGAGTTTTGTTTTCCATTTTACTTTGTTGAGATCAAGAAGGGCGTACCCTTCTATTTTAGTCTCTTGGAGCATGAGGATCTCTGGAAGTTCTGATTTCATAAGGTTCTTCACTGCTTTAGCATTTAAGGGATACTCTAGACCTTTGCATCTCCAAGAGACTAATCGCATTATTTACTAGCGGGGGGGGGGAGGTGTGGTAGTCCCTCCCTTGGGAGGCCTAGTTACAGTATTTCTGTTAATGGACATCTCAATCAAGCTAGCTGCCTTGAATTTTTTGTCTCTCTGCCTCTTCTTCTCTTGCCTCTCTGTGAGATTTCCTCCCAACTCTTTTTTAAGGCCTCTCGGTTGTCTCGTCTTCAGAGGATCCATATATCTTTGTAGTCTTCCTCCTTGTCATATTTGCATAGGATGGGGGGCTAGGGACACCTCTTGGGGTTCCAGTTTAGAGAGGGCCTGTTTCCTCTTGTCTTCTCTCTTCTTTCATAGTAATGGCCTGTTGTTTTCCCTCTTCATCTGCTGGATCTTGGATTTTTTTCTAGTGTATTGAGTATATCAAAGGGATTGGTGGAAATGTCTGCTCTTGGAGGGACTAAGCTCCCCTCCCCTTGTGCTGAGGGTGGGGCACCGTTCCCCATGGACACTCCTTCCCCTTTGGTTCTACTGTTCTGCTTAGTTGATGCTGATTTCTGAACCTGTGTCCATTCTTCTCCTTTCAAGTTCTCGTCCCCCTCCTCTAATTTCTTTTTACAATGCTTGGAAAATTGCCCATAGCCATGGTAGTACCGACATTTAAATGGGAGTTTCTCATAATTTAACACTTGAATGTGAGACCAATTAGCCGCCGTGAGCTTTATAGCTTCAGGGAGGCCTTCCTCCAGGTCAACTTCTACACAAATTCTCGTGCAGGAGTACTGATCCCTCCTTTCTGCTCGATCGATGTATTTGTCGAGTTTATTGCTTATGGTTTCTAAGGATTTGGGATTTCAACTGTGCAATGGTAAATGGGGCAAGCGTACCCAGACAGGAACAACTGAGGGCACATCGTGAGTCGGACCGAAGTCCAGAGTCCATTGATTTAGGTACAAACCCTGAGGGCCCATGAAATACGACCCATTTCTGAATATGAGATTCTTGTCCTCTAGCGATTCAAATACGAAGACAAAGAAGCCTTTTCCAACAAAATGAATTTTGATTCCTTCCTTGACAAGAGGTTGCCAGTTCCTTTGCACCTAGGCGTCTACAGCTTTAAGATAGGGCTATAGCCCAGTGAATTGCCCAATAAGTCCTTGTTCTACTAAGTTCAAAGCCGATCTGCAAGGTTCTTCAATTGGCGGATCTACTGTGGGGATGGTTTCCATTCTTTTGACAAACTTCTACTGGGTTTCATTTGCTCGTCATTTATTGCATGTCGCTACGAGTTTCTGGAACGCAGATAGTTTAGGAGGATGGAGAGGGTCATGATCGGGGCCCCCTCCAGGGGCCATGGTGTTGTTGTTGCACGCAGTAGATCCCTGTGTCGGCCGATGCTCCTCACGCGCGCCCTAAACCCATCCGCTACCATTTACGGAAGGAGTTTTCAAACATGCTTCAATATTGTTTTACTTGTTCTTATTTCATCAATCAAATAGATTTCAATTTCCACTACAAAAACTAGATGAACAAGGAAATCCACAGTTTGTGATTCATTGGACTTCCTTGGTAAGGAAGAATACCAATGAATTCACATTCAGTGATTATATGGATCAGTTTTTATATAGATTTTCTTTCCTGCTCAACAATGACGTTGAACCTAGAATTAGACCTGAGATTAAGAGAATTCTACATCACAGTGAACATACAAAGGCAGGTGATTGGTACCTATACCAAAACTACACAGAGATTAGATTATATGGATGTGAATTGAATCCATATAAATTGCTTGAGTTTGTTCCCATAAGGATTTTTGCATTAGAGTATATTAGGCAAAGAATAAATATGGATGAGTTGCACTTTGTGTCAGCCAAAAGGAAATCTCAGTTTAAGATAAAAACTTAGGTTGGACCTCTCATTTGTAATGCCAGAACAACAGCAAAGGAGGCAGATCTTCTCTTTAAACAAATTAAATTCAAACTTATTTTTATATGGTCATATGATCCTTTAGGAATTGTCTCAAAGTTGAAGGTAGAGCAGAAAAATACTCCTTGTGCTCACACTCCTAGACTTGAAATTGAGAAGTACATGAATCAAGATGAATGGGAAGAAAATAAATTACAGGAAGTAGAGGAACATGTACTTTCTTATACAACATCACAGACTCTAGTGCCACCGGAAAAGCAGGATAAAAGACCAAGGGAAAGTGTTTCCCCTTTAGTCTCAGAAATTCAAGGGAAAGAATTCCAAATATACAAAAAGAAGCAAAAAACTAATCCAACAGAAGAGTCTTTGCAAAAAGAAAACACACAGACTATGATAGTCTTAATAGACCCTTATGATACTACCTTCCCTCAAATTGAAGAAATTTTTATAGGGTTACCAACATCTTTTGCTTCTCAAGAGCCGTTGGAAACATCTCAAACATGAGAATTAGCCTGTGATAAGGCTGAACCAAGTATATTTTCAAGATATAAGGAAATAAAAAGGAAGAATGAAAATTTGAAAGCTACAACCTATTCTCAATTATGGAAGCAAACAACATCATCACAACACGGACTTCTCTCTGCTTTTGATACCGATAAAGGAAGAATGAAAATATCTTTCCTTGAACCTGAAGTTCCTTTTCCGAAGACTACAGATAACTACAAAAAATACATTTTTTCTTTTGATGTTGAACAAATTTATCCTATTGATCAACTGGATTTTCATAGACAGACAGGTGAAATGATATATTCTACTCTTACAAATTCAGCAATGGCAACATCCAAACTTCCATGTTTAAAGGGGATGGGAGACAAATTAGTTCAACTGGAAAACTATCAACAAAAAAATATTCTATAGCAGCAGATAAGTCCAAAATTTCCACCATAAAAGGATTTATTACAGGGAAGGCTTTCATGGACGACTTAAGTTTTGACTTATTGATCAAGCATGAAATAAAACATCTATTTATAGTCAATCCCACTTTCTAGAAATATACCGAGGTGGATGAAACATATAGAAAGTTAATTAAATATTCCATTCCAGATGAAGAAAGATGGGATAAATTATTTCAACTTATTGATTAAACAAATATTGATCTTCAGCATAAAAGCAACAACCTTTTCAGTCTATGTCTTCACTAGAATCCTCGAAATCAGTGCCACAAAGCTTGAGCAGTTTAATTTTCCTATATTCTTGAGCTATTTTTGTAAACAATTTTTATATATTTTGCAAAGAAATCTTGATATTTAAACCAAGATATTTTGAGGAAAGTTGTATAAATACTTCATAGATCAAAGTACAAAGGGTTGAACCCATGGGATAAGCTATTGAGCGGAATTGTATCATCTGAAGTTTTTCTAATATTAATGAAATGAATCTGGATTTGCCTCAAAGCAGCTTGTGTTCTCATGAGTTCTTCATTTTTATTTCATTTCATATTGTAAATTTCTTCATATAATTAATTTTTAATGAAGAAATCTCGGTAAGATAAGGTTGAGAGTCAACCTGTCTGAAATTCACTGTGAAGTTATAATATATTAAAGAGATTAGTTTGTTGGACTGTTTGTCTAACATAGCTCCTCTACATATTTAAATTATCTCTTCTTCATCAATTTAAATATATTTTTGTTGGGTTGTAAACATAGGATACATGCATCTTTTCCATATGGTTAATTAAATAATCTATCTGAATATTTGATAGACCACATATTCTTTGATTTCTACCTTACACGTCTATTTTAAACCAAATTTCTATCAAGAGGTAAAGAGCTTGTTGTCATTCACTACTTTACAAGTTATCAGTTAACCAGAATTGCATAAGAGTAGTGAATTTTGGAGCCATTCCCCAAACCACATAAGCTCCTAGAGCTTAATCAAACCATCTCCATTGCATAGTTCTCGGAAAGAGCTTTCAAACAGTATGTGGAAGTCCAAAAATTGACTTCTGGATCAGAAGATAAGGCATGTTGAAGTTGTCTTTGGTAAGCTATAAAACAAAGAGAAAAGACCAAAGGAAAAGGTGCATCGCAAAACGCAATCAGAGGTTCCTTTAGTAGCAAAGGAAGGTAGTAAGATCAGCGATCATCTAATCATCAATATCATAAATCGGCTATCGGTGGGACCAAGGCAGAGTGCAAATCACAATCGGCGGTCAGATGGCCCACGACACATAGCATATCGGCGGTTCATGATGTTGAACGTCGATATTGCATATCGGTGATCGCCGGCGCAAAGGGGTGCACACAGGCAAATGGTAAGAGCATCGCCGAACTCCGATCTCATGCAAATTGCCAATAATTTGGGTCCTCATTGTTAAAGCGTTGGGAGGGGCCGATTTCAATTAACAAAGAAAATAAAACAAAAACTAAGGGCGGATGGGCCCTTTTCTCTCTCCTCCAAGGGGCCATGTGGCCGACTACCATTGGTCCTTATAAATGACATGGCAATTGACGTCATCATGACATGCACGTACGGAGCTGACATGGAAGTACATAGATGATGTGGCGGTACAGAGGACATGTGTCACGCAAATATGACATTTTCAGGGGTCATAAGGAGGAATTTCCTGGTGACACATGCCACCACTCACAGGGTGAAACGTGGCGGTGATGACATCACCAATCACACAAGGCAAGATCCCTCCTTCGTTGATGTCTCGTCCGATGTTGTGAATGCGATATGCGGGAACTCTCCGGATGTGATATTTTATATAACAAATTTAAAGGGTTGTTGGGTCTGTCTCTTTTAAAGCATGCATATTAATTATAGCAACCCTATCTCAGGACGACCCAGATTGACTCCATCGAGATCGACGGCTCTCAGGCCTTTTTGCCCCCCCCCACCACCATGTTTCTCTTTATCGGCGAGGGGAGGGGTCTGAGAATCAGTTTCCCCACCAGGCCTTGTTGCAACGTGTCCTTCTCATATCATTTTGCCCCACCCCCCCTCACTTACCACTTATTGCTCATGCCCCCCTCCGACCACTCATCCTCACCACTATCTACTGCATTGTTGTCACGATGTCCTGGGTGGGCCCAATCCCACTGATCAACCATCACAAGTTTCAAGGGGGGATACCAAAGGTAAAGTGTATAAAGCGTCGGTATGCAGTATTCTAGGTAATAAAGGAAAATACCCTCGGGGAGGAAGAGCAAAGGCCCTAGTGCTAAAGGACTAAGCACTTGGTCATGGCCCCCATTCACATGTGAAGAAACAAAGAAATGGGTTAAACCAAAGGGGGCTGAGGGGCATCATAGCTCGCAGTTTCATTATGTTTCAAAACTAAAGCCCCGATTACAACAAGGCCCTGAGAGCACGGTACACGGCATTGAAGACATATGATTCGGTAGCTGTGACTTTAAATAGAAGTATGGGGCAGTGGCAAAGTGATATGGTTCTGTCCCATAGAAGCCACTTCAACAAGAAACCTAGGACAGAAATACCCTCAAAAATGAGTTCGATTGTTTTGTTGTACATCTTCTGAGAGTAAATAAAAGTATGGGGACTCAGGAAGATTAATGGCTCAACATGGGGATCCACTCAGGTACATAGCAAAGGACTGTCAAGACAACCTCCACTACTACTTTGTAATGGGAAACTATAGTCGATCACTATCAGCTTTAGAGAGTGGGGAAGTCGGGAACTTAAGAGGAAAGAGACAGGGACCATCTGAGAAGCTAGAGGGATGCACGATGATAGAGACGTAGCCTGACCAGAGGTTTTCACAGGAATAGAAAAAGGACCTCTCCCTCCATCATCCTCTAGTTTTTCTTTTATTTATTTTATTTCTGTTTATTTCCAAGAAGGGATTGAATCCCGATTGTAAACATTTTGTGCACCATAGCCTGGCACGCCTAGATGGCTAGTCTATGAGACAGTTGGAGCTCAAGTGAAGATATTTTGTAAATTGTAATCCAGGCTCCCCCTCTTCTTATAAATAGGGGGAAGAAACACTTAGAAAAGGTTCTGGCATTTCGCACCCGTGGGGTCTGAATTCTGAGATGCCACTTTGGCTCTATTTGCTTATTCATGGGGAACTTAACTAATGTTGTGTTGAATGTTATGGACTGGTTATTTCGACCCTCTAAGTATTAATGAAACTTTCATGGTGATTCTAAGAAGATCAATATGCAGTATGTTTCCTCTTTGTAAATCTCATTTCATTTGTGTTTTCCCTTCTCTTAAATAGTATAATGACGCTGTTGGTTTCTCTGTGATTCATGGATTTATCTAGGCTACTAAATAGAGAACAGTACCTGCGGTATATTACATATTTACTTGTGTTATTCAATAGCCTAAAATACTTGTAGTAATTGCATATTTATTTGTGTTATTGGATTAACCTACAGTACTTGTGTGAGCCCAGATTTACTCATGTTGTTTGGCACTAATGATACCCATGTTATATCCGTCTTGAAACCTTAATTAGCACTCCGCTATTTCTACCATTTCAGCTCCTCCCTCTTCCATATTTCTGGTGGAACATGGTTGCTGAGGATTCTGTTTGTTTACAGCCCTATGCATCTATTTCCCCCATTCCTCTCCTCCTCTCCACCTTCACTACAACTTTAGTATTAAGCTGTATCATTGTTGTGTGTCAGCCACCAGAGCAATCTTTTCTCTTTGAGGTTGCCCCAATATACCCCCCGCATTTGGATCCATATATTGGCTTAAGTATACCTTAATGAAGGCCTATTAAACCAAGCCCCTCTTATTATATTCTTATCACGTGACAATTGGAGTGCAACAAAAACCCCCACTTTCAATCTTCCATGCACTCCTCTCTTTAAGATGTCCATTGCATTGGTCTACAATCAACCCAGAGGTTGTCTCTAGGAGGCTTTCTATATCTCCTGAAGCACTCATGTTGCAGGTGGTGCCAGAAAAAGCCACAACATCCTTCAGAAGTCGTTGCCAGGAACGGATTAGAACATTTTTCCCTGGGTACGACAAACTTTTACATTTCCTCTGTTAGGTGAGCAAGAGAAGTGAGGGTTGAAGATCTCTCACCTTGGTGACTCCACTATTTCATTTTATGGTAAACATCCTGGCGACTCCACTTTCCATATCTCTATTTGATCATCCTGGCTTTAAAGAAGCCTCATACTCACTCTAATGATACAGTGGCCGAAAACTTTCCCTACCTTTGAACCTACAATTATTCATATAGGGAGGTTTTCGAGATGGCCATTCTTACATTCCTGGCCAACAAATTTGCCCCACTGGATTTTTCTTCTATCGTTGGTTATCCAAATCATGTCCCTTCATTTCATGAATGGAATACCTACTTGCCTAGATTCAGTGGGAATACAGATAGAAGGCCTAACTAGCACCTCAAATATTTTCATGAACGCATGGAACAACAAGACATTTTTCTTGAAGATGTACAAATGAAATTGTTCATGCATTATTTAGATGACAAAGCTAGATTTTGGTACAAAACCATACTTCGTGGCAGCATATCTTCCTTAAAGAGTTTTCATATAGCATTCAATCATTATTTTAAAAGACTATATCCACCCAATGCTCTATTCAAAGATTGCTGCGCACACTTTAATGATGAAGACATTCCCGAGGTTAATGGCCTTGCTGAAGATGTTTGTAGAGCTTCGCTCCAAGAAAACATTTACTCGCATCAAGAAGCATCACTAAATGAGAAAGAAAGGAAGGAAACATCATCGAGCTACAAATAAACCCTCAGAGGTATTATTCAGCCAAATTTGATGTCTCTCCTTCCTATGATGTATATGACTCTGATGGAGAGTCAAGTGATGTAGATCCACAACAATCCTAGTCATGGGAAGCTTCACAAGAAGAGGATGCACATCAGGAGGTCAGCAGGGAGGCTCTAGTTTACAATGCACATCCTACACTTAGAGAACAAGATCAAGAACCTCCTCTGATTTATGATTTGTATCATTTAGAGGAGGATGAGATGGTCAAGGATTTTCAAATGAATCCATTTACCAACAAGTGGGGAGAAAGCTTCCAGCGACAAGTTTTTCTTGAAAAATCTAAGGCTAAGGAGCTAAACAATATTTGTAACCGCCTTGAATGAGAATATATTGGTTAGCGAATTGCCTATGAAAAAGAGGTAGCTGCAAAATTTTCTTGTCAGTTATATGACACTGTAGGTAACTGCCTGGCGACATTCTTAAGTCAGCAGCAGAGGTAGTGTCTAGAGCATGCATCAATATTTTCATTTACAGATTTTTCATGGCGCATGCTTGTTTTATTTTTTATTTTTTAGCAGCATGGGGCACTAGGTCCAGCACCTAGATGTTGGCCTGGCTCCATTGGAGGGTTGAACTCACTTAGGTGAATTGAGCCCTATGCATAGTTAGGAATGTATATAAATAAGCTCACTAGCTGAGAATTTACTTTCCAGTTGTTAGAATTTTTATTTCTGCATTTTAGTTTGATGAGGAAAGTACCCCCAGCAAATAAAGTCCAATGGAGATTTTCTGGTTGTATTAATTCATTATATTTCTGACTCCATGCCCAATGGTGAAGAATATTCATCTGCAGATTCTCAACACCTTGCCAACAAGGCACTGTCCCCAGTAGGAGCCAATGTTGTCACTCACTTCTTTACAAGTTATCAGTTGCCCAAAATTGCATAAGAGTAGTGAAGTTTGGAACCATTTCCCAAGCCATAGAAGCTCCCAAAGCTTAATCAAACCCTCTCCATTACATAGTTCTCGGAAAGAGATTTTCAACGGTATGTGGAAGTCCAAAAATGGACTTCTCGATTAGAAGATAAAGCCTGTTGAAGTTACCCTTGGTAAGCTAGAAAACAAAGAGAAAAGACCAACGGAAAAGGTGCATTGCAAATCGCAATCAAAGCTTCCTTCAATAGCAAAGGAAGGCAGTAAGATCAACAATCAGCCGATATCACAAATCGGCTATTGGCGGGACCAAGGCAAAGCGCAAATCGCAATCGGCAGTCAGATGGCCCACAACAAATATCATATCGGCAGTTCATGATGTTGAACGCTAATATCACATATCGGTGATCGCATGCGTAAAGGGGTGCACACAAACAAAGGGTCAGAGCGTCACCGAACTCTGATCTCATGAAAATCGTCGATAATTCGGGCCCTCAGTGTTAAAGCATTGGGAGGGGCCGATTTCAATTAACAAAGAAAATCAAAGAAAAATAAAGGGCGGATGGGCCCTTTTCTCTCTCTTCCAAGGGGGCCACGTGGCCGACTACAATTGGTCCTTATAAATTACATGGTAGCTGACATCATCATGATGTGGCATTACAGAGCTGATGTGGCAATATGAAGATGACGTGGCTATACAAATGACATGTGTCACGCAGATATGGAGTTTTCACGGGTCCTAAGGAGGCATTTCTTGGTGACACATGTCACCACTAAAAGGGTGACACGTTTCACCACTTAAAGGGTGACACTTGGCAGTGATGATGTCACCCATCGCAAAATGGTGATCGCCCAAGGCAAGATCCCTCCTTCGTTGATGTCCCGTCTCATGTTGCAATTATGATATGCGGGGACTCTCCAGATGCGATATGTAATATAGCAAATTTAAAGGGTTGTCGGGTCCATCTCTTTTAAAGGCCCTAGTGCAATGTGTCCTTGTGGTATCATTTCGCCACCCCCCCTCACTTACCACTTATCGATCATGCCCCCCTCTGAAAATGACTCATCCTCACCACTATCAACCACATTTTGGTCGCCATATCCTGGGTGGGCCTGATCTTGCTGGTCAACGATCACAAGTTTCAAGGGGAGGTACCAAAGGTAAAGTGTATAAAGCATCAGTATGTGGTATTCTGTGTAATAAAGGAAAAGACCCCCGGGGAGGAAGAGAAAAGGCACTAGCACCAAACGACTAAGCGCCTAGTCATGGCCCTCGTTCACATGAGCGGAAACACAGAAAGGGGCTAAACCAAAGGGGGTTGAGGGGCATCATAGCTCACAGTTTCGTTATGTTTCAAAAGTAAAAGCCCCGATTACAGCAAGGCCCCGAGAGCACAGTACAAGGCATTGAAGGAGTATGAGTCGCAGCCGAGACTTTAAATAGAAGTATGTGGTAGAGTGATATGGGCTGGTCCCGTAGAATCCCCTGCAACAAGAAACCTAGGAGAGAAATACCCTCATAAATGAGTTCGATTGTTTTGTTGTACATCTTCTATGAGTAAATGAAAGTATGGGGACTAAGGAAGATTAATGGCTCAGCATGGGGCTCCACTCAGATACATAGCAAAGGACTGTCGGGACAACCTCCACTACTACTTTGTAAAGGGAAACTATAGTTGATCACTATCATCTTGAGAGAGTGGGGAAGTCGGGCAGTTAAGAGGAAAGCGACAAGGACCATCTGAGCAGATGGAGGGACGCACAATGACATAGATGTGGCCTTACTAGAGGTTTTCATAGGAATGGAAGAAGGACCTCTTCCTCCATCATCCTCCAGATTTCCTTTTATTTCTGCAATTTCTGTTTATTTCCAAGAAGGGATCAAATCCCAATTGTAATCATTCTTGGTAGCATATCCTAGCACGCCTAGATGACTAGTCTATGAGACAGTTGGAGCTCAGGTGAAGATATTTTGTAAACTGTAATCCAATCTCCCCCTCTTCTTATAAATAGGGGGAAGAAACACTTATAAAAGGTTCCAGAATTTTGCACCCATAGGGTCTGAATTCTGAGATGCCACTTTCGTTCTATTTGCTTATTCATGGGGGGACTTGATTGATGTTGTGCTAAATGTTATGGACTAGTTATTTGGACCCTCTAAGTATTAATGAAACTTTCATGGAATTCCAAGAAGATCAATGTGCAGTATGTTTCCTCTTTGTAAATCTCATTTAATTTGTGTTTTCCCTTCTCTAAAATAGTATAATGAAGTTGTTGGTTTCTCTCTGATTCATGGATTTATCTAGGCTACTAAATAGAGAACAATATGGATTTATCTAGGTTATATCACAAATTTACTTATGTTATTGAATAGCCTACAATACCTGTAGTAATTCCATATTTATTTGTGTTATTGGATTAACCTATAGTACCTGTGTAAGCCCAGATTTACTCATGTTGTTTGGCACTAATGATACCCATGTTATATTGAGCTTGAAACCTTAATTAGTACTCCGCTATTTCTACCATTTCAGCTCCTCCCTCTTCCATATTTCTGCTCGAACATGGTTGCTGACAATTTTGTTTGTTTACATCCCTACGCATCTATTTCCATCATTCCTCTCCTCCTCTCCACCTTCAATACAACTTCAATATTGAGATGTATCATTGTTGTGTGTCGTCCACCAGAGCAAGAATTTTCTCTTTGAGGTTTCCCCGATATACCCCCCACATTTGGATCCATGTATTGGCTTGAGTCTACCTTAATGAATGCCTATTGAAAAAGCCCCTCTTATTACCTTTTTAGTACGTGACAAGTGCAACAGAAACCCCGACTCGCAATCTTCCATGCACTCCTATATTTAAGATGTCCTAGGCATTGGTTTACAATCAACCCAGAGGTTGTCTCTAGGAGGCTTTCTATAATCCCTGAAGTAGTCGTGCTGCAGATGGTGCTAGACAAAGCCACAACATAACCAACCCTTTTATTATATCATGATTAATTAAGATTCAACACCTGTTTGAATTGCTTTAAAACATTGGTCATCTAAACATTAAAAAAAACAAAAACAATATTTTAAATGCTCTGGCATAATTATTTAACCTAGAATTATCTACAGAGGTGCAACAGGGAGAGAGCATACAAAGAGGATTTGTGCACTATAGTAACCCACAAGCCATAAGCATTCTTTGTACTTTCAACCATATTCCATTTAGAGAAAGAAAGCAAAGCGATATCACCTTCCAACTAGGTTTTCCCCTAAAATGGTTTCCTAGGTTATATCTTGTGTCAAATTGTGGTTTGTGAGTTTTTATATCATTGTTCTCTATTTTCTGCATAATTTGCATACGTAAACGACAAACAATAATTCACATATCTAGAAATCTAAGAGAAATAAATCCTCATAGTGTAGCTTTTGGATTATTAAATATAATTTATCAGATCCTATTGTGACAAATTATTCGGTGGAATATGAGACTTTACATATCATGACAATAAGACAAAAGAAAAACAAGATCAAACATTTTGTTTGTTGATTTATCACCTAGACCAATAATATTATAAAATGATTGGAGAAAAGAGACATGAGTTTGGTACATGTATTATTTAATTAGAATTGCATAAGTTGTCTACAGGCCAAAAGAATCCCACTTATATGCAAGAGAGAATGGAGATGCATAGTCCAATCACGCCCAACTCATCCAATTAACTTGTATGGCATGTATATGGCCTCTTAGGTTGAATACTAGCACGTATAATGTATGACCACAAGAAAGACCTCTTTGTTGTGTATGAGTTTAGGAAACAATTAGTGGAAATGACTGGTGAAGGAAGGAAATCCAATTTCGTTTTTTTGCTAATGCAAGAGTCGGACCTTTCAATTCATTAATCAAGAAATAAAGTACATAGATTACAACACAACCCTCAAGGTCGTTGACTAAGGACAAAAACTAAAGCAAAACTTATCCTTGCTCCCTACCATCAAGCTAAACCTATCTTAAGAAGGAAAAATTATGAGATTAGACAAGGAATAGTAATAACACAAAGTGGTCGACATGAAAAGGTGGCTCACATGCCCGAGCTCTCAAGCTATTGTACGACCTCTCGGGATAGACAATTCGCGCCACCCCTAAACAGCCTAAAAAATTTCGATCAAAAAACCTATATGAGTGGACCAAAGTCTGCGGTCCAAAACGTACAGAAGAGTAGCTTGCTTGTACACCTACACGGAAGATCTGAACCATTGAAACCCCAAGAATCATCTGACGGTGGAAAATAATATCGGACCGGCCAACAAACACGGAAGAAAACTCGCGATGAGGGCGGTTTTCCCCCTGACCCCACCGCCACGTGGAGCTCAACGAATGTGATCGCTCCCGAACGGGGAAAACCACTTCCCGCCTGTTGGGGCCGTGAGCACCAGAAAACCACTCAGGTTGCGGAACAGGAGTAGAAGATCGACGGCCGAGAAACACGCGCATCTCGAAAGAGCCCAAAGTTTACCAGCCCAGCCCCACCAAGTTGCACATTGTTGGACCACCGTTGATTTGCAGCACCTGAATCCAACGGATGAGAAGGATATCGCGACGGATAAAAAGTAGGAAAGTTAGTTCACGATGGAGAGTGGTTTTCCACCTCCACACCCTACCACGTGTCGTGGGATGGATGGGATCGCTGCAAAAACACGAAAACCATTCCCGCTTTGAGGTCTGCGTGATCAGTCCGAAACCACCAGGGAGGTGGTTTTGAAAATTGGACTTCGTTGACTGAAACCCCCAGTTGCCAAAAGACCTGTTTTCTCTAGCAAATGCAGAACTTCCTCGCCTTGGATTGGAAATCAAGGGAGAACGTGTTCCATCGAACCAAGACTTAAGAGAAACATCTGAGATCTGCATCACTCTTACACCTTGAGTCTGGGCTACCAGACAAGGATCTTTTTCTTCTGCGAACATTACCCAAAAGGAAAGCTTAACCCGGGGAAAATCCATTCGAGCTATTTCCCATGGTATTGAGTCTAAACACCTCCTTATTATCTTCCACCTGATCGCAGCATAGAGCTTTCAGTTTACCAGTCCTCAACTCCTGCCACTTCGTTAACCCATTTTTCCTTGTGCAGCTAACCCCCTGGTTGGCCAGAAGATACGCCAGCTTATTTTCCTTTCTGCGAACGTGGTGGAAACTGATAGTGCGCAAGCACTGAAGATGGCTTTGAATCCTTTGGAAAACTCGTATTAGTTTCCAATGTTTAGAGACTTTATCCGGGGGGGTTCCATTGTGAATTTTTTGCACTGAGTTGATAATTAACTTTGAATCTGCCTCTATCATGACATTTTGGCAATTGTCCTGCTTCAGAAAATCAAGGCATTTTTCCATAGCCATTAGCTCGGCCATGTTGTTGGTGGTTGTACCTAGGTGGTAGTGAAAGATGCAGACGATACTTCCCTCTGAATTTCTAAGCACCCCTCCATACCCTGCTGTTCCCGGGTTCCCCTTAGAGGCCCCATCAGTGTTGAATTTTAAATAGCCTTCCGGAGGAGGATGCCAAAATTCTTTTTCCGTATCCGATGGAACGGTCCTCCTGTCAATGCCTAGGAGGGTGAGCTGCTGCAACCCCATCTGATTGAGAATCTTTAAATCTGCGTCTGAAGGGGGATTTTTGGGGAGGTTGCGAACAATGATTCTCACAATCTCCTTTAACTGTTTCAGGATCAACTCCAGCAGGTGTTGAGGGGGATTTTTTTCTCCCTTAAAGATTCTTTTGTTCCTCTCCTTCCACACATTCCATATGATGAAGCTTGGTATAAGAGCCCACGCTGAGTTAAGAATCTCATTCTCCGCAAAATTTTTCCTCCAATTGATAAGGGTACTAAAGATGCTCCTTCTGTCCCTATCAGATTGTTGAAAGATTGCAGCAAATAAATCCCATAACCAGGATGTGAAAGTGCAATTGTTGAGTAAATGTTCCATGGTTTCTTCTTGAGCTTCACATAGCAGGCATCTTGAAGGCCCTTGTACAGCTCTTTTCCTTATGTTGTCCCAAGTCAGAATTTTCTTGTGATAAACAACCCACATGAAAAGTTTGATTTTCATCCACCTTGGATGTTTCCAAAGGTTTTGCCAGATTTGATCTAGAGCCTGGGGATCTAGCCCAAGGAGAATGTTTTTTGCTTCCTTAAGGTTAAAGGTGCCTTCTTTGTTATCTCCCCATCTCAGTTGGTCTTGTCCCTCTACCACTAAGATCTTCCTTTGTTCTATTATTTTCCTGAGCTCCTCTACTTTAGTTTTCAAGAGATTGTTATTACTCCAGTCTATGTTTCTCCAGATTCTCCACTTTTTTGTAAGATGAGAATCTGTCCAGAAGTCTTTAACCTTTATTAAACCTTGGGAATCCACCTCCTGTTTAAGATCTAGGAAGTCTTCTTTTACCAAAATCGATTCTTGCTACCATTTATCTTCCCAGAACAGAGCAAGATTTCCATCTCTGATTCCCCATAAGCTATTTTCTTGAACTAATCTTCTATTTTCCTAGGCTTTGTTCCAAATATAAGAACCCTTTATATTTCCTGACATTCATATAAGATCACTGTTCTGCTAGGAATTAGCATATTTTTCTTTCTAGATCTTTTCTCATTGAGTTTCTGGTTGCTGGACCCAGCGCCACCAAAGTTTGGCCCCTAGAGCCTTACTGAGAATCTCTTGATCATCTAATCCAAGCCCTCCATGGTTCTTGGGCTGACAAATTTTATCCCAAGACACTAAGGGCAATTTCCTCTTAGTCTCCTCTCTACCCCAAAGGAATTTTCTTTGAATATCTCTAAATTGCTGAAGGACCCCTTTTGGAGCTAGGAGGGCTGATAACATGAAGATGGGTATTGCTTGAAGCACTGCTTTAGTAAGAACTAGTCTGCCAGCAAGGTTTAAAGATCTGATGGTCCATTTACTAATTTTATCCTGCAACTTGTTGATCAAAGGTTCCCATATGCTTTTGTGCATTGGTTTTGCCATAAGAGGGACTCCCAAATATTTTGAAGGAAGGGAATCCCTTTGGAAGCCAAGAATTCTGGAGATGTTTTTCTGAATAGCAATGTTGGTATTAAAGAAAAATATTTTTGATTTGGAGAGATTTACTTCCAATCCTGAAGCCGAGGCAAAAAGATTCAAAATTCTTTTGTAGTTTGAAGCTTCTTGGACTGTGGGGACTCCCTGAAGCATGGTATCATCTACAAATTGTTGGTGAGTCAGAGCTTGCCCATTCTTAGTAAGCTGCAGGCCTTTAATCTTTCCTGAAGATTGTGCCTGCTTTACAGCTCTCCCCAGCCCTTCCATCATGATAATAAAAAGGAAGGGGGAGAGTGGGTCCCCCTGTCTGAGTCCTCTAGAAGGATTGAACATCTCTGAGGGGGAGCCGTTGACCAAAATAGAAAAACTGGAGGAGGTCACTAGTGCCATGACCCATCTAACCCAGATGTGATCAAAACCAAATACAATCAGCATTTTCTTGAGGTAGACCCAATTTACTTTGTCATAAGCCTTCGCAATATCTAATTGCATGATCATACCCGCCTGCTTCTTGCTAGTTAAAGAGTGCACCACTTCTTGCGCTTGAATGATATTATCTCAAATTTGTTTGCCTTCCACATAACCTGATTGCTCCGCAGAAACCAGGACAGGAAGCAAAGGTTTGAGTCTGTTAGCCACAACCTTGGATATAATCTTGTAGATTTCGTTGCAAAGGGATATGGGTCTGTGTTTATCCGGTGTAAGAGCCATCTCCTGTTTGGGGATCAGGGTGATGAAGGAAGTGTTGAGGGCTTTGAGAATGGTTTTATTTGACCTGGAATCTTCCACAACATTCAATATGTCCTGCTTAACAATATTCCAACAAGCTTTGAAAAAATCCACATTGAAACCGTCTGGGCCCGGTGCTTTTCCATTCTTCATGTCTTTGATTACATCTCTTAGCTCCCCTTCCGTAACTGGTCTATTAAGGTTGAAGTTATCCTCCCTGGATACCAGTTTCGGTATGTTACTGGTAATTTCCCCGATGGCTTGCTCTCTATCTGAAATGTTCTCTTGTGCTATACTTTGGAAGTGGTGGATTAACACAACTTCTATATATTTATGGGATATCTGAAGTTCCCCTGCACCATTCTTGATTGAAGAGATATTGTTGTGAACTCTATTGGCCATGGTGGTTCTGTGAAAGAATTTAGTGTTGCGCTCTCCTTCTTTTAACCATTGAACTCTGGATTTTTGTCTCCAAAATATTTCCTCTTGTTGACAAAGATCCTCCCATTTTAAAAAATTCTTGTCCACTTGTTCATTGGTGTCTTTGTCAAAACCTTCCTTGATTAGAGCTTGGTTGAGAACCTGCATTTTGTTTTCAACCACTCCCTTTTCTTAAAAAATATTACCAAAATCCTTCTTATTCCATTCCTTAAGCCGGCATTTTATATGCTTTAGTCTCTTGTGAAGAAGATACATTCTGGTTCCTTGAATCTGCAAGTCCTCTGACCACCATTTCTCAATGTTGCTGGTGAAGTCTGGGTGTGACAGCCAGATATTTTCAAATCTGAAGGGTTTGTTTCTAGGAGTGCCTATGCCCTTGATTTCCAGTTGGATTGGCCAATGATCTGAGCCTCCAAAGGGAAGAACTCATGCTGTTACCTCTTTCCCATTTAACATAAGATTCTCAAAGATGAAGAATCTGTCTAGCTTTGAGGCGACTAGGGCATCTCCTCCTCTCCTATTATTCCAAGTAAATAGGCTAGTATTCCAATTAGTATCCACAAGCTTAATGTTGTCAGAAAAAGTTTGGAAAGCCATGGAGTCTTTACTTAAAGATCTTGTGCCTCCTTTCTTCTCTGAAAGGGATTTAATCATGTTGAAATCCCCTCCCATGATCCAGGGTATATCTGCATGTCTGCTCTTGAGAGCCACCAGAGTATCCAAAAACTTGAGTTTGTCATCTATTCTTTGAGGACCATAGACATTTGTGACCAGAAAGGTATCCCTTTCTCCTACTAGTTGAATGACAATCGATAAGTAATTTATGGATGCCTTAGCATCCAGAATGCCAATTTTGTGGGGATTCCATAGAGTGAGTAAACCCCCTGCTGTATTCTCTGCTTTTACTTCAAGACACTAATAGCTACTGAGCCATTCACTGTGGATTTGTCTTACCTTTTGGATGGAACATTTCATTTCTTGGATAAACATTATATCCGACGTTTCTTGTTTCATTCTGTTGCTAAGCATTCTCTGCTTTCTTTTACTCCCTAGATCTCTAATATTCCAAGATATCAACTTCATTATAAAAGATTTGTAAAGGAGTAACTGGCTAGATCTTTCATCTTACTTGAATCAATCATCAGCTTTCCACACTCCATCAAGAGTTCGTTCTGCTTTTTCCTGCCTCTTTTCTTGCCTGGATTTCTGTTGACTGGTCCCAGTGTAGTTTTCATCATTTTCACTCCTCTGTTGTCCTGCTTTTCTATGTTGTTACATCATTATGGCTTCCCAGTTTGCAATCTCCATAGAAACAGTTGTTGTATTCTGTTGAGTTCTCCTTGAGGTATCGAATCCACTCACCCCATGGTGCCCTACCTCAAGAAGCCTTCTAGGTCTAGATTTTCTTTGTCAAGAATTTCTAGTAGTTCATGGTCCTTTGGGTCCGTATCATTCTGGGTCATTTCTTGATCCATTTCCTGTTTAACATCGCTCATAGTGGCTTCTTTTTGGTACTCATCATTTTGTGTTTGTTCTGGGTTTTTCCTTTCCTCCTTTTCTGCAGAACTCCCTTCCATTGCTTGATCTTCTTTAGTAATCACTTCCTCTTCCTGAAGCACCTGAAAACTCTTCTGCCTAAACTGTTATTCTTCCCGCTGTTGATTTTTCGGTCCTCTTTTACTTCCTTTACTTCGTTTAACTACTTTCTAAAAGCTATCTGGTTCTTTCACTGTATAGCTTCTGCTTTTATTTATTTATTTATTGAGCGGACAATCTCTAAAAAGATGTCCATGTTCATGGCATTTGCGACATCTGAATGGAATGTGCTCATAATCTATTGTTTGCACCCATTCTTCATAAAAAACTTCCAAGATTATCTCCTCCGGTAGAGCTCCTGAGAGGTCCATTTCCACACATATTCTGGCAAAGGAAGTGTATTTTCCCTTTCTAGTGGCTTCAGAGGCTTTAACATAGTGACCTAATTTATTTCCTATGGCCGCTAATGATTCATTTTGCCAGTAATCAAGAGGTAGAGAGTAGAGCCTTGCCTAGACTGGAACTGAAGTAAAAGTCTCCTTTTCTAGGACAAAGTTCATTATCCATAGTCTCATGTCGAGTCCTGCAGCAGCAAAGAAGTAGGGCCCTCCTTCAAATATTTTGTCCTTGTCTTCAATATTTGTGAACACCACCGTGAAGAAACCCTTAGACCCAAGATGAATATCTATGCTTCCTTTAGGTTTCCAATGGTATTTGATCCACGACTGTAGAGCTTTTTCAGTGGGCCATAGTCCCATGAACTTACAAATGATGGCATATGTCCCCATGCGTTCCTTGTACACATGCAGCTCTGGATTATTTAAAATCACCCTGGGAGTTATATCTGTTTTGGGCTTGCAGGGTCCCTTGTGTTTCTTGTCTTTAGTTTCCTGTTTTTTGTCTTCTTCCTCCTTGTCTTTTGTGCCATGTTGATCCTTTTCTATGGGTTCTTTTGTTTCCTTTTCAGTGATTTTATTTCCTTCCACCCCTGTTTCTCTGACCTTTTCTAGAGGCTTCTTTCCCCTGCTGGCCATGGCCTCCTTGTAGGAGGGAGTGGAGCCTCCTCCTCTGCCCCCCTTCATAGGGTTTTTGACTGCCCCTACGTGTGTCGAACATTGTTCGCTCTTCCCTGCTCGCACTCGCTCCCACTCTACCAGGAAGAAAATTCAATTTCACTAGCAAGGACTCCAACAATTAATAAACTTGAAACAATAGAATTAGAAACCCCTTAAAAGAAAGCAACATTCTAGTGATCTAATTTGGTAAATTATTTGAATCAAGACCTTCCATTAAATGATATTTCATAAATTTACTTTTAAATAATTTGTTGAACTTTTTATTAATATTGATGAAATTAAATTGTATAATAATTGAATTTTAGAAATAAAATTATTCCCTTAATTTTATTTGATGGTATTGAATATTATACCATAAAAACAATTAGTTTTTTAAATAATTTATTTTATTAAATATTGGTGTTGAATCATGAAAATAATTATATATTTCTATAGTAAATATAAAAGAAAAGATAAAAAAAAATACCTTTAACTAAAGTGATTGAAACCATAATAGTTTATATTGGTAGATTTTAGGTTTATGTAATAGTTCATACTATTAATATTGCAAATACTGACAATATATTTGCTTATTGAAACAATAAGACAATTATAAATCATTTTTTTTTTGGGAAATGATTTTCTTCCCTATTAAATTGATACTAGATTACTTAATATCAAAATCCTTCTGTCATTGTGTGCCAAATTGGAAACCAGAGTAACGACAAAAGTTGATGTTTTGAAATTTGAGACTTTTATGATGTGATTTGTTTTAAAGTATTTATGGAATTATCGCATCAAGTTTCTTTTTTCTTTGATGTTTCGAGCCATCATATATGACACATCATTAGGAATAAGTTGAAATATGAAAAGAATAATCCACCAAGAAATTATATATATGACATAATGAAGAAACTTAAGAATAGAAGGAGACACGAAGCTGACAAAGATCCATACTAGCTCGAGTGGTAGGGAGGAGTTTCTATTATCCTCCCCACCTAAGTTCCAGTCCCATTAAGATTAACATGCTCGCACTCCTTAGGAGTGATTTCTATATGAAAGATATCTGGCTTACTTAGCCATAAATGGGTTTTCTGTGAATGTATATAGTATCGATCTCTCATACAATGAACCACAAACATATATATATAATTATAATTATAATATTAACCTATATAAAGTATTATTTGCTTTAATATTATGTGCTTTACTATAATAATGAAATATATTATTAAAAAAGATAATATAACATAATAAAATATAAAGAGTATAATATAATATATGGTATATAATATGCATTAATGTCATATATTATAGGATATTATTAGATATAAGATATATTATTAAGAATGTAATAAGAAATATGGAATATAACAAAATATAATATATTATGTAAAGGAATTTAAAATATTATATTATTTATTATGATTAAAAATATTATATTTTGTGGATTATTCAAGATAAGATATAAAAAAGTTAATATAAAGGAGGAACAGGAAGGGGGTTAGTTAGAGAGAGACTGTGAAGTTAAGGTGGGAATCCAATTCTCACTAATCTTCCAATTTTCATCTCTATTAAGTTTGTTAGGGTGCTTTCCTATTTCTATGGTTTCTCTGAATTTTCTATGATGATAATGTTCAATTTTGGCAAGGATGGAAGTTTTTTCAATGCAAATATGGTGTTTAGTCAAACCTCCATCCTTGCCAAAATTGAACACTATCACCATAGAAAATCCAGAGAAGCCATAGACATAAGAAAATGCATGAACAACCTTAATAGAGATGAAGGTTGGAAAATTAGTGAAAATTGGATTCATACATTAACTATAAAATCTCTCTAACTAGCTCATTTCCTGTTCCTCTTTTATATTAACTTTTTTATATCCTCTTTAATAATCTATAAAATATAATATTCTTAATTATATTAAAAAATATAATATTTTATATTCCTTCACATAACCTATTATATTGTATTATTACATTCTTATATAACCTATATTATATTTTAATGAATCCTATATTATATTACATTAAAACATATTATATACAATATATTATATTATATTATACTCTTTATATTTTATTAGGTTATATTATATTCTTTAATATAATATTTCATTATTAGGATGTCATGATGTACTGGAGTGAATGTAAGGAAATCAAATCTTAAACTAATTTCATAAATGGAAATTTCGCTTTGGAAAAGAAATTAATCCTAAGCAAGAAAAACAAATTGTAATTGGGGGGAGGAGGCGATGGAGACCATTCCAATCTGCACTACAGGTAACTCTATTTTTTACCTTTTGTTACTGTTGGTACCGTTCCTAGGGTTTGCTGCCACTCTCTACTACATGTTGCCTCCGTTTCATGCCCGCTGCTAATCCCATCAGTTGAGGTCGCCCCGATCTCGCTGCAGCATGGAGGATATGGAACACGATGCGGTCGACTACTTTGTTGACCCTAACCCCGAACAACTTATCTTCCGACGACCTAACCCTACGCCGACCATAACCGCTCACCGTAACCTATCTGCTTCATTTTGCACCGGCGTGCCTCCTGTGGTTACCTTACCGGGGACTTCCACCTCCAGCCTCCATTTTGTTACCCTCTCCATCGATTCACCTTAGCTAGAATGCTCGTCGCTCTCACTGGCGACCCTCCACCTGCTTGTTGTGTGCTCCCCCTCCTCTCTGCCTTTCTAACCCGCACCACCTGGTGATTTCTTCCACGCATATTACCTCACCTCCCCATTTGGGACTGACTATCCAGATGTGCCAGTGCAGCAGCCCCCGGAACCTGGTATCCCATCCACCACAGAGGCGGTAGCATCCTCGGCTTTACCTTCTGGGTGCTTCGAAACCCCGGTCGTCAAGGTTCGGCACACTGCATAGTGTCTTCAGTAGGAGATCCAGGGTTCACCTGACCCTCTACTAGACCATCCAACTACGGCCAAATCCAAAAAAAAAGAAGATAAAGTGTGTGAAGGCCTCAAGGAAGGATTTCACCCTCAAATTCGGAGAAGGCCTCAATATGGGTGAGGTGGTAACCATGGCCGAAAAGTTCTGGTGGGTAGGGTTAGAGGCCGAGCCTACACTGCGGAACGCCTCAGCCGTTGGGTCAAAGAAATCTGGGGTAATACTTTCAAGGACCTCCCCAAAGTACAGATCTTGCCCCGTGGCTGGTTTGCGCTACACTTCTCTCTGGAGGAATACACCACCTTGGCCCTCTCTCGATACTGGCACATCGAAATGGCCCCGGTCATGTTGAAACGTTGGAGCCTACTCTTTGACTCGGAAAGAGAGCAGATTGGGGTCGGGCCACTATGGGTCGGACTACCTGGCCTCCCCCTATAATATTGGTCAGAAGACATTTTCATCTACATTGGGAACGCCTTGGGCACATATTTGGATTATGACAAGTCCTATATTCAATCCAGGAACAAATCTTTAGCTCGCATCCTGGTGCACCTGGACATGAGAGAATGATTGGAGGAGAAAATCACTCTACAATGGAGAAATTTCACTAGAATTCAAATCTTGGATTACGAGGGTGTCCCTTTCATATGTCGAAGGTGCCACAAAGTGGGACACCTATTCAAGAAATGCCCTCTGGTGCGTAAGGCCATGGGCCCTCCTACGGGAACATAAGGTGTGGCAGAAAATACCACTGCATCCATCCCGGGCTTGACTCCACCAATTGTTGTGACATCGAACGGAAAGGATCCACCAACCCATTAGGCTGCATCCAACATTCCTCGTCCTCCCTCCCCGCCGATGACTAGATCGCGGGCTGTTGCAGAGGCTGCTCGCTCCTCGGGTACTCCTCCTTCCCCGATCTCTGTTTTTAATTCTTCACCTACATATTATGCATCGCATGTTCATTCTGCATTGGCATCAGATGGCACCCTCTCCACCATCCCCTATCCCCTTATCCCTCACTTACCAGTCTTCTCCACCAACCCCCCATCCTTCCCCCCCGAACCCCCTCCCGCCCCCTCTTTCACCCCAACCCTCCCCTCTGATCCATCCCATCCCTACAATCTTAGGTCTCATCTACCCTCATCTGAGGAAGACAAACCCACCTCTGGATTGGGCCTGATCTCCTCTCCTCTCCCCCTAAAATCCAACCGTGGCCGAAAATCACATCTATCTAAAGCTATTCTGATTGTTGGGGCAGAAGTTGCCTCTGGCAAACAATCCTCTCTTGATCGGGTACTTAGAGCTTCAAATGCCCATGCACATCTGCCCTCATGAAGTGGCTCTCTTTCAATTGCAGGGGCATGGCTAGCTCACCCAAAAAACTAGCCCTCAGAAGACTCTTTGAATCTGAGTCTGTTGACATCATTTTCTTACAAGAAACCTTGGGAGAAGCTGACCTTAGCTCCCGCACTCTCGGCTCTCTAAAGCCTGGCTGGATCTTTCAATCCCTGGATGTAATAGGGTGATCAGGTGGTTTGGCCTTGGGTTATAACCCCCGCACCATAAACCTGAGGGCCTCCTGGGGGGGGTTGGATTCATTGGTATGGATATTTTTTCATCTGAGTTGGGGATGGACCTCCGTATAATCAATGTATATGGACCATGTCACAGCAGAGAGGCCTTTTGGAATCGATTTCTCAACCTATCAATCACATCCTCGGATAATCTCATCATCGGTGGTGACCTAAATTTCTCCATTGGATATGGAGAATCCTGGGGGACCAATGCACAAGTGGACATGCTTACTGAAACTATGGAGATGTTGCTGGATCAACATCATCTGACGAACATTCCTATGATCAAACCTCTCCCTACTTAGAGAAATCGGAGAGTGGGTGCGGCTGCATTGGCTAGGAGACTGGACAGATTCCTGATCAAGGACTCTTTGATTCAAAAGCTATCCCTTTACAAACAATGGGTGGGATCTGGTGGTATTTCGGACCACTCCCCCATATTTATGGAGATTTCTGGTCCCCAAAAAAAACCAGGGGCACCATTCAAATTCAACTCTACCTGGCTAAAGGACCCATCCTACATCCAAATGGTTAATGATTTCTGGCGTCTTCATCCACCATCCAGGGGTAGAACTTGGGCAAAAGGATTCTGCTCCAACCTCTCAGTGCTCAAAAAGCTCTCTGTTAAATGGGCCAAGGAAAAAACCAAGAGGGATGACAATACCCTCGCTGAAGTTGAGCAAACTCTGGCATCTCTTCTGGACGACCAAAACAGAGGTTTCGCATTTGCTGATGCCAAGACCCATCTTATCAAACTGGAAAATCAGAAAGCCAAAATACTGAAGGATCGGGAAGAAACCTAGCGACTCTGAAGCCGTGCAATCTAGTTACAAGCTGGGGATGAGAACACAAAGTTCTTCCAAAATTATGCCAAAGGAAGGAAAACCTCCAATACCATCTGGAATATGCCCATGGAAGATGGAAGCATTCCAATTACCTTCAGACAACTCTCCCACTTGGGTTATACACACTTCAGACACCTCTTTAAGGCCCCCCAAGAGGCAACCATTGTTGAGATTGTCTGAGTTGCAGGACACTTCCCTAGATTTGTGGATTTGGATTCGATCAAGGATCTCATTTCCCCGGTCACATACGAGGAGCTAGAAGGAACGTTGAAATGGTTCAAAAAAGATAAGAGTCCAGGCTGGACGGCTGGACTATCGAATTCTACCTTGCTTTGTATGAACTCATTGGACTTGATCTACTTAAGGTGGTGGAATAATGCAGAACTTCTGGGCATATTTATGAGGCCATTAACTCCAATTTCATTGCCTTGATCCCTAAATCTGACTCCCCCACATCCTTCAATGATTTCCTCCCTATCTCCCTCTGTAACTGCTTGTACAAAATCATAGCCAAGATTCTTGCAAACCGGCTCCAACCCATTCTGTCTCGCCACATCTCCCCTAAAAAATTTGCTTTCCTTCAATAAAGACAAATTCATGAAGCTATTGGAACCGCTCAAGAAGCTCTCCATTATATCATGCACAAAAAGATTAAAGGAGCCATTCTCAAAATTGATCTTGCCAAAGCTTTTGATAGGGTCAGCTAGCTTTATATCAAAATGATTCTCACCCATCTGGGCTTTCCCCCTCCCTTCATCGACTAGATCATGTGCTGCATCAACTCGGCATCCTTCAGTGTCCTCATTAACAGCTCTACTTCCCATTTTTTCCATGCTGAGAGAGGCCTTCGGCAAGGATGACCTCTTTCCCCTCTAATCTTCCTGATTGTAATGGAGGGCCTCATCAGACTTATTGCATCAGCCAAGAGGGATGGACGATTACATGGGATGAAAATGAATGACCACTGCTACCTCACCCATCTACTTTTTGTTGATGATGTCCTCATTTTCCTAGATGAAAACCAGCAAGACTCATCTACTTTCCATGACATCCTCAATCTCTTTGCTATGGCCACCAGCATGAAATCAAATCACTCCAAATCCACCATCACCCTCTCTTATACTTCCCCCCATGAAGCCAGAATTGCTCATCAATATTTTCCGTTCCAACAACATCATCTGGAGGATGGCCTCAAATACCTGGGGTTTTGGCTCAAGCCCCACTGCTATCGAATTGCAGATTGGATTTGGCTTGTAATTAAAATTGAGAAGAGGTTGAAAAATTGGAACCATCGGTTCCTCTCAAGAGCAGGTTGCCTTGTCCTCATAAAATCTGTCTTGGAAGCTACCCCTGTATACTGGATGATGTTGGCTTGGATCCCTAAAGGAATTCTTGCCCACATATAGAAGATTTGTTGCAGATTCCTTTGGAATGGATATAAAGAGGGCAAGCCTTTTGCTTAGGTAGGATGGAAGCAAATCGCTCTACCTAAGAAATGGGGTGGTTGGGGACTAAAAGACCTCTCTGTTTTTGCTCATGCATTAGCAGCCAAGATGGGTTGGTCCTTCCTCACTTCACAGAATCTCTAGACCGAAGTCACATATCACAAAGATATCTGGCCACACCATCTCACGGACTGGATTCACATTCCAACCTAGCCTCGCACAGGGATTTCTATTGTTTGGAAAGCTATACTACATTCTATGCCCAACATGAGAGCAGGTCTTGCTTGGAAAATCAATGAAGGCAATATGGCCCAAATAGGCATGGATCCGTGGACCGGTGGGGGTAACATGCATCAGCTACCTCCAGAGCTCATACACTTCCTGAACCAAAGGCACAGCAAGGTGATCGCCCAGATAGCAGACATGGAGAACAACTTCATTTTCGAACAAGCATGGTTATCTGCTCGACACTTGCGCATTCCCGAACACTGGCAATAGACCTAGGAAGCCTATATTAATGCCCTTAATGAAGCTCATGTGTGCATAAAGGAGGGCCCTGATGAGCTCATATGGACCCTGGCAGAACATGGGAAATACTCCCCCAAAGCGGGCTACCCAAACCTCCTCTCTGACCACAAACCACCTGTTCTTCTAGACTGGTGGCGAAAGATCTGGAAGCTCAAAGTGCCTCCACGAGCTAGAATCTTTATGTGGAATGTGCTTAACAACAAGACACCTACCAGAGAAAATCTCATGCGTAGTTCTCACTATGGGATGCATTGGTGCGTCCTCTGTACACAGGTGGAGGAGACTAATGAACACCTATTTCTATTCTGCGCAATGAATGTACAGCTATGGCAACAAGTTTTACATCTCCTCTCCAAGCAGGGCAGATGGCACGGCCTCTCGATCCTTGAAGCATGGAACAACTGGATTGATGAGCATCAGGACAAAAAAACTCTATGTTTACCTCTTCTCATATGTTGGACAATTTGGCTGACAAGTAATGGTATCATTTTTAAAGGAAAACAAGAACAATGGCTACTCATAACAGCTAAGATCATTACCTCCTACCATGAAATCCCCAAGGAACCCCAACCTACTAAAATTTGATCTCATTCCTCTGAGACTATAGACCGCTCCATTCTGTGGGCATACTTCGATGGAGCAGCCCAAGCTCAAGGATGTGGGGGGGGTATCCTACTATACCTAACAGAACAACACCATTTCAAAATATAGCTGGGATTGGGGGAGGGAACAAACAACTTTGCAGAATTGATTACTCTCAGGCATCTACTGCATTTTGCACTGGCACACTCATGCATTAATCTACAGATTTTTGGAGACTCCAAAATCATCATAAACTGGTTCAACAATATAAATAATTGTCATGCTCATACACTTAGAAACATTCTGGATGAGATTATGGTTTTCAAGGCACAATTTAACTCTATCACCTGTCAACACATTTACAGGGAACATAACGAGGCTGCTGACAAATTATCCAAGGAGGCCTCGACACACCCAAAGGCTTGTGGATGATTCAGGAAGAACTCGGAGCAGAACAATATCAGTATTACCATCGGCCATACATAGACAGAGCATATCCTCGGGTGGACAGGGCCTAAATTTTTGGATGGTTTTTTCTACTGTTGATACTCAGTATCATTATATGTATATATTTATGTTTTAAAATTATCTGCATGCTAGACACGATGAACACCATGTGAGGTGAATATGTACAACTCTTTCTTGGCATGGCTTCGGCCAAAACTTATTATTTTTTTACAGATACTTGAACTGACCTTGGCCAGTAGTTATGCATATGCCACTGGCATCTACTATATGTAATTTTTCAAATTAATGGAAGATTACGATTTTTCCTTGGGAAAAAAAATATTTCATTATTATATTAAAGCACATAATATTATATTAATATTACATAAAAAATACAATATTTTATATGTTATTTTTTAATTAATACCACATTATAATTTATGTTGGAGAGGTAAATCCCCTCTACGGGTAGAGGCGATCCCTACTAGCCCAGCAGGGGTCTAGCAACAATCACACAATGCTGCTACGCATGTTCCTAATTACGATTAAACAAGAGGTAAAGAGCACCTACTTGGATTCCTGCGCTTGTCGTTTGACGAAGAGATGTTGCCTTCACTCCTCCGCTTCGGCTGGTCACAATCCTCCGCGATCTCCGCGAATAGATACCTGCAGACACGAAGGGGAAACAAACACAAGCGTGAAATCTAGTAAAAGCAACCATACATCAGTCAGAAAAGATGTAATTCACATTTAACCATTGCGTAGACAAATGAGAATGGAACAATAATAGCAGTCATCTATTATTAATCAGAATAGAGAAGAGTACAACCAAATGTTCTGACATCGGTAACCTTCTCAGGAGGGGCCAGTCAGCATGTATCTCAAGCATTCACCTTTGAGGATGATTCTACCAAGACAAACAACTCTCTCTCTCACACAAATAGCACAAAACAACCTTCCCTAAGCAATCAATCACTTCCACACCTAGCACACCACACCTATAGCAGCAATCTGAGCACTACAAGTTCTGTACAATCCAAGCTATTCCAAGCTAAGTCTAACTAGCTGCTCATGGTAATGGTGGAAGTTTATATAGGAGAAGGAGTCTCCTAAAAGGGTGGAAGGATGAGCTTATCCTTGAGGGAAACGGTTGCAAAGGGTCGAACAGTCATGCCATAGAAGGGAGTCGACATTCACAAAGCTAACAACCAAGCCTGGAGTTATCTGGAAGGCTGGTTGTTTGAACAAATTCGCCCAAACTGGATCAGCGTGGATAATGAGGAAACTGACGCGATGTCGCCGCGTCTACATAACTGGGACAGTCATGTCAGCGTGGAAGCACATGGGAAAGGCGCGCTGGCGACCAGCGCGGAAAAGTGATGTCCTTCCGAGCTGTCAGCGCATTGAATACACTATGGAGCGCCAGTAATCGCGGATATTTTGCAAACAGACGCGCTGGTGAATAAAACTTTAGGAGAATGGGTTTTTTGGGCCAGTTCAGAAGGCATGAAGCTTAGTGATTGGCACAGTAGGGTGACTGACAGGAAGGCAGTGACAAATTACTGTGTAACAGATGCCCCCTAAAGCATGAAGACCGAGAGAGTGGGAGGGGTGAAATGCTTTACAACACACGCCGAACTGGAACACCACCAGGAAGGACCGAAATATCTCTGATAATCAAGTACATGCAGTCTAGGCATGGGTGCAGCCATCCAAAAGACATGCGAAAAGGTCTGTAGAATGGACGCAGCCACCCAGCTAAAGAGACCATAATAATGATAAGGTATGGTCGCAGCCATCCATGAAGACTCAGGTATGGGCGCAGCCATCCAGCAATGAGTCATGTAATGATCATCCCCAAAATCGCAACCTGGACCATAACAGACAGGGATCCAGGGTCTTGCGCTCCGTCCCGATCCGAACAAAGTACAAGTTCAAGCATGTGAATACATGGGTTGAAGTCGAACATGCATGAACATCGTCTGATTACCAGTCAATGATGAAAACCGTTAACAGACGCGAGAGGTACCACCAATAATGACAATGGCCCTCAAGGTACTATAGGTACAATCCGCGGCATGTGAATCAATGAGCTGGTGTCGAACACCCACGGAATCATTCGATCGGAGGCCAATGATGTAAACCTCGCGTCGAACACGAAGAACCTGCCATTAGGGCATGCAGGCTCTAAGGCACCTGAAGGGAGTCTCTAAGTCACCTTCCCGGATAATGAGCTGAAGTCGACAGGAAGTGACTTTGATCGAAGGTGGGCCATAATGTTTCCCACATCATCGACGCGAGACAGAGAAAAAATGATTTGTGTGAGATATAAGGGAAGGTTGTACTAATGCAGAGGTCAACTTCTCTTGAACATATTGGCGGCACGACGGTGGATTTGGCAGTATTTGACATCAAATGAGCAGAGGTCATGGTGACAGAGCAATGAGCAGATGAGAGGTCAAAACAGGGTAACCCAAACCCACGGAGGCTAATGTGAAACGAGATGAGATATCCCCACCCAGACACGAATGCAGACTAGTGCCATGTTCAAGAGCGACATACTGCCGACACGACTACGATTACAGTTCCATTTTCCCCACCATTTCTGGCAGGTACCCCGATTATTTTTGGGTGACAAGCTTGACGGGGATAGCATATGCTTGAAGAGTGTCATTTCGACGATGTCCGATGTCATCAAGTGTTTAACGAGCCTGACAAAGGAAAAACTCGGCGTCTTTTCTTATTTAGAGAGTCTGAAAAGACAGCGGAAAAGGAGACTCCAGGGGGGGTCCTTTTTCGTAAAGTTGTGTCTCTCGAGCCCGAAAAAGTATAAAACAATGCCCGAAAGAACCGCCTGACCATTTCGATCGAGGAGTACTTTTCGTAAATAGTAACTTCGACCCGAAAAAGTAAAAAAGCAGTTGGAAGTACGTCGTTTTGGAGCCAATAACGAGTGCGAAACGACAAACACCCGACAATCTTTTTAGTTTAAACGGTCGAAAAAAGAGCTTTAAAAGTGACCGCCTCTCGTTCCGTTAACGAGTCGAGAGGGGGACTCGGCAATCTTTTCATCTTTAAACGGTCAGAAAAGAGCTGAAAGCAGACCTCCATTTTTATTCTCTTTAACGAGTCAAAAAGGGAAAAATACTCGACAATCTTTTCATATTTTATGAGTCAGAAAAGAGCTTAAAGGTGACTCATCCTAGAGGAACGAGTGGTATAAAGGGTAGCAACTGGTTCCGGCAATGGTGGAACTGTTCAAAACATGTAATGGTTAAGAGGCTGGCTAATAAAACCACTCATCGCTGCGGTTCCTCAGGAAAGGATAAACAACCAAGTGAGAGCATATGATCGGCTAAAGAGATGGTAGCAATGGAATGAAACAATCAAGGCTCATCTAGCAGAATTCAGCGGATAAAAATGGAAATCACGAGATGTAAATCGGGTATGGGTTCATTTTTACACAAGCTTGAACTGTGGAGAACTTTGCTTGGACTCGGTTTCATGTTTACACAAGCTTGAAATGAAAAACTATGCTTGTTATAAGTTCGCATGCCCCCAGCATAGTGTCGCAAAATGAGGTACATGCCCCCCAATCTTCATTGCATTCAACACAGTGGATGGAATGAAGATTCACCTTTGAGAGCTTAGAAAGACTCGACTTGGATTTCACGAGATCTTAATCAAAGACTCAATTGGGAAAAGGGGTTGTTTCATTTTTTAATGAGGTTGACACAGTAAAAGAACTATCCTCATAACCCTTGTTTCATTTTTTAATGAGCTTGACACAAGATCAGGAACTATGCTCCAACCAGTCCCAATTTCATTTTTTAGGGAGCTTGGCATAGGAAAGTGAACTATGCTCCGCCCGAACTTCATCATAATGAACAGGAAGTCGGGGCTTCCAAGAGTGGCGCTCCGGGTGGGAGGTCAATATCTTGGAAGTCAGGACCCAATGCCCCCAGGACACTATGCACGACGGCGACATTGCTGGATATAGGCACGGGGGAGGTGGCCACGTAGTTGATCTGGGGTGAGACAGATGCAACAAGTGGATGAAAACCAGGAGGGAAGGACAATTGTGTCGGAGGGGCTTGTGGACGAACGAACGATAATTGATCGATCGTCACTATTCTTCCATCATGTGGAAAGCAAACCACACGGAAAAGTGAAGAAACAAGGGCTCCCATGGCATACACATAATCACGACCAAGGAGAAGACTGAAGTCTAAAGAACCTTGGGTAACTGAGATGTCTATATAGACAGTCTTGCCCCCCAAAGTAATAGGAAACTTTGGAAGGATCCCTAATGGCTGACTCGTTCCTCCGTCAAACGCGGTGAGATGCGGTGCGACAGGTACAAGCGATGGGGAACCCAAAGCTCGCCAAGTAGTAACGGGCATAAGACTAACTGATACTCCTTCGTCTAACACAGTGCCAGGCAGCGCCTTATTGCAAGCATAGGCGGTGACCCAGAAAGGCACGTGGGGTGGAAGGGGAGGGGTAGTCAAACGACTCCAATCAAAGGAAATGACTGAACTACTTGGTGGGGGAACCATATGGTTGCCCCCCTGCTCGGAAAGAACCGAATCTAAATTCTCCGGAGAGGTTTCAGGAGAACCTTTATCAAGCTCAGGAGAATCTGAGGAGACGAGAAGAACATGAGAATTTTGCTCTTCCGAAACAGAGTGCTTGAGAGGAGGTGAACTCGAATCAACACCCTTTCCGACGAACGGCGGGTCTGGAACAGGCTGGGGACAGCCAAGTTCAGGAAGAGGAGCCTGGACAAGAGAGGAATCTGAAGCAATCTCTTTGTCAACAAGGGCGCGATCTACAGTTGTAGAAAGACGTTGATAACCGGCGGGAAATGGATTCGGAGGAGCAGCAAGACTTTCCAACACAGCAGAGGCTTTATCCATGAGGGGACAAAGGTGAAGGGGATGTTTGCCTTCACAAAGTCGACAGGGGATTCGAAACTTCCCTTTATCCTTACCATTCCCAACTGATGAGGTAGCATCGCCATGATCATTAGTGGACGATGAAGGGCGGGCCGGATCGTGGGACCAAACTTCTAATACCCTGGGAATGCCAGGACAATCACGAAGCAGATGGTCCTCCCTGCATAATCGACAAGGAAACTTAACCTTCCGCGGAGGAGCAGAAGGTGACCCGACTTCAGGTGTACTGGAGTGGATAGCTGGACTTGAGAGGGGGACTGTGTGTGTAGGCTCTCCCTGAGGGGACTTCTTCTTCTTAGCCACCTGGTTACTCACATCGAGAATTTCACCAGGCAAAGTAGAAGAGGACGACGTAGAAGTAGGCGTCGAAGGGGAGAGATCCACCTTAGGATCAACATGATGTTGTTCAAGTGGAGGGACTGATGGACTAACAGCCGATACGGTAGGGACCAAAGAGGTTGAAAACAACCACACAGGCAACACGACAGTTAACCCTGGTAGGGACAACGTCGCCATATACGGAGCACCAACATTCCCAAGAGGAGGGAATTGTCCTGGATTCCCATCAGAGGGGGAACCTGGGTTAGTGAATCCCGGAAAAGTTGCCATAGCAAACGAAAACGAAACCTACTCAAGCTAACGCACACGAGATCTAATCAGGTGATGTTATCGTGGCCGAATAAATTTTTAAGACACAGGAACTGAACTTGACCTTTTCATGTTTCAAGAGTCGAGAAAAGGACGAAAAGATGACTCTAGTCTCCTTCGAATGTTTAATGAGCACGAAGTGACAAGACGCTCACTTACACCTTTTCATTTAGGGAGTCTGAAAAGGATCAAAAGTGACTGCTCTGGAATTCTAGGTAGAGGGTGTGCCAAACTTTTCGCAAAACCACAGAATACTTTTTAGGGTACGGGTGGTCAATCTTCGTGAATGCTGTGTTCACTGCATTGCGAATCGTAGGGCGGCTGACTCGGCTTCCTATGGATAAAGGATAAAAGCCTAGTGGGGTCTCCCTATATATGCGACGGTACGTGGGAGCACAGTCCGTGTTAGACCACTATCGAGTCACAGAAGGAGGAATCACCCAACCTAATGTGAAACAACAGTGACTATGTTTAAAGACGCCGGAACACGTCTCTAACCTAGACCTCTAGATGCTTGCGTTTAGTTCCAATGCGTTTTTAGATTCATTCGGTTCATTTTATAGTTGATCTTGAGATTAAGTTTCGATTTCAGGCTCTATCGTATGTTCTCTCACAATTACCTAGATGCCAACTACATGCCAAAGAATTTCATTTTGTTCGATGAATTCTAGCTATGAGAGGGTAAAGAATTTTGACCAAACAAAACAAATACAAGCAAACAAGCAACCTAATGCAGCTAAAAGCAAGGAAAGGAAACTTTTTCTTTTGAAAATGCAAATCAACGAAATGTTCTTTTCCTTTTCAATTCTCAAAGCAAAGCTACTAGTTTGATTTTCTTCCAATGGCACAAAGCATCTAAATGAATTTGGAGGAACCGGAACACCAAGCAAATCACTTAATGAAAGCACACAAAGTTCCCAAAACATCCAACGAAGGCTTCCAAATCAAAAGGAAAACTAAGTTCTGCACGAGCTATGTGATCTAAGCTCGGCAAGACAAGCAAGGATTGCAAGCAAGGAGGAAGCGAATGTGAACTGATCGATCCAAACAATCGTAATCTATGCTTGGTAGTGAAGAAATCGAATCAACATAAAAAAAAAGTGGTTCAATAATTGACACTAAAAATCAACCAGCAACAAGCAGTGAAAAAGCCTCAAGCAAATCAATAAGAGGGTTGTGGATGAATGTTGAATAGACAAGTAACCCAAGCAAATGATTTCTCGATGAAACTTCTAAAGGGCTAGGTCACATGGTCTAAAAACACAAGAGTCACTCGAATGAAATCAAAGAGAGAGCATCCCTTAACCAAAAAGCAATCAAAACAAGCTAATGAGGGACAAGAAACCACAGGGGATAAGAAAGATTGATGAATTCAGGAGATAAAGTTATAAAAACAACTTTTCAGGAGTCAGCGCAAGTTTTACACTAAAAACCCATGTCAGCGCAACTTTTACACAGACCACCCGAGCTGTCAGTGCGACTTTTGCCCAAAAAACCGAGCTGATCTCAGAAAAACACAGTCATCGCGGAATTAAGCTAGAAACCCAAGGTCAGCGCGGGTAGAAAGCTAGCAAGTTGCGCTGACATCGCGACTATACACGTCTTTTCCGCGCTGATCCGATTTTCCAGGATCGTCGCGACTGTTAGGCGTATTTACGCGACGAACAGGATGTTGCAAAAGGGTGAGCGCGATGTCAGCGTGACTGTTAAAATTAAATCCGCGATGGAGCTCAAAAATAGTGACAGGCAAATCAAAACTCCCAAATCAAAACAGCCAATCTTTCAATCAAACAGGGGCATCTCCCAGATCAACCCAGGAAACGCAAAAGACTGATAATTAATCCCCAATTTCAAAAAGAGAGCAATCAAATTCAAACACAAAGATGGACTCAAGAGACAAAAAGGCTGATCCCCAGCGGAGTCGCCAAATTGTTGGAGAGGTAAATCCCCTCTACGGGTAGAGGCGATCCCTACTAGCCCAGCAGGGGTCTAGCAACAATCACACAATGCTGCTACGCATGTTCCTAATTACGATTAAACAAGAGGTAAAGAGCACCTACTTGGATTCCTGCGCTTGTCGTTTGACGAAGAGATGTTGCCTTCACTCCTCCGCTTCGGCTGGTCACAATCCTCCGCGATCTCCGCGAATAGATACCTGCACACACGAAGGGGAAACAAACACAAGCGTGAAATCTAGTAAAAGCAACCATACATCAGTCAGAAAAGATGTAATTCACATTTAACCATTGCGTAGACAAATGAGAATGGAACAATAATAGCAGTCATCTATTATTAATTAGAATAGAGAAGAGTACAACCAAATGTTCTGACGTCGGTAACCTTCTCAGGAGGGGCCAGTCAGCATGTATCTCAAGCATTCACCTTTGAGGATGATTCTCCCAAGACAAACAACTCTCTCTCTCACACAAATAGCACAAAACAACCTTCCCTAAGCAATCAATCACTTCCACACCTAGCACACCACACCTATAGCAGCAATCTGAGCACTACAAGCTCTGTACAATCCAAGCTATTCCAAGCTAAGTCTAACTAGCTGCTCATGGTAATGGTGGAAGTTTATATAGGAGAAGGAGTCTCCTAAAAGGGTGGAAGGATGAGCTTATCCTTGAGGGAAACGGTTGCAAAGGGTCGAACAGTCATGCCATAGAAGGGAGTCGACATTCACAAAGCTAACAACCAAGCCTGGAGTTATCTGGAAGGCTGGTTGTTTGAACAAATTCGCCCAAACTGGATCAGCGCGGATAATGAGGAAACTGACGCGATGTCGCCGCGTCTACATAACTGGGACAGTCATGTCAGCACGGAAGCACATGGGAAAGGCGCGCTGGCGACCAGCGCGGAAAAGTGATGTCCTTCCGAGCTGTCAGCGCATTGAATACACTATGGAGCGCCAGTAATCGCGGATATTTTGCAAACAGACGCGCTGGTGAATAAAACTTTAGGAGAATGGGTTTTTTGGGCCAGTTCAGAAGGCATGAAGCTTAGTGATTGGCACAGCAGGGTGACTGACAGGAAGGCAGTGACAAATTACTGTGTAACAATTTATAACAGAGTTTTTTTCTAGTATGGATCTCTGTTGGCTTCATGTTTTCTTTCATCCTTAGGTTTCTTCATTTTGTCATATATATTACTGCTTAATGGATGAATTTTTCCATATTTCAACTTACATTCTTGATGATGAGCCACATATGATGGCTCAAAACATTGAAGAAAAAAATAAACCTAACGCGATGACTCCAAAAATAATTCAACACAATATTTATTGTCTTGTATCCCAAATTTCCATTTTTTTTAAGCAAGAAAAAAATGATATATATATATATATAGATATATATATAATGGGATCAAATTACATATAAAGTGATTCCAGAGACCATATCAGATACAACATATCAATCCTGAGCGAGATCTCGCTACCCATCCAAATCATCATACATCATATTAATCCAACAGTTCCAGATGAGATGGCCCAGAAAATTTAGCCATAATATACAGTGAAAAAAATAAATATGTAAACAATTATGAAGCCGTATTTTATTCCACGTGTGGGTAAAGCATATGTTCTACATACTCCATAATATAAACATCAATGCCACAGTAGTAAGAAAAAGACCAGGGATATGTACAAACATATATAAGATAAGCATATAATGTCAAAAAAAAAAAAAAAAAAATAACAGCTATAGTCACCCAGGGAATGGAAACACTCCCACGTCGAATATAGTGGCTTCGATCTTGACCATAATGTGCATACCATCCAGTTGCACCAGTAGACCCTCCTTTGATAATCGATCAGCTTTTTGGTTGAATTCCCTTCCTATATGCATAATCGAGGAATTCCGGAATAAAGTCCATAGATTATTAATTTTCCAGAGCCATCCACAGAGTGTATGTTGTTCAATTTTAGCATCACCCAATACATGCTGAACAAGGATTTTTGAATCACCAAATATATGCATAGTAGGGATATTGAGAAAGTGTGAAAACCATAGCAGTCCCCATAGAGCCATCACTTCTGACTTTGTATTAGTACCAGTGCTTGCCTGCCAATGTACCCAAAATTAATGTACCCAAATTTGCATCCACATGTATTCTTTTGTGCCGCCCCGTCAAAAACACCAACCATGTATACCATTTCAGGGCATGGTTTCTTACGTGGTTCTCTATTGGGCCCTTTATCATGAGAAAAACCCATAACATGTGAAGAGATAGTACGTTCATAAACCAAACTAAAGTTGTCCTGTGAGTTCTCAAAAAAAAAAAAAATTCTCCATTTCTAGATCATCCAATATAGAGTAGGTGGAATACTCCTCCAATAAGTTTTCTGAGAACTCCACCATATCATGCAAGTCTAGACATTGTCAAAACTGATACATGGAAAACCAATTGTATGGGCCAATTTTTGCCATACCTGGACCGTGTAGGGGCATTTGAGAAACAAATGAACATCATTCTCCTCCACATTCCTGCAAATCACACAAATGCTTGGCCCATGCCAATTCCTCTTTTGAAGAATTTTACCATGTGAGATTTTTGTTGCGACATACCAACCAGAAAAAGAGGATGATTTTCATGGGAGTGTTTGTTTTCCAAAATTTGTAGAATTCAATTAACTCCAATTGTTGGGACTCCCTTCCGCAGAGGTTTTTATATGCATCAACCACCATGATGTTCCCCCCCTTCATCTTACCAGACCATACAATCCAATCACTAATGTCCTCACGACATATGCCAATGAAGTTCATGTGTGTGCAAGTCCATTTCCATTTCACTGCCATTGGACCAACCAAACCCAACTCATTGACCCCCTTCCAAGAAGGACATGGACCCCTCCATGAGTCAATGGCTTGGCTCCAAAAAAATATCCCACGACCATTTAAAAAACGGATAAAGACCTCCGGAATGTGGTGATCCACCCCATAGCCCAGTATGTGATCAGATCCCATAATTATGTTATTTCCCGACTCCATGGTCCATGCAAGGTTCTGTAAAAAAAAATTCTCTACTTTTCTGAAACTATTCCAGATGGACGAGCCCATTGAGATGCCAATTGTTCTTATGCGATACCATATCCTGAAGTCCTGGTCCTTTTGGTATTTGTACCTGATGATCTTTCCCCAGGTACCTTCACCAAAGATCCACCTCCATAGTTATTTAAGCAATAACACCCAACCAAAACGTCTCATGTTCATAATGCCCCATCCTCTCATACGCTTTGGGAGTGAGATTTGTGACATCTTAACCAAATGGAATTTAAATTTGTCCCTACCACTAGACCATATAAACTTGGCCATAATCCTATCTAGGCATTTCACAATAGTTATGGGAAGATGATAGAGATGTGCCTAGTATACAATCAACTGCATCAGAACAGTTTGTGCCAGGATGATATGACCTCCCAAAGGTAAACATCTAAATTCCCAACCTGATATTCTTTTGAAGAATCGATCTGCAAGCCACAACCAATCTTCCACCTTATAGCCACATGGCTTGATATGGAAACCCAAGTATTTCATAACGTTCATCATTTGGCCTACAGCCACCCCAAAAAGACCTTTTATATACTCAACAATCTCCATATCACACATATCATGGTATATAATAGATTTCTGGAGATTCATATAAAGACCAGTTGCACTTGCGAATATTGAAAATATGTGAAATAGAGACAACCAAGCAAATCGATTAAGCATCCGAATAATAAGCACATCATCCACAAAAAAACTATGTGAAATATCAATGTCATTTCCCATGTGCAATGCCAAGAATTGTCCTTCAACCACTGCCTTTTTGATATGTCAACTCAATCCATCCATCACCAGGATAAAAAGGAGCGTCGAAAGCGAGGAACCCTACTGAAGACCCCTTCTGGCCTTGAAAAAATTTGAGGAATATCTGTTGATGATGACAAAATAATTGATATTTGTGACGCAGGCCATAATCCACTGCACTTCCCTGGGTTGTATTCCAATTTTATGTAGGACTAATTTGAGATATCCCCAATCCATGCAGTCATATGCTTTTTTTAAATCCACCTTCATAATGGTAGCATTTTGTTTTTAGTGTGGATCGAATGTATGCACTCTTGGGCTATAGCAACGACATCATGAATTTGCCAGTTTTGAAGAAACTCGAACTGTTCTTGAGTGATATAGTGAAACAGGGTATTCTTCAAACGAGCCACAATCATTTTGGAGATGACCTTGTAAATAATATTATAGAGAGAGATGGGCTGGAAGTCAGAGAAAGTATCCGCAGGGCACCGCTTCAGAATAAGAGCAATGTAAGTGGAGTTAATATGCGGATGTATATATCCCCGTGTCCTCGACTCCTCGACCATGCCAAGTAGGTACTGTTTGAAAAGATAAAAAAAATGGGAGAAAGCCTCCACTGCCCACCCATCTGACCCCGGGATTTTATCGCCCTTAATAATTTTAAAATATTCAGGAGCTCATCCTCAGTGACAGCTCAAAAGAGTTCTCAATTTGCTTCTGCATCAAACATGTTAGCATATAATTCCACACTCCAATTTAGATCCTCATCATATATCTCATTCTGTTGGCTGTATGATCTAGGTGGATGTTGGTGGCCACCCACCTAGCCCACTTGGACCCACACAACTGTCTCTTTCAATTTTGCAGTTTCCTTAATTATAGCACAATTTACTATTTTTGGCAGCTTTTCGGGTCCTGAACTTCAGGTTTGAGACCCTAAACGACGTTTTTTGGGAGAACTAGGAGCAACATTGATCCATGGACCGATGTTTCTCACTCAAAAGTTGTCATCCTCGAATAGATATTTCTAACGAGGTATTGTGCGCGTCAAACAGATATTGTATGCCAAAGTTACGACCCCGAGAAATTGATGTACTAATTTAGCCAAAACGGAGCCCATAGTTTGGCGCTTCATCTCCTAGCATTAGGTTTATGGATGTTTAGGGTTTCCATTGTTTCTAAACAATAAGTAGGCCTTCGAGCCTCATTGTAAGATAGTTCAGAGGCATGTAGCTGCCACATCTCTTCTTAGAGATAAGCTACCATCGCCCGAGCTAGTTTGTTTCAATTTCTGTTTGTAAGCATATTTCAATATTTTACATGAATGAAATGAAGTATTATTTCTATTGCATATCTATATTTATGGTCATGTCTATAATTTGTTGCATTCTTGTTTAAATTTGGATCAGTGATATCAAAGCGGTCTGCTCTTTCTCTGTTTTTCTTTGCATGTCCCCAACGAGGTCGGGATATAAGGAGTTAGGGCTTGAACTGGTCGAACCTTTGAAAGACTAGCCTCGCAAATCCTGACGACCTCCTATGGCAGATGAAAAGAAAGACGAGGGGGCAAGAGATCCTATCAAAATCTTGCTCGAAGAGGCCCTCGAGCGACAAAGGAACGCGATGATGGACAACTTTGCCCAGATCCTTCAGCAGCTACCCAGGGGCAACACATCTACTTCCAGCAGCTACTCAGGAAGCGCCACACCCTTTAAGGTACAAGTTAACTTTGAAATCCCCATATTCGAGCGTCAAATAAATGCAGAGGTCATAGATAAATGGTTAAATCTGTTAGATGGTTATTTTTATGTTCATGATTTTTCGAGCCGGGAAAAGATCACTTTTGCACTTCTCAAAGCAGCGTCCCATGTCAAGGACTGGTGGGAAACCTACTGCGAGCAGAAGGATGAAATTAAATGCTCAATGTTTTTAGCTGCACCCACTTGGAATTCATTCCGGGATGTCATCAAGGAGCAGTACTACCCTGTCAAGATCTATGAGGACAAATACATAAAGTGGACCACGTTGCGGTAGGGAAGGGATCAAGATGTGCCGGAGTTCACAAATATTTTTCATACCCTTCGTACAAAGTTGGGTATCAAGGATTTTGAGCTGCATTTCGTACTAAAAAATTGCGGTTGCCTACACAGGTACATCCAGGATGAGATGGAGTTCTTGGACATCTCCTCGCTCGGTACGGCATACCGATACGCTGTTAAGATCGAGCAGAAGTTTAAACAAAAGAAGCAAGACTTTGGATCTGCGAATCCGAAGAATAAAGGATAGAGCCAAGGCGAGGAGACCTAAGACAACCCATCAAAGTCGCAAGAAAAGAACAACACCATGAAGTCAAAGAAGGACACAGGAAAGTGGTTGAGTTCCATAAGAGCCCCACTCATGACCCAAGTGAGTGTCGGACCAAGCAGTCGCTGGTGGCCGAGTTGAAGGCTTCAGAATCAGATGCACGTTCTGACCCTAAGTCAAAACCCAACAAGGGGAATAACAAAGGGAAGCAAATCATTGATGTAAAGCCCAATGCCACTGTTGCCACTGCCAAGGTCCAGAAGAATGAGCCCGAAGATCTAGAGGAGGGGGAGCGTATTTTCCACTCACAAATGTGGGTGAAGGGTTCGCCGATGCAATTCATTATCAATAGTGGCAGCCAAAAGAACCTCCTTTCAGCAAAGGTCATGAAGCAGCTGGGACTACCAACAATACCACACCCGTAACCGTACAACATCGGGTGGCTTCACCAAGGACGAGATCTTCGAGTTCGCCAGCAATGCCGCCTTCCCTACAACACCAAGCCCTTCACAAATGAGGTATTGTGTGAGGTTGCACCGCTTGATATTTGCGATGTATTATTAGGAACCATACTTGTGGAAGCGACATGTTGTGTATGAGTCAAGACCTCGCGCTGTTACTATTTATTTGTGTAATACATTATACAAGATACTGGAGGTAGCCCCACCTACCGCCACTTCTTTGATCTCTGCTAAGAAAGGCAGTAAGATAATGTCCTAGACTAGGAAATTTATTTTGTCTGGTTCACCCTCAAAGTAAGGGGAAGATCATAGCCACATCCATGGCCCCTGGGAAGGGTTCCTCCATGCAGCAAAAGCAGGTGGATACAGTCATGACAAAAGACAAGGACATCTTCTCCTCACCCACTAGGGTACCGTTGCACTATCAGGTCAAGCATTCATTCGATCTGACTTCCGGAGCACCTCTACCCAACGGGCTGATCTATCACCACTCCATTGTGGAAAATGCCAAGTACAAGCAACGACACGATCAATAGCGGGTGCCACATAAGTTTCAGGTGGGCGACAAAGTTTGGTTGCACCTGCAAAAGGAACGCCTTACAAGAGCCCATCAGAAGCTTAGACCACTCCAATACGGTCCTTACACCATTACCAAGGTTGTGGGAAACAATTATTTAGAGCAAAACATTCCCCCATTCCTTGGCTTGCACCAAGTGTTCAATGTGGACCGCCCTCGACCATTCTTCCCACCATTATTGGAAACATCAGAGATTGCAGAACAACTTACCAGGGACCAATTTCAATAGAAGTTTCTGCATCTGATGGAGGCACACAACGCAATGGGGACCATTGCTTCCTAAGGGGGGAGGAATCATCCAGGTGGATGTTCGTGGCCTCCCACCTAGCCCACTTGGACCCCCACAACTATCTCTTTCAAATTTTCAATTTCTTTAATTATAGCACAATTTACATTTTTTGGCAGTTTTTCGGGTCTTAAACTTCCGGAGCCGTTTTGAGGCCCTAAATGACATTTTTTTTGGAAAACTGGGAGCAACATGATACAATGGACCGTTTTTTCTCACTCAAAAGTTGTATTCCTCAGATAGATCTTTCTAACGAGGTATTGTGCGCGTCAAACAGAGTTTTAATGCCAAAGTTACGACCCCGAGAAATTGATATACCAATTTACCCAAAATGGGGCCCAAAATTTGGCGCTTCATCTCCTAGGGTTAGGCTTTTGGATGTTTAGGGTTTTCCAATGTTTCTCAACAATAAATAGGTCTTCGAGCTTCATTGTGAGACAGTTCAGAGGCATGTAGCTGCTACATCTTTTCTTAGAGATAAGCTACTATCGCCCGAGCTAGTTTATTTCAATTTTTGTTTGTAAGCATATTTCAGTATTTTACATCAATGAAATGAAGTATTATTTCTATTGCATCTCTATATTTATGGTCATATCTGTAATTTTTTGCGTTCCTGTTTAAATTCGGATCACTATAGGCCTTCTGAAAATGTGAGACAACAGCTTTACAAACAACGTTTTGCGCAAGACACGAAATCCCATCGGCATCTTTAATCCCCCCGATAGTATTAATTTTCTATCTGTGATTAGCAAATATGTGGAAGAATTTTGTGTTCTGGTCCCCCTCCCGAATCCAAATGGCCCTACTCTTGAGGCCCTAGGTGGATTCAAAAATGGAGGTATGTGCTTCTTCTTAAGCTCCACTCCGTGAATACGGCAGCATGTAGCATTTAGGAGATCATGTGAAGCCATTTGGGAGCTAATGACCTCCAAGTGTCTAATGTTGTCTTGTAATTCCTAATTTATAGCATATTTCTTCCTCTTCAGCCATGCTTTTACCTCCCCACAGAGTAAACCAAGCTTATCCAACAAATGATCCATGTGAGATAGACCCTGTTCCACATCTCAAGACTAGACAGAGTGAACAAGATCATTAAAGTTTGGGTCTTCCAACCACACCCAGTAAAATTTAAAAGGAATACCTTTCCTGTACTCCTCCCGCTGCCATTGTAATAAAATGGGCCGATGATCAAAGATAAAACTGTTGATCACCACAGATTGAACATTGCCTAGGTGCTCCACAACCTGTTCATGCATAATGAAATGATCAAATCTCTTTGCAATGTATGTCGTCCCCGCTCGGTCGTTATCCCAAGTAGGAATCACTTTTGGTGGTAAAATATCCACATAATTGGACTCCATAATAACGTCTCTGATCACCTCCGCCATAGGGTCAATTTTCCTGGAGCATCCCCATACCTCATCTAGGCCAATCATGCAGTTCATGTCCCCCGCAATGATGAAAAACACCATCCCAAATATCCTAGATGAGATCAGTTTGTCCCAAAAAATAGGTCTATTTTTGTATGGAGCATACATGTTGAGGATATGTATGCGACCAGAGAGACCTCTAATATGACCATCAAGAAGGATACCAACAATACATGAGAAAGCCATAACCCTGACTAACTATATATATACAAAAAGATCTGCTAACCAACATTACATTATGCAGTACATTATGCCCAAGTATTGGAAAATTCCAAGTGAAGTAGAAAAACCATAAGTAAACTAAAACCATTAAGAGGACATGGAAATATCAATAGTTCCTCCAATGGATGGATGACTAGAGGTGCAGGATTTGGTTTGTTGTAAAGATGTTCCTTAATGCTAGCTATCATGTTCTTTTACTCCCAAAGGAGTAATTATAAATCAGATTGATCATTTCATTGATTTCTAAAATTATTTTTTGTGACATTAAATCTTCCTATAATAATTCATGAAAATAATTATAATTTTTTGCATAAAATATTAAAACATATTTTAAAAATCCCATAGGGCGAGAGAAGATGGTGACATGACGTTCTACTAAGGCACTCCATGATGAAAATGTCACTAGTTTGAAACTCCATGGACAAAAATCTAGTCATGCTAAGGATTGGTGTGGCCCAGGCTAGGTGCGGTCCCCAGGTGATTTTGAAAGCTTAGATGGCATTGGTCGTGGCTACTCAAGCCACAGGTTGGGCATTCAAGTCATCTCAAGGCTCACATTACCTAGCAAACAAAATAAATAAATAAAACATATTTAAAATAAAATAAAATTTAAAGAGACATTGAAATCAATTTCAATGATTTTCTCATGTAGTATAAATATAATTAGATTAGAAGACCATCATTGATGTGATTCTATGAACATTAAAACATAATCATCATTGAGAGGTATCCCATGAGCATCAAACTATAATAATCATTGTGAGATGCCTCATTTCATCCCATGGGAATTAAAGCATAATAATTACTGTAAGGAATCCTATCGAGCACTATAATTTCAAGCTATTAATATTTATCAACTACAAATGATGTGGTCCACAAATAAAAACATTAATTCCAAATATTTGTTAATATGATTGAAAAACCTAGTTAACAAAAGTTCCATTAAAGTAAGTATATATTAATTTTAATTTTAATTTTTTCAAACAATAGAAATTTAAGGTTTGATTTTTTTAATATTGTCATTTTAAAATCCCATGGGGCGTAGAATAGATGGTGATGGGATATGATGTTAAGTCACTCTATGAAGTGAAGGTCATCGGTTCGAAACTCCATCGGAAAAAATCCAGCGATGTTAAGGGTTGGTGTGGTCCAAACTAGGTGCGATCCCTGAGTGATTTTGATGGCTTAAATGCCCCAAGGTGATAGTTTCTAAATCCACATGTCAAGCCTGAAGTAATATTTGGAGAACTCAATGAACTTGACAAAAAAAATTATCAATTAAATACATATTTTAAAATAAATATTTCCTATATGAAATAATCATCAACTTTGCGATATCTCAATTAATGCTTAGTGATTAAAAAACTAACATGTTAATATAATACAACATAAGTTGGGTACAATAAATACATATTTCCTATATGAAATAATCATCAACTTTGCGATATCTCAATTAATGCTTAGTGATTAAAAAACTAACATGTTAATATAATACAACATAAGTTGGGTACAATAAATACAATAATAAAAATATCTGAAAAATTATTTTATGTTTGTATTATTTAATGTATTTTCAATATGATAATTATAAATGGTTGTTAATTATGTATTTTGAATATAATAATTATAAATGGTTGTTAATTTTTTATCTTAAACATTATAAAATGAAGGGAAAAAGAATATAGTAGGGCAATTATAAATACTCATAATAAAATGAAACATTCATAATATAAATGTTGGAACAAAATATTTACATATCACTTTTTGTTTTCATCATCGCGATTTTCTTCCTTGCTTGGCATCTTAACATTATTGTTCTCATAAATGTTTTTTCATCTTGGATCATGTCTCAACACTATCCACCAATTCCATCTAACACATCTAGGTAAGAAAACTTTTGGTTGTTGTGTTTTGAGGAAACATGAAACTCCTTAATTTCAACCCACGTTTTTGAAGAGTTATTACATATTAGCCCACTATCATGATGTTAATTTATATTTATTCGATCAAAAGGTATACCACCACTTGCAACTAAAAATGACACATTGTAAAAATGAGAAGTCCACTTGTAAGATATCTTGCATATTTCCATTGTGGCCTAAATTCACCTCTATTAATTTTTTATCACAATGGTTAGCACGACTAGCTAGGTCAATCTTGACTTCCACTCCACAATCTTGTGTGATGTATCCATCATTGACATCCTGAATGTGAAAATGGTGCCCATATTCCCACATAGATAGGAACAAATGCACCCATAAAAATGCGAAGAAAGAATGGTGTCATATATCTAATAACTTGACCATTAATAAAAACATAATATATGTCACAATTCAAATGTGCATTATAAATTCCACATGGTGCTTAGAGATATTATTACAAATTTATTGCATTCCATCCATGTGTTTAGTGTATTCTTTTCTGCACACGAGTAACAACTAGACATGCCATATTTCTCTGTGATTTGGTCAACTACCCAAATGCTGGGATAAGTCTTTGGCACGTTTTTTTTAAATGATTAAGGCATGCTTCTACCATTCAACCTCTAAACCATTTCCTATCACTATCTCATTTCATTCTTTTCTCTTCACACAAGATAACCCATTGTTTTGTAGCCTTCATGTCGTAAGGAATGAATTTACTAACGACATCAATTTTTGAATTCACTGGTATACAAGAATTCCAAATGAATAGTATGAGATCAAATATGTATTATGAACTTTTAAAGTGGTTGCTACGTATAAATTTGGAAAATGACATGTGACTTACTTTTTATCGTGCATGTTGTCAATTTATGGCTCATGTATTATGTACCCCTCCACCACATAGCCCTTTGGTTTTGGATTTTGGTAAATAGACCCCTTCAATTTTTTCATATGTCTCTCTAAGAAGAACATCCAATGAAACGAGGGAGCCCCAAATAATTTAACCTTATCAAGTAGGTGGATTAGAAAATGGACCTACAAGTCCATAAAACTCATTGGTAGTTCCTTCGTAAACATACAAACAATCTCCACTATCTCTCAAAGATGCCATGGAACTGTTGGAAAATACTGATAGGTGGGGGGTGAATCAGTATTCCTTAGCAATTAACACTTTTAAATATTTTCAGAGCATTAGTTAATCTTCAATTATCATTAATGTTTATGCAGTAACAACAGTGAATAAAAGAACATAGGAGGCACAAAAATTTTAGGTGGAAAACCCCCTCCGGGTCAAAAACCACCAAACGTTTTTCTAATAATTCTTTAATCTTCAACTCCAATTGAAAAGAAAGCTCCAACTTCCTAGAATCTAGAAAAGAATTCTTCTCCAGCTCCCACTAGATGGACGCTCAAATGCCCGAGATTCTTTAGTAGTCATATGAATGGATGCCGCAACACCCAATGAGCTATAACTCACCCTAGCACCACCCTACCACCCTGTAGAAGAATAAAAGAAGAATGGACTCCCGTACAAGGGAAAATGGTCCACTTTATAATGATATATAATGATGTAGAAGAATACGACACACTAGACCATAACCCAAACCATGACACAACCATCTAATGATGATCCTAGACCTCCCGACACTGCCTCTTCAACTCTTGGCAGATAAACACTTGTGCAACTTTTACAAAGATGCTTTTACAATGACTCTGTACAATGATACTTTTACAATGTCTATATGCAGTGCTGCCCACTTGATGACTTCATGTGGTGAACTTCTTGCTGCTGTTATGTACCTTGATTGCTACTCTTGTCATGCTACCCTTTCTCATTCTTCAGAACATTAGATTATGCATTGTGTCTTCTCTTGATGAATATATAATACCTGCAAAAATTCTTCAAGGAAATATCCATGACATGATAATAGCAAAACTTACCTCATCCTGCAGAGCATATGTTAGTGCTAAACAAAAAATAACAAATTAGAATACAAAGAACCTAATGCAATTAAGAGATGAACATGCATATACAGAAGATACTTACCTGTATCTTACCTCTACTACATCATTTTGTTGCACCTTGCTTTTTGCTGCCCTAGAAAGTCTGGTCCTTTGCACCCCTTGACAACACTTGATCTAGATTTTCTTGCCTTCTAGAAGCACGATATTTAATTTGATGTATCTCTGCGATTTCAGATCCCCAACATGTGATATTCAGTCCTGTATAATCCCTATGAGTCTCCTTTCCAATGCCACGGGTCTGACCCAATTTGGACTCTTCAAGACAAAGTTATGCCCAATCTCTCACAATGACCTAATTATGGACTAGTTCAGTAGAGCGAAATTGTGCGACTTGCCACGTGTCATCGTTTCCTCCTTTGGCTCTAAAATTAATACATAGAAAACTAAAGTCCGTGCACTATCTGCGACTTTTTACAAAATTCCAATCCTCTTCTCAGAGAGAGAGTTATGATGATTTTCCCAAGGTCACTTCTTTGAGATGAAATTCAGCAACCTGCAAAATCCCTAACTTCCACAAATCATACCTCCGAAAATATAGCGAACCAAGATCTGAAATTCAGTCACGAAATTCATCAGGATTGTGAATCAAATGGGTTTTAATTTCAGAATCTAAGACTTCGCAGAAATGAGGTTATAGCGAAAATGCGATAATCGCTACACTTGGAGGATATATGAGATTTCTTTTTATAGAGTTGAGATGGGCTTCTATAGAGAATGTTGAAGGGATTTTAGGAGCTTAAAAAATTATTAATTAATGACCATTCAATGACCAAAACCAATTATGAGTGCCATGCCACAGCCCCATAGGGTTTTAGCCCACTAACTGGGGTTACTAACTTCAAACATGAATATCTCTCAAACTGTGAAGAATTACTTGTCGTGCCATATATCAACGGAAACATCTCGACGAGTAGAATCTATCTAGAAGATCCTTGACTCAAAATAGAGTAATTTTTCAAGTTAAAATTACCTTGCAAGATCAAGGTATCCCTTGGTGCTGCTTGGGTTGACATCAATGACAACCTCAGATCATCTTTACATCAACAATCTCCCCCTTTGGCATTGATGGCAACACAATTACTCCCCCTGCGATCAGGGCACCTCTTCCTATTTCCTTCTCTCCCCCTTTGACATCAATGGAAAAGGGTAACTCCCCCTGACACACAACCATCCTGCAGACCTATACACACTTCCACTCCCCCTTTATTTTTTGAATAAGGAAAATCTAATGAGAACTTGGGAGAATCCCAAGCTTCTAGCGAAGATATTCAAATGCTTCACAAGGTAAAGGTTTAGTGAAGATATCAACGATTTGTTCTTTTGTACCAACATATTCAAGTTTGATATTCTTTTCAACGACTTGTTCTCTAACAAAATGATATTTTATCGGAATGTGTTTTGTTTTTGAATGCATGACAGGATTCTTGGAGATGCTGATGGCACTGGTGTTATCACAGAAGATGGGAATAGGCTCACTGAATTGTACTTGAAGATCTTGCAAAGTTTGTTTCATCCAAAGGACTTGAGTACAACAAGTTGCCGCTGCAATGTATTCTGCTTCCGCTGTAGATAACGAGATTGAGGTTTTCTTTTTGCTCAACCATGATACAAGACAACCACCTAGATAGAATTCTACTCCACTAGTACTCTTACGATCATCAATGCTTCCTGCCCAATCTGCATCTGTAAAGGCTTAAATAATGAGATTTCCCTTGGGATACCATAAGCCATATTTTGTTGTGCCATTTAGATATCGAAGAATTCTTTTAACGACAATAATATGTTATTCTCTTGGTGTTGCTTGGAATCTTGCTACTTGTCCAACTGCTTGCATAACAAATGGTCGGGAGGTTGTTACATATAAAAGACTACCAATCATAGATTTTTACAACCTATGATCGACATCCTTAGATGAGTCGTCTATGCTCAATTTGCAACTTGTTACCATCAGAGTAAGGACGGGTTTTCAATCTTCCATTTTGAATTTCTTGAGAATTTCCTTGATGTACTTGGCTTGACATATAAATATTCCTTTCTCTTGCTCAGATATTTGAAGCCCTAAGAACTATGTCACTCACCAAGTAAAGACATCTCGAACTCACTTTGCATATTCGTAGCAAAGTTCTTACTTAGTCGATCATCATTGCTACCAAAGATTATATCATCCACATATACCTCAATAATTGTTAAATCATCCTTATCTATTTATATGTAAAGATTGCTATCAGTAGTACCTTTCTTGAACCCTTGTTGACGTAGATATCCATCAAGATGAGCATACCATGCTTTGGGAGCTTGCTTGAGACCATACAAAGCCTTCTTTAACCTGCAAACATAGTCTTCTTTTTCTCATAGTAGAAAACCTTCAGGTTGTTCGATGTAAACTTTGTCTTCTAATTCTCCATTAAAAAATGTTGACTTAACATCCATTTGGTAGAATTTTATTTTTCTTGAACATGCATAGGTGAGAAACATCCGGATGGCTTCCATTCTAGAAACTGGTGCAAATTTTTTGTTGAAATCAATTCCTTCCACTTGTGCATAGCCTTTGCAAACCAATCTTGCTTTGTGTATGGTAACATGTCCATCTTCATTCAATTTGTTCCTGAACACCCATTTAGTCCCAATGACATTTTTATCTTTTGGTCATGGAACTAATTCCCAGGTGTTATTCTTCTCGATCTGATCAATTCTTCATTCATAGTTGCTACCCAATGTTCATTCTGGCTGGTTTCCTCAAAACTACTAGGCTCAAAGGTTGCTAGAAAATCAATCTAAGCTTATTGTGATGAACGAAGTTGTCGACCTTTTCTTGTTCCAATTCCTTCATTTATGTCACCAATGATTTGATTTGATGGATGGTTCTTTTGAATCCATTCTTTTGTTCTCTTTGGAGGAGCTTCTTGTTGTTGTTCCTGTATATCTTGTTGATCATTATTTACTTCTTCCTAGTTGACAGTTGCTTCTTGTTCTAGAATTTTCTCTGTACCTTTTTTAGCCTCTGTCTCAAGTTTCAAAGATTCTAGATCCTCATCATTATTCGTTAGAACAATATCTTCGTCAAATGTAACATTTATGCTCTCCACTATCTGTTTTCGTCTTATATTATAACATTTATAGGCCTTTCTTTTGCGTGAGTAACCAACAAAGATACCTTCATCAACACGTGATTCAAACTTACCCAACTTTTGATCTTCTCTTTTGATATAACATTTGCTTCCGAAGATTCTGAAATATTTTACATTAGCCGATTTTCCAAAGAAATCTTGCTATTTAAATCAAGATATATTGAGGAAAGTTGTATAAATACTTCATAGATCAAAGTATAAAGGGTTGAACCCTTGGGATAAGCTATTGGGAGAATTGTATTCATCTGAAGTTTTTCTGATATTAATGAAAGGATTTTGGATTTGCCTCAAAGTAGCTTGTGTTCTCGTGAGTTCTTCATTTTTATTTCATTTCATATTGTAAATTTCTGCATATAATTATTTTTGAATGAAGAAATTTTTGTAAGATAAGGTTGAGTATCAACCTGTCTGAAATCCATTGTGAAGTATACTATATTAAAGAGATTATTTTGTTGGACTCTTTGTCTAGATATCTCCTCTACATATTTAAATTGTCTCTTCTTCATCAATTTAAATATATTTTTGTTGGGTTGTAGACATAGGATACATGCATATTTTCCATATGGTTAATTAAATAATATGTCTGAATATTTGATAGAGCATATATTCTTTGATTTCTACCTTACACATCTATTTTAAACCAAATTTATATCAAGAGGTAAAGAACTTGTTGTCACTCACAGCTTTACAAGTTATCAATTGCCCAGAATTACATAAGAGTAGTGAATTTTGGAGCCATTCCCCAAACCACATAAGCTCCCAGAGCTTAATCGTACCCTCTCCATTGCATAGTTCTTGGAAAGAGCTTTCCAACGGTATGTGGAACTCTGAAAATGGACTTCTGGATCAGAAGATAAGGCATGTTGAAGTTACCCTTGGTAAGCTAGAAAACAAAGAGAAAAGACCAAAGGAAAAGGCACATCGCAAAATGCAATCGGAACTTCCTTCAGCAGCAAAGGAAGGTAGTAAGATCAGCGATTATCCGATAGCCAATATTGTAAATCGGCTATCAGCAGGACCAAGGCAGAGCACAAATCGCAATCGGTGGTCGGATGGCCCACGACACATAGCGTATCGACGATTCATGATGTTGAACGCCGATATCGCATATCGGCGATCGTAGGCACAAAGGGGTGCACACAGGCAAAGGGTCAGAGCGTCGCTGAACTCCAATCTCATGCAAATCGCCAATAATTTGGGCCCTCATTGTTAAAGCGTAGGGAGGGACCAATTTCAATTAATAAAGAAAATCAAAGAAAAACTAAGGGCGGATAGGCCCTTTTCTCTCTCCTCCTGGGGGGCCACGTGGTCGACTACCATTGGTCCTTATAAATGACATGGAAATTGACGTCATCATGACATGGCAGTACGGAGCTAATGTGGAAGTACGGAGATTACGTGGCAGTACGGAGGACAAGTGCCATGCAGATATGACATTTTCAGGGGTCCTAAGGAGGCATTTCCTGGTGACACATGTCACCACTCACAGGGTGACACATGGTGTTGATGACATCACCAATTGCAAATCACCGATCGGACAAGGCAAGACCTCTCCTTCTTCAATGTCTCATCTGATGTTGTGATTGTGATATGTGGGAACTCTCTGGATGTGATATTTTATATAACAGATTTAAAGGGTTTTCAGGTCCGTCTCTTTTAAACGATGAATATTAATTATAACACCCCCATCTCAGGACGGCTCGGATTGACAGCTCCCAAGCCTTTTCGCCCCCCCTGTCGTGTTTCTCTTTATCGACGAGGGGAGGGATCCAAAAAGTAGTTTCCCCACCAGGCCCTATTGCAACGTGTCCTTCTCATATCATTCCCCCCCTCCCCTCACTTACCACTTACCACTCATGCCCCCTCCGAAAACCACTCATCCTCACCACTATCTACCGCATTGTTGTCACAATGTCCTGGGTGGGCCCAATCTCATTGATCGGCGATTGCAAGTTTCAAGGGGAGCTACCAAAGGTAAAGTGTATAAGGCGTCCATATGCAGTATTCTATGTAATAAAGGAAAATACCCCTGGGGAGGGAGAGCAAAGACCCTAGCGCCCAAGGACTAAGCACATGGTCATGGCCCCCGTTCACATGAGCATAAACATAGAAAGGGGCTAAACCAAAGGGGGCTGAGGGGCATCACAGCTCGCAGTTTCATTATGTTTCAAAATTAAAAGCCCTAATTACAACAAGGCCCTAAGAGCACAGTACACGGCATTGAAGATGTATGATTCGGCAACTGAGACTTTAAATAGAAGTATGGGTCAGTCCCGTAGAATCCCCTTCAACAAGAAACCTAGGACAGAAATACCCTCAGAAATGAGTTCAATTGTTGTGTTCTACATCTTTTGAGAGTAAATAAAAGTATGGGGACTCAAGAAGATTAATGGCTCAACATGGGGATCCACTCAGATACATAGCAAAGCACTGTTAAGACAACCTCCGCTACTACTCTGTAGAGGGAAACTATAGTTGATCACTATTAGCCTTAGAGAGTGGGGTTGTCAGGAAGTTAAGAGGAAAGAGACAGGGACCATCTGAGAAGCTAGAGGGACGCACGATGATAGAGACACGACTTGACCAGAGGTTTTCATCGGGAATAGCAAAAGGACCTCTTCCTCCATCATCCTCCAATTTTTCTTTTATTCTTTTATTTATGTTTCTTTCCATGAAGGGATCAAATCCCGATTGTAAACATTCTGTGCAGCATAGCCTGGCATGCCTAGACGGCTAGTTTATGAGACAGCTGGAGCTCAAGTGAAGATATTTTGTAAATGGTAATCCAGGCTCCCCCTCTTCTTATAAATAGGGGGAAGAAACACTTAGAAAAGGCTTGGGAATTTCGCACCCGCGGGGTCTAAATTCTGAGATGCCACTTTGGTTCTATTTGCTTATTCATGGGGGACTTGACTGACGTTGTGCTGAATGTCATGGATTGGTTATTTGGACCCTCTAAGTATTAATGAAACTTCCATGGTGATTCCAAGAAGATCAATGTGCAGTATGTTTCCTCTTTGTAAATCTCATTTCATTTGTGTTTTCCCTTCTCTGAAATAGTATAATGAACTTGTTGGTTTCTCTTTGATTCATGGATTTATCTAGGCTGCTAAATAGAGAACAATACGTACGTTATATTATTGATTTACTTGTGTTATTCAATAGCCCACAATACCTATAGTAGTTTTAGATTTATTTGTGTTATTGGATTAACCTACAGTACCTGTGTGATCCTAGATTTACTCATGTTGTTTGGCACTAATGGTACCCATGTTATATCCGTCTTGAAACCTTAATTAGCACTCCGCTATTTCTACCATTTCAGATCCTCCCTCTTCCATATTTCTGCTGGAACATGGTTGCTGAGGATTCTGTTTATTTACAACCCTACGCATCTATTTCCCTCATTCCTCTCCTCCTCTCCACCTTCACTACAACTTCAGTATTAAGTTATATCATTGTTGTGTGTCAGCCACTAGAGCAAGACTTTTCTCTTTGAGGTTGCCCGATATATCTCCTGCATTTGGATCCATGTATTGGCTTGAATCTACCTTAATGAAGGCTTATTAAACCAAGCCCCTCTTATTGTATTTTTATTACATGACAATTGGAGTGCAACAGAAACCCCCACTTGCAATAATCCATGCACTCCTCTCTTTAAGATGTCCTAGGCACTGGTCTACAATCAACCCAGAGGCTGTCTCTAGGAGGCTTTCTATTTCTCCTAAAGCAATCATGTTGCAGGTGGTGCTAGAAAAATCCACAACATCTTTCTGGCTTCGTTACCAGGGAACGGAGTATAACATTTTTCCCTGGGTACGACAAACTTTTACATTTCCTCTATTAGGTGAGCAGGGGAAGTGAGGGTTGAAGATCTCTCACCTTGGTGACTCCACTATTTCATTTTATGGTAAACATCCTGGCGACTCCACTTTCCATATCTCTATTTGATCATCTTGGCTTTCAAGAAGCCTCATACTCACTCTGATGCTACAGCAGCCGAAAACTTTCCCTACCTTTGAACCTACAATCACTCATATAGGGAGGTTTTCGAGATGGCCATTCTTGCATTCCTGGCCAACAAATTTGCCCCACTGGATTTTTCTTCTATCATTGGTTATCCAAATCATGTCCCTTCATTTCATGAATGGAATAACTAGTTTCCTAGATTCAGTGGGTATAAATATAGAAGGCTTGACCAGCACCTCAAAGATTTTCATGAATGCATGGAACAACAAGACATTTTTCTTGAAGATGTACAAATGAAATTGTTCATGCATTCTTTAGATGAGGATGCTAGAGTTTGGTACAAAACCATACCTCGTGGCAACATATCTTCCTTAAAGAGTTTTCATATAGCATTCAATCATTATTTTAAAAGACTATATCCACCCAATGCTCTATTTGAAGATTGTTGCGCACACTTTAATGATGAAGACATTCTTGAGGTGGATGATCTTTCTGAAGATGTTTGTGGAGCTTCGCTCCAACAAAACATCTACTCGCATCAAGAAGCATCACTAAATGAGCAAGAAAGAAAGGAATGAAACATCATCGAGCTGCAAATAAACCCTTAGAGGTATTATTTGGACAAATTTGATGTTTCTCCTTCCTATGATGTATATGACTCTGATGGAGAGTCAAGTGATGTAGATCCACAACAATCCCAGTCATGGGTGTTGTAGCATTTTTTAGTTTTGGTAAGTTAGAATCAATTAGTCAAAAATGAAAATATATTTCAAAAAAATGTTAAGTTAGGATATGGACAAAAAGAATATTGATTTAAAAAAGGTTAGGGATTTTTAATAAAAAAGTCCATATCAAATAAAATGTTAGAATAGATGCCCTAAAAAATGAAGGCAAAACAAAATGTTAGGTTAGAAAGAAAAGCATAAAAACAATAAACTCTCAAAGTGGCAAATCTAAATGCCACTACTCTTAGTCTAGTTCAGTTTTTCAAATAATAGTTGTGTGCAGTTTGATTAGATGCCACACTAGTTTATTTGATCCAATTATACAGTTTAATCATGATTGGATTTGATTTAAATTTGATTGTAAATAGGTAGAAAATAAAATTGGCTTAGCAGTTTAATCTGAGCTAATGGAGGAAATAAGGGATAGAGGTAGATTAATCATAAAAAGGAGATACTGAGTTGCTAGCTTAAATGCAGTCGGATAAATAAATGAAAATGTTAGGAGTAAAAGGGTAGGTAGACATGTGAAATGTAATTGGAGCATCAAATTGATTTTATCCTAAGTTGTAACATTGGAAAGCTATGCATTCAATAATGGGTTTTAATTAACCGTAAGTTTTAAAAGCATCCATGTTATTTCATAAATGTCTCCATTTATTCATTTATTCGCCATAACCCACAGTTGTCACATCTGCCCTCAAAGTCGTGACCCCACCATCACTTCCGCCTCACGTGTTAAACACCCCCCACCTTACCTTTCATCCCGCATACTCGCACAAGATTTGATGGCCCACGTCCCTCCTCGGCCCTCATTCACCGTCCAAACTTTATCAGCGAGGGGGGTTCCGAAATGGGCAGTTTCCTAAACCACCATCATAAACAACCTTTTCCACGTTTTAGTGTTTCGGGACTTAAAATCCTGAAACTACTTACCGCCTCACCTTAGTCCCGAACGCGGTATATAAGCGATCGTTTACCGCTGCTCCATGTCACGCTCCACGTCACACTCCATCTCATGTCTACCATCCAATCAACTGTCGCCTATCCATTATCCATTCAATTCCGCTCCCACAAATTTATGATTCAAAGACCCGTTAATTAATCTCGTTGGATAATTAATGCAAAATTTAACCGTTCATTGCCACCCCCACTCCAATTTTTCCATTATAAACCCTATTAATTCACGAAAATGATTACACAGTCCATTTTTGTAACCAAAATGATCATTGAAGGTTTCATCCCTACAGGTCGACCATTGTCCGACATTAAGCAATTATTTTCCCTATTTAGGAAACTGACATACAGGTCCATTTGCTTCTTTTACAGTTATATTGTTTTGACTATGATCACTCTGTTTCAGGCCTATTTCCATCATTCTTAGTCTACAATTTGTTTGAAAAAATGCCTCCTAAGGGAAAAGAAATTGTAGAAGTCCCAAATCCCCTGATTCATCCACAGGTCGACTTCCATCATACCCCACTGGTCGATAGAGATTGTAAAATCGTTGAGACTTCTTCTCAATTTGATTTATATGAAATCTATTGCTGGATGGAAGATCAACTAATTGATCAGACAGATGAGATAGGGCTCTGGGACTCCCAACTCCCTCACTATATTTTCCCTCAGATACACAGAGCACTTGAATTTTTGAGGAAATGCCATGAATCTTTTTTTTTTACAAAGTCGGGTGCTATATTAAGGTCTGAAATAAGAAAGAGGAGTAAGATCTCCAAAGATACAATAAGTGTCGGATACCGCTTCGGTTAATAGAGTTACAAAATGAGACTCTCTCTATTACCCTTGTCCTACTTGTTCTGACTCTAAAACTACTATAGCTGCTATAGTTTCTTACAAAGTTTCCTAACCAAAATTTACATTTAAAGACCATTTTAGTCGATTTTGATATGGCTAATTTGTCTTGTAGTAGACTCCTCTGGGTTTGGGTCCGCTTCTAGTTGTTTTGCACTTGAGGAGCTGGGTGCCGCTTTGTTTCGTTTATCCATCATCCATTGCAGTATTGAAATTGATTCTTCTGCATGGCTGCAGCAATTTTCTAAATGACGAAACTATTCATGCAATGAAGACACCCTGTGCAAAAACATATCTATTTCGGCTGTGTATTTTTCATTCAGAATGCGGTTCTGGTCTTCCAGCCTTGTTTCGAGGATCTTTTGCTGATTCTCCAAAACGCGCTGCTGGGCTCTAACTTCTTCTAGTTCTGCTTGCAAATCTGAGCAATGCAAGCAATCTTCACTTCGGTCCATTGGGATTGATAAGGGGGTAAAGAAACAGGAAGGAGGGAGCAGAGAGATAAAAAAGTGGCAGTCAAACTGAACAGGTGAGATAGGAATGGCAGCGGGAATTAAGATTATATGAAGAGACCAGGAAGCACATAAAACAGGGGAAGTATACAGAGGAGCGGACTTTGGGGCGCTATGGATGAGAAGCGCAGCATAAATCCAGATCAGCTGAACGAAGCAACGACTTGCTATACTCCAGACATTCAAACCCGAGGAATCGCTGAGATTAAGACAGAGAAGAGGGAGCTTTCTGCAAGAACCAGGGGACAAGAAAGGCTTGCTGTGGAAAAGAGAGGGATTCATGACAGAGGGATTCACGAAAGAGAGAAAGATAGTGCCAGAGAAGGGAAGAGGGATGTTGATTAAATAGCAGAGTTGGTGATCAATTAGGCGGGATCCAGGTTGACTAGTCACGAGAGGCTGAAGGGAAGTCTACTGGCGAGCCTGAAAAGAGATCAAGTGTCTCAGAGAAACAGATCTGGTGAAGGATATGCCGGCGGGCATGATGAAGTTAACCTGGTTACTGTGCCTTCTGCAGCCATCGCGTCCATGTATTGCCCCTATGCTGATGACAGTCCAGTTGCCGGCCCAATAAAAAGGACGATTACCAGGCCTGACACCAGATTTGAACTTGAAGCGGGAGATATCCATTGTGATCATGGCAGGAATTGGATCGATTCCCTGGAATTTCATCTGAAGGTGCCGGCGGGTCTTCCACACGCGTTGTTGGCGTGTTCATCCGCCTTTTTATTGAGATTTCAGAGGATGTGGAAATATTGGATGTCATCCATCATATGCTGAAGGATTTGATTTCGTTTATTTACTTGTTGGAGCAGAATGTTGGGGGAGTTTTGCTATTGTGCCATTAATCGGATTACAATTGATGAATCCCCGAATACCTGAGCTTTTTTAATTCCCATTTTGCCTAACTGGGTTAGACCTTGGAACAAAGCCAGAGCTTCGGCTCTATTGTTCGAGACTTCCCCAAGACTCCACTCGTAGTGGAGGATGCATTCCCCTTTGGGGTTTGTGATCAATCCCCCTGCTCCAGCTATCCCAGGATTCGATTTGGAAGCCCCATCGAAAAAAAGGGAATAACAGTTACTCTTTTGAATCCAATTGGCGAAGTCCTGCTCTTTTAGCCTGATTTTCCAAGACCTGATTTCTTCTTTGTTCTGAGCTTCTCTCTTATTGCCTTCTGGTACTTTGCACTACCTGTGCAAGATATAACTAATTATGTCTCGCTCCTCAACACTGTACTGTGTAGCATCGATTTTGCCTTTGGTGTTGTTTGAGATAGTTTCCAAGGCAAGAGTTTTGGCTTTGTTGCAAGTGGTTCGAGTATTTGTACTCTTATCTTGAAAAAAAAATTGTTCCTGGCAAGCCAGATTCGCCACAGCAAGGTGTGGGAAAGAGCATTCCATACTCTTTTCACCAAGTGATTTCTTTTTTGTTTCCAAGGGCAACTTTTCCTCCACTTGTATATTGTCTCTACTATGGTATTCTGAGGGTCCCAGTTTATAGCTCCAATGGGAGACATCTTTCTCCAGCAATCGGCAGCAAATGGACATTCTATGAATAGATGATACATCGTCTCTTCAGCTTGGCAGCAATTGGGACATCTGGAGGGTCCATTGCTACCCCTTCTTCTTAAATTTTCTGCTATTAAAATTTTGCCTCTCAGGAGAAGCCATATAAATTTTTTTATTTTTGGGATAGATTCTGCTCTCCAAGCTAATTTCCAATGAGGCCATATACTGAATTGGTAGGTGCTGCTGCAAATTTGTTGATGGCCTGCTTTGACAGTGTATTCGGTCCCAGAAGAATCCCAACGAAAGACATCTGCTTCATATTCTTTAATAGGGGCTTTGTTGTGAAGAAGGGTCTTTAGGCAACTGAGGCTAGGCTCTAAAGCGTTAGGAATTTCAGGGAAGGTCCAGCCTGTCCAGGTACGGGAATGAGGATCCCAACTGGAGATTTGGGAAAGATTGTAAATACCTTCCTCGTTAAGAAACTTAATGATTGGCTTGGCTTCTTTGTGCGTATTCAGAGGCTGGTGTCCCAATATTTTATCAACCCCAAAGTTTATGCTGTCTCCTCCCCCTGGGACTTTCGATATATTCTGGATCATCATAGGCAGAGACTGTTTGCATAACCTCCAGATTTTGGTTGAGTCTCTATTTGGAATGTTGGATTCAAGAAGCTACTGCCTGGGAAAGCTTAGATATTTGACCTCCAATACTCTTTTCCACCACATTGGAGGCCCTGTTATTAGCCTCCAAACAATTTTCGCACCAAAAGCCAGGTTCAAGAATTTTGGTGCTCTTATGCCAAGTCCTCCTCTTTCTTGAGTCTGTATAACCTGCTTCCATTTGACTAAACTGAACTTGCTTTTGTCACTCTTACCCCCTTGCCATAGGAATTGGCGAAGGGCAGCTTCCAATTTATGATGAAAGATGGCAGGAGCCTGATATAAAGAGAAACGGTAAAGAGGTAAGGAGGTGATACCTGACTTTAGGAGAATGAGTCTGCCCGCAGGATTGAGCCATATTGTTCCCCATTGCTGCACTTTCCTTTTTACTTTGTCTATGATCCCATTCCAGGTATCAGCTTTCAAAGGTCCCAGACTAACTGGCATGCCCAGGTATGAAAAATGGGTCCAATCGATTTTGCAAGGAACCCCGAAAATGTTGGCAATGCTGTGGATAGTTTGATTTGTCGTATTCCATCCATAGATACAACTTTTGAGCTGATTTACCAGTCCTCCCGAGTAGTCCATAAACTGATCTAGTAATTTCTTGAACCTTTTTGCAATTGTGATGGATGCGCCTCCTATTAGCAGGGTATCATCAGCGAACTGGGAGTGGTTAATATTTTTAACTCCAGTCCCATAATTGATGCCAGTTATGAGTCCAACTCTCCTGTTGTGATCCAGAGCTTGGCTGAAAGATTCTGCCATAAGAATGAAAAGGTAGGGGGAGAGAGGACATCCCTGTCTTAGACCCCGGGAAGATTGGAAAGCTTCACAAGGTCTACCATTGATCAAGGGGGATATCCAGGGACCGGATATGCATGCAGCAATGAGATTAATGAAGGAGGCTCCAAAGCCCATCTTTGTAAGGACAACAAATAAGAAGGAATGCCTGACTCTGTCAAAGGCATTCGCTAGGTCAAGCTTTAAGACAAATCCTTTTTCTTTTCTGGATAGACTTGAATGGATGGCTTCTTGGACGAGAAGGATGGAGTCAGTGATATGCCTGTTCGGCAAAAAGCCTCCTTGGTTTTCAGATATCAAGGAGGGAAGGAGGGGCTTTAATCTTGTGGCTAAAATTTTTGTTAGGATTTTGTATGAAGAATTGCAAAGGGATATGGGCCTGAGTCTGGAGAAGGAAGAAGGGCGGTTTTCTTTGGGGATGAGGGCTAAGAATGTAGAGTTGGTGAATCCTCCAATCTTCCTTTTTCTTTGGACCCATCGGATCATCTTAGTCAGGTATTTTTTGATCACATTCCAGTATTCCCTGTAGAAACAAATGGGGAAACCATCAGGCCCTGGCGATTTATCTGGATGCAAAGACCAGATTGCTCTTTTGATTTCTTCTTCTTCGATGTCTTTATCAATGCTATCTTTCATTTGCTTTGTAACTCCTTTGGGCATGTGCTTGAGCAAGTCGGCATAGTCTTCTATTTCTTTATCCTCAGTCAGCAGGTCCTTATAGTGTTTAGTAGCTGCCTTCTTTATAGCCTCTTGAGTATTATGTTGATTTCCTTCATTGTCCAGGATTGTATTGACATTGTTTCTAAGCTTCCGGGCTGTAGCCTGTTTGTGAAAGTAAGCAGTGTTTTTATCTCCCTCTTGCAGCCATAATTGTCTGGATTTTATACGCCATTTGATTTCTTCTTCCCTATTTATTCTGCTCAGCTGTTCGTATAATTCATTTTCTTGCTCTTTGCTTTGGTGTGTTAATCCATGTTCTTCAATTCTTGCCTACACTTCTTCTAGCTCATTTTTAACTCTCTTTTTGTTTTCCTCTGGTTCTTGGTATCTTTCTTTGGCCCAATCTTTTAAAGCCTTCTTGGTTCTTTTTAATTTCGTTTCCCAAATGAAAATAGGCGAGCCTTCGACATGCTGAATCCACCTTTCCTTGACAATTTCTCTGACCACAGGTATTTGATTCCAAAGGGGGCTGAATTTGAATGGAATGGGCCCAAGAGGGCGGTGGTTTTCCAGAGTTAAGGTGATTGGGTAATGATCAGAGGCAGATGTGCTGAGGACATTAGAGTATCCTACAGAGAAATTTGAGAGGAGCGATATGTTAACTAAAAACCTGTCGAATCTTTCCATTATATTGCCAGTGCCAATTCTGCGATTGCTCCAGGTATATCTGCAATTTTTGGGAATGATATCCACTAAATCGTTGTCCTGGATGATGTCCTCCAGGCGCTCTCTAAACGGATCTGTAGTAAAAGTGCCTCCCCTTTTTCATTTGCATGCAGTATTAGATTAAAATCACCTGCAATTATAATATTTGGATTGCTTTCTCCATCAATGCTATTTTTTAAGTCATCCCAACAAGTTTCCTTTTCTCTATAGTAATTGGGTACATAAACATTGTAAATGATCACTGTTTGGCTGCTTGTGTTGCTGTCGAGAGCGGTTCTAATCCAGTTCTGATGAGATTTTGCTGCAGTGCAAGTCCATTTGCTGCTGTCCCAAATGGTAGCAATGCCTCCCGAGGCTCCTCTAGATTCGCTGATGTTGCCCGTGAATCTCTTCTGTTGTTCTATAATTTTTTTCATTTCATGTTGGTCTTGTTTTGTTTCTTGTATCAACATTATTTCTGGCTTCTCATTGTAAATCAGATCTCTGAGGGCTGCAATTTTAGAGGGGTGCCCTAAACCCCTGCTATTCCATGAAAGGATTTTCAACATGGCGCATTGGGTGTGCGAAGAGGTGCTCGCCTCTTTTGATCTTTACCACTTATTTCTTTCTCTTGATGTCCATGGATAAAGGATTCTATTGGAGTTTGCATTCCCAGTGCTATATCCTTTTGGGCAGTCTCCTCCCTATGTTGTTTATCGGTTTTTCTGCCTGGCCCTGTTTTTTTGAAAGAATCACTAGGCGCTCCATGCTCTTTAGAAGAGCTTCTGGTAATCCTTGAAGAGAGGGACTCGAAGGGGGGTTGAGAAGAGGTGATCTGAGGTTGAGAAGAGGTGGTCTGAAGTTGAAGGGAAGGAGGGGGCTCGGAGGAAGGAATATCAGGGGCGGAGTCATCTGTGGAAAGGATCAAAAAGGGATTGGAAGAGGGGGGAAGGGGAGGATCAGGAGTAAGGGTTTCTGAGGGGTTGGAAGGTGGGGAGGAGGGGCGTTGTACAGATGGCCCAGGATTGCCAGAGTCCTTGGATGGTTTAAGAGGAGGGGCTGATTTCTTTTTTTTGACAGGTTCCCATTGTCCATCTTGCTCTTCCTTATCTGCATTTACAGTTTTAGTACATATATTAGCAAAATGCCCGTACTCGTGACATACCTTGCATTTAAACGGTATCTGTTCGTAATCCAGCGGTTGAATATGGCTCCAGTCGTCCACTTTTAACAGTATTGCTTCCGGTAATCCTCGACCAAGGTCCACTTCAACGCATATCCTAGCACAGGCTTGCATGTTGTCCTTGGGTTCGTTGCGATCGATGTATTTGCCGACGACGTTTCCTATGGCTCGCACCGACTCATCTCCCCAGCAGTGTAGAGGCAAGTGAGGGAGACGGACCCAGACTGGCACAGCATTGGGGACATCCAGTTCCGGGTCGAAGTCCGGGGTCCATTTGTTGAGGTAGAGACCCCTGGAATCCATGAAGTATGGTCCGTTTCTAAATATCAGATCCTTGTCTGCTTTGGTTTCAAAATGGAATGTATAATACCCTCTTCCGCAAAATTTGATCGAAATCTTCCCTGAGATCTTGTCCATCCAATTTCGTTCGACCCATTTCTGAACTGTTCTTGGCGAAGGCCAGAGGCCTGTAAACTGCCCTATAAGACCTTTCTCTGCAAGAGAGATTGCTGCCATGCGGGGGAGGGTTGGAGGCAGCAGAACTTCCTGGAGAATGTCGAGTTTTTTCACAAATTTTGAAGTTGCTGGCTTGGGTTGCTGAGGAGGGAGTGATTTTATCAGATCCGAGAAAGCTCTTTGAGGATCGAGGTCCTCCTGAGGCTGATCCAGAGGGGCCAAGGCCCAGAACGCGTTGATGCGCAGTAGCAGATCGTCCTAGGGCTGGTGCGCGCTACCAGCAGAGCGCACTCGCAGCAAATCCAAATGCCATGAATCTTATGATCCCTGTTAGAGAGCAATTATTTCACCCACAGGAGAAATCCTTTGTTTAATCAATTTTGACTCCATTGAGAAAATGTTGGAGGCCCCTTCTACTACACTGACTCATCCTTTTTCCCATGAGAACCTAATAGAAGCCTATCAAAAACTAGACTTTACTAAAAGATCCCAGACCTTTGAACTTTTTCTAGCTGTTGATAGTCCTCTACCTAAAAGAAACTCTTCTTATGATTCATCCATGTTCCCTGATAGAACCAAGCAAATCACCTCTATTTTGTCCTATATTCTTGGTTACAACTCTAATCAATATGTTAATGAAGCCATCCTTGGTTTCTTGTCCATCTTTTCTGTTGATTATAAACCCACTGTTATTTATGACTTCAATGATTTCCTAGCTGAAGAAATACATGAGCAATTTGTCGAGTTTAATACTAAAGAAGTATTCAAGTATACTTCAGTACTTGTATACCTTTTTATATATTTTGAGGGAGACAAATTCCCATTTACTTTACAGAAACTAGATGAGGAAGGAAATCAACAATCAGTGATATTCTGGACTTCAATGGGAATGAAGGAGAAGGAAGAGTTTACATATAAACAGTTCATAGAACTGTTTATTCATCCAACTATCAGTCTTATGAGCAGCACTCCAGTACCAAAGATCAGTGAGGAGATTGTCAAAGTATTACAATTGGTTGATCAAGCTACAACAAGGGATTGGTATTGCTACCAAAACTATATAGAGATCAGGGTTTATGGTTGTGAGCTTCCACTCTACAAACTGCCGAAGTGCCTGCCTATCAGAATATTTGCACTAGAATACATAAAACAGAGGTTAAATGCAGATGAAGTGCACTTTGTGGTTGTAAAGAAGAAATCATAATTCAAGTTGAAAGCCCAAGTTGGTCCATTCATCTGTAACACCAGAGCAGTAGGAGAGGAAGCAGACAAATTATTAAAGGAGATGAAGTTTGGTCTCAGTTTAACATGATCTTATGACCCAATGGGAGTGGTTTCTAAACTTAGGCTAGAAAACAAGTTCACTTCATATCACCATACAGCCAGGCCTGAAATAGAACAATATAAGAATCAGTTGGAATGGACAGAGAACACCCTCCAAGAGGCTGAAGAGAAGGAAGTTTCTACATCAAATGTTCAAACTCCACTTGCACAAGAAAAGTAAGAAAAAAGAGGAAGGGAAGAACAGTCTTCTCCTACAACTGAAGCATCAAGCCAAGGCTTCAGAATTGTGCAGAGAAAGAAGAGACCAAGGATCTCTGTGATTGTTGGTGCAACAAATGAACCTTAGAAGACAACATTAGATGGACTTGGAGAGACTATGCTTTATACATAGTCTGGTGGACAATCTACATAGTCCCCAACTCATTCTACTACTTCTCATGAACAACAGGTAATTCAAACTAGTGGAGGCATTCCGAAGGATAAGGAGGAAGACATTTTTCATGTCTTTAGTGAGATTAAAAGGAGGAATGAAGAATTGAAGTTGAACACTTATACCCAATTCTGGAAGCATTCTTCCAGCTCTCAAGCCAGGCTTCTCTCAGTCTTTGACTCTGAGAAGGGAAAGATGCAGATGGCTTTCTTACAAGCCCAAATTCCACAACCTAGGACTGCTGCTCACTATCAAAAGTAGACTTATTTTGAGTTCAATGTGAAGGATGTGCATCCAATTGATCAAATTGAGATGCACAAACAAACTGGGCAGATGATTTCTTCCACCTTGACTAACACTGCCATGAGTTTGTCAAAAATGCAGGTTACCTTGGCCAACACTCAGTCACAACTTAAGTTGGAGAAAGTCTCCTCATTAGCAAAGGACACCAAGATTCAATCCTTGGAAAATCTAGTGTTGAAGATGGGATATGATCCCTCCAACATAAATGTTGCAGAAGATCTTATTAAGAAGAAGAATGCTAAAGTTGCAGCATTAAAGAAGCAGGTCAAATTGCTAGCCTCTGAGGACCCAATGGCTAAAGAAAATGAAGAAACAGAAAATCAGAAGTATGACATGATGGAGCTCATCATAGAACAAAATCTGCATATAAAACAAATGGAGGAGCAGATGGAGAAATTGGTGAAGGAAAAAGAGGAATTTGTTAAAATGGCTCAAACTATAATGGATATAGTCCCCCTTGCAGCAATTCCTACCACTAAGGTTTCTACTTCAGCTACAACATCAACTACAGGTATAGCAGAAGGAGTTGAACAACTTGTTGAAGCTATTCAGAACCTGTCTATCCAGACAGGAGAAATTAAGAAACTGAAGGATGAACTCAAGGAGTTACAGCTTATGAAGTTAGTAGCAGACAGTTCACATGCAGCTGAGTTGCACAGAGTCAAAAGTCATATTGAAGTACTACAAAGGGAACTCAAGGAATCTTTCATTGGAAACAAATTGGGTTTGGCAAAGGAAATTCTATGGGAAGAAATTATAGAATCAATCAAGGATATTTGACCCTATATCAAGATAGTGTTTGATCATAAGGATCTCTTGGAGAAATCTCAGGAAGCAGTTGAAACTATTACTAAGCAGCTTGAAGACATGCCAGAAATTGCTTCTGATATCATCAAGTTCCTGAATTCCAAAGACAACTATGAGCTTGAGGAATTAGGCATAAGTGACAGAACAACAACTATATTGGAGGTAAAGAAGATCATCACCAAGAAAAACCTCATCCTTCAGCTGCAGGAAAAGTGCAGCAATGTCAATACCATAGTTCAGTGGTTTTTCAACAGGATAGAACCCTTGACCAGCAAGGGTTTGCCCTCCATGCTTGTGATTAATGACAAATTGATGCCAATTGAGGATTATGTTCAGAATCTGACAGAGGTGGGCAAACATGCAGCTTCAGCTTCAAACATAAGAGGTTAAGCAACACCAACACTTATAGTAAATGCACTCAAGGATACTTTCTTTATTTTGAATGAAATCAGACACATATTTTTAGTAAAACCCACTTACACTAAATAGACAGGGATGGATGAATTTACAGAAGAGTAACTAAGATATATATCCCATAAAAGAAATGCTGGGAAGAATTGACAAAATTACTTGACTAAAGGGTGAAGCTTTTAAAGGAACAGTCAGCATAGCTTCAACAGTTTTCAATATTTCCAGCAACAGTCATCAACAGCTCAGCAACAAAATAGTGCCACATCAACTAGCAGTTTATATTTCTGATTTTGTAATTATCTATTTTTGTAAACCAATTTGAGATATTTTATTAGTTCTATTATTGTATAAATAACTCTCTTTCACGAGTTATTAAGGGTTGCACCCTTGAAGCAACATTTCTAGACATTAAATGTACTTGACTTTTATGAAACATTACTACAAAGCAGAGGATTTTGAATTCTGGTTCATACAGTTTCTTTTTCCTGTAAGTTTTTCCAGTTATATTCACAGTGTTTTTCTTCATACTCTTATGTTTTACAGAGATAACATGTAGGAATAATTGAGTTTCAATCTATTTCTATAAGCTTCTGAAGTGATCATCTATAAATAGAATGAATTATATTAACTGTCTGTTTAATTAATTCACTGCTAATTATTAAATCAGCAACATCTTTTGTAAACTTAAGCATATTCTGTTAAACCTTCTGAACATGGTTTAAAGGTTTTCATACTTATGATTATTTGATGTTCAATTTGAATATTGTAAAAATCATATCATTTCTCTGTTTCTGCTCACCAACATACAATCTATATCACTGTGTGAATTTTAATAGCAACCCTCTATTTTAATATTAATATTATTCAAGAGGTTAGGCATCACTGTTTTATATCGTTTCATACGTTGGTCCTCCATATTAAAACAAAACTCCCAAAACAATTATCTTAGATGCCCTGGCATGATAGCTGACCATTATCATCTCAGAGATACAACAAGGAGAAGCTTTACAAGAAGAGGAGGCCCATCAGGAGGTCAGCAAGGAGGCTCGAGTTTACAATGCACATCCTACGCCTGGAGAACAAGATCAAGAACCTCCTCTGATTTATGATTCGTATCATTCAGAGGAGGATGAGATGGTCGAGGATTGTCAAATGGATTTGTTTACCAACAAGTGGGGAGAAATCTTCCAGTGACAAGTTTTGCTTGAAAAATCTAAGGCTGAGGAGCTAAACAATATTTGTAGCTGCCATGACCGAGAAGATATTGGTTAGCGGACTGCCTATGAAAAAGAGGCAGCTGCAAAATTTTCTTGTCAGTTATATGACCCTGTAGCTGACTACCTGGCGATATTCTTAAGTCAGTGGCAGAGGTTGTGTCTAGAGCATGCATCAAGCTTTTCATTTACATATTTTTCATGGCTCATGCTTGTTTTAATTTTTATTTTTCAGCAGCGTGGGGGCACTAGGTCCAGCACCCAGATGTTGGCCTGGCTCCATTTGAGGGTTGAACTCACTTAGGTGAATTAAGCCCTATGAATAGTTAGGAATGTATATAAATAAGCTCACTAGCTGAGCATTTACTTTCCAGTTGTTAGAATTTTTATTTTTGCATTTTAGTTTGATGAGGAAAGTACCCCCAGCAAATAAAGTCCCATGGAGATTTTCTAGTTGTATTGATTCAATATATTTCTGACTCCATGCCCAATGGTGAAGGATATTGATATGCAGGTTCTCAGTACCTTGCCAGCAAGGCACTATCCCTAGTAGGAGCCAATGTTGTCACTCACTTCTTTACAAGTTATCAGTTTCCCAAAATTGCTTAAGAGCAGTGAAGTTTGGAACCATTTCCCAAGCCACAGAAGCTCCCAGAGCTTAATCAAACCCTCTCCATTGCATAGTGCTCAGAAAGAGCTTTCCAACGATATGTGGAAGTCCAAAAATGGACTTCTCGATCAGAAGATAAGGAATGTTGAAGTTACCCTTGGAAAGCCAGAAAACAAAGAGAAAAGACCAAAGGAAAAGGTGCATCGCAAAACACAATTGGAGCTTCCTTCAACAGCAAAGGAAGGAAGTAAGATCAGCGATCATCCGATCATCAATATCATAAATCGGCTATTAGCGGGACCAAGGTAGAGCACAAATCGCAATCGGAGGTCAGACGGCCCATGACACATAGCGTATCGGTGGTTCATGATGTTGAACGCTAATATCGCATATCGGCGATCGCAGGCACAAAGGGGTGCACATAGGCAAAGGGTCAGAGAGTCGTCAAACTCCGATCTCATGAAAATCGCCAATAATTCAGGCCCTCATTGTTAAAGCATCGGGAGGGGCTGATTTCAATTAACAAAGAAAATCAAAGAAAAACTAAGGGCATATGGGCCCTTTTCTCTCTCCTCCAGGGGGCACGTGGCCGACTACCATTGGTCCTTATAAATGACATGGCAGTTGACATCATCATGACATGGCAATACAGAGCTGACATGGAAGTACGGAGATGACATGGCAGTATGGAGGACATGTGTCACGCAGATATGACATTTTCAGGGGTCCTAAGGAGGCATTTCTTGGTGACGCGTGTCACCACTCACAGGGTGACACGTGGCATTGATGACATCGCCAATTGCAATTCAACAATAGCACAAGGTAAGATCCCTCCTTCGTCGATGTCCCATCTGATGTTGTGATTACGATACGCAGGGACTCTCCGGATGCGATATTTTATATAACAGATTTAAAGGGTTGTCGGGTCCGTCTCTTTCAAAGGCTCCACTGCAATATGCCCTTTTCATATCATTTCACCACCCCCCGGCCCCTCACTTACAACTTACTGCTCATGCCCCCCTCTGAAAATGACTCATCCTCACCACTATCTACCACATGTTGTTGCGATATCATGGGTGGGCTCGATCCTTATGATTACATTATTCAATACATTATGCCCAAGTATTGGAAAATTCCAAGTGAAGTAGAAAAACCATAAGTTAACTAAAACCATTAAGAGGACATGGAAATATCAATAGTTCCTTGAATGGATGGATGACTAGAGGTGCAGGATTTGGTTTGTTGTAAAGATGTTCCTCAATGCTAGCTATCATGTTCTTTTACCCCCAATGGAGTAATTATAAATCAGATTGATCATTTCAATGATTTCTAAAATTATTTTTTGTGACATTAAATCCTCCTATAACAATTCATGAAAATAATTATAATTTTTTGCATAAAATATTAAAATATATTTAAAAAATTCCATAGGGCATAGAGTAGACGGTGACATGATATTCTGCTAAGGCACTCCATGATGAAAATGTCACTAGTTTGAAACTCCATGGACAAAAATCTAGTCATGCTAAGGGTTGGTGTGGCTCAGGCTAGGTGCGATCCCCAGGTGATTTTGACAGCTTAGATGGCAAGGCCATGGCTACTCAAGCCACAGGTTGGGCATTCGAGTCATCTCAATACTCACATTACCTAGCAAACAAAATAAATAAATAAAACATATTTAAAATAAAATAAAATTTAAAGAGACATTGAAATCAATTTCAATGATTTTCTCATGTAGTATAAATATAATTAGATTAGACAACCATCATTGATGTGATTTTATGAACATCAAAACATAATCATCATTCAGAGGTATCCCATGAGTATCAAACTATAATAATCATTGTGAGATGCCTCATTTCATCCCATGAGAATTAAAGCATAATAATTACTGTAAGGAAACCTATCGAGCAATATAATTTCAAGCTATTAATATTGATCAACTACAAATGATGTGGTCCACAAATAAAAACATTAATTCCAAATATTTGTTAATATGATTGAAAAAACTAGTTAACAAAAGTTCCATTAAAGTAAGTATATATTATTATTTTTTTTTCAAACAATAAAAATTTAAGGTTTGATTTTTTTAATATTATCATTTTAAAATCCCGTGGGGCGTAGAATAGATGGTGATGGGATATAATGTTAAGTCACTCTATGATGTGAAGGTCATCGGTTCGAAACTCCATGGGAAAAAATCCAACGATGTTAAGGGTTGGTGTGGTCCAAGCCAGGTGCGATAATATAATTGTTGGAACAAAATATTTACATATCACTCTTTGTTTTCATCATCGTGATTTTCTTCCTCGCTTGGCATCTTAACATTATTTTTCTCAGAAACGTTTTTCATCTTGGATCATGTCCCAATACTATCCACCAATTGCCATCTAACACATCTAGGTAAGAAAACATTTGGTTGTTGTGTTTTGAGGAAACATGAAACTCCTTAATTTCAACCCACGTTTTTGAAGAGTTATTACATATTATCCCACTATCATGATGTTCATTTATATTTATTCGATCAAAAGGTATCCCACCACTTGCAACTAAAAATGACACATTGGAAAAATGAGAAATCCACTTGCAAGATATCTTGCATATTTCCAATGTAGCCTAATTTCCCCTCTATTAGGTTTTGATCACAATGGTTAGAACGACTAGCTAGGTCAATCTTGACTTCCACTCCACAATCTTGTGTGATGTATCCATCATTGACATCCTGAATGTGAAAATGATGCCCATATTCCCACATCGATAGGAAAAAAATGCACCCATAAAAATGTGAAGAAAGAATGGTGTCATATATCTAATAACTTGACCATTAATAAAAACATAATACATGTCACAATTCAAATGTGCATTATAAATTCCACATGGTGCTTAGAGATATTATTACAAATTTATTGCATTCCATCCATGTGTTTAGTGTATTCTTTTCTGCACATGGGTAACAACTGGACATGCCATATTTCTCTGTGATTTGGTCAACCGCCCAAATGTTGGGATAAGTCTTTGGCATGTTTTATTTTAAATGATTAAGGCATGCTTCTACCATTCAACATCTAAACCATTTCCTATCACTATCTCATTTCATTCTTTTCTCTTCATACACGATAACCCATCGTTGTGTTGCCTTCATGTCGTAAGGAATGAATTTACTAATGACACAGCAGAGGAGCCTCTGGTCGATAGATCTAGGTTCATCAGTAATTTCACAAAGTACATCCCTCAGCTAGTCACCAAAGAAGACAACCACAATCTCAACGGGCCAGTGTCGTGCAAAATGGCAAAGCTCCAGGCCCGGATGGGTTCAATGTGGACTTCTTCAAAGCTTGCTGGAGAACAGTCAAACAGGATATCCTTGAGGTGGTGGAAGACTCAAGAAGATCCAAATTGGTTCTGAAGGCTCTTAATGCCTCCTTCATAGCTTTGATCCCAAAACAGGAAAAATCCATGACTCCGAATGGTTTTAGACCCATAGCTTTATGTAATGTGGTGTATAAAATTATTTCCAAAGTTATCGCCAACAGACTCAAGCCCCTTCTTCCAGCTCTCATCTCAGAGGAGCAAACAGGCTATGTGGAGGGAAGACAGATTCTCAATAACATCATCCAAGCTCATGAGGTGGTACACTCTCTCAAAAGCAATAAACAAGCTGGTATGATCATTCAGTTGGACCTAGCGAAAGCTTACGATAAGCTAAGTTGGTCTTATATAAGGGCAGTACTAAGAGCTTATGGCTTCGACCACAACTAGATAAGATGAGTTATCGCACTAGTATCCAAAGCCAATTTTTCCATCTTGCTTAATGGAGCTCCTTCAAGAACCTTCATGCCGTCTAGAGATCTTAGACAAGGGGATCTGCTCTCTCCCTTCCTCTTTGTTCTCATGATGGAAGGGCTAGGCAGAGCGATCAAAACAACAAATGCTAAAGGAAGAATCCAGGGTCTCAAACTTACCCTGGATGGAGCGGCTAATACTCACCAACAATTTTTGGATGACACGATGTTGCAGGGTATACCCACAGTCAGGGAAGCCAGAGCGATCAAACAAATCTTAAATGACTTTGCTATGGCGGCTGGCACAGAGGTAAGCCTCAACAAATCAAAATTTTTATTCTTTAACACTGACATTGCTATTTAGAGGAACATCACCAGAATTCTTGGGTTTCAAAGGGACCAACTACCTTCCAAGTACCTAGGAATGCCTCTTACAGACAAACCTCTAAGCAAGGGAGTGTGGGACCCAATAATGAATAAGCTTCAGGACAAGATCAGGAAATGGATATGCGGGGCTTTAAATTTGGCGGGACGCCTTGTGCTCACACAGGCTGTCTTACAGGCTATTCCCTTTTTCATGTTCTCAACTCTTCTGGCTCCTAAAGGAGTTCTGCAACAGATCAAAAGCATCCAAAGGGATTTTCTATGGGGCAAAGGGGAAGAGAAAAAGAAATGGGCTTTAGTAGCTTGGGACAAGATCTGCAAACCCAAGTCCCATGGTGGTTTGGGGCTTCATGACCCTGAAACCCTCAGCAGAGTTTCGGGAGCTAAACTTTGGTGGAGGTGGCTCAAGGAATCGGCAACCCCTTGGGCCAAGCTCTGGAAACAAAAATATGCAAAAAATTGGCAGGAGAGGGATCACATCCGAATGTCAGGGTGCATTAAGGGCTCCCACATTTGGAATCTTGCTTGGGAGAATAGAGGTATTGTCCAGCAGCATAGTTTCTGGGAGATTCGAGCTGGGAACCTGGCACAATTTTGGGAGGATAACTGGCAACAGGAACCCAATTTGTTTAAGGACAAATTAGCCGCCTCAAAAATCATACTGACAACAAAGGTTTACTTATGGTAAATGACTTCTGGGATCAGGTAAGGAACAATGGTAAATGGAGAATTTGGAAGGATTTAGGCCACAGTGAAGATAGTCCTTTGAAGGCCCAAGCAGATTCTCTTCCCCAGGATTTGGAGCAAAGGAAGATTTTGGTGTCCTCCTTGTCTAACCAACTAAGATGGGGAAGGAACACCGAAGGAAACTTTAACCTCAAGGAAGCTAAAAGAATAGTTACAGGGTTTAACGAACAAAACCTTGATCAGGTATGGAAGAACCTTTGGCAGAACCCTCACTCGATGAAAATAAAGTTGTTCATTTGGCTTGTTCAACAAAAGAAAATTCTAACTCGGGAGATTCTGCTAAAAAGGGGTTTTGTCGGCCCATCCAAATGCCCTCTATGTGGCTTACAATAGGAGACGATGAATCACCTACTCAACCTCTGCCCTTTCACCTCCATCGTGTGGGATTGGGTAGCCTCAATCTTCAAGCATACTGATCAGGACAGACTCAGCATCACCAACACTTTGAAGAATTGGAGGAAAAAATTCTCAGGCAATGAAATTGTCAATAAAGCTTGGACTTTGGTTCCAGGCTTTGTCATCTGGGATGTTTGGAAAGAACGCAATGGCAGGATTTTCAAGAGCAAGACAAGCACGCCCCAGCACATAATTGCACAAATTCTATGACAGCTCAAAGACACAGTCAGAGGTTTGTTGTGGAAACTTCCGGAGAATCCTCCTCTGCCCCAGGAAGCCTGTATACTACTGCAGTTGGGTCTCCAGTCAATAGTCCCACAGGGCATAAACAAGGGTGTGAGCCAAACAAATGCAAGTATGGATATTTGGAAGCCTCCTCCACATGGCTTCTTAAAAGTCAATATAGATGGAGCGTCCAAGGGCAACCCAAGGTTAGCTGGTTTTGGGGGTGTTACAAGAGATGAGCAGGGACGCATAAAGGAGATATTTTACAGTCACTTGGGGAAGGCCACTAACAACATGGCCAAACTCATGGCCTTGGAGCAATGCCTGGAAATCCTAGTGGATTCAAATTCACACGATGTCATCATTGAAGAAGATTCGGAATTGATTATTAAAGCGACCAAGAAAATGTGCAATGGAATGGCACCGGAAAAAGTGTCGAAACATTGGAGGCTATCGCAGGTCTTTCACCGGATTCACACCCACCTGCAAACCTTAAGAACCGTCAACTTTGTCCATGTGAAAATAAAAGCAAACATGTTGGCTGATCGTCTCGCGAATGAAGGAGTGATAAGTAAGGGAAGTGGTACTTGGCACATTTGGGAGTCTATACCCCCAGGCAAATTGTGTGATGATTGTCTTTGTCAGGCTGCCAAATATATGGAACACTTCCAGACCTTCAGCAGAGAGAAGGAGGAAGACTATCGAAAGGCGAGAAGAGAGGAGTTCCTTGGGCTGTGGTCTCTCCCAATCGTTAAAACTCAAGGAAAAGAAGATCGAAAAAATGAAGTGGTTATATAGTTCCTGGTGGAACAGAGGTCATGGGTTGTTTTGGATGAGCTGCTTCAGGAGGATTTCAAAAATGAATAGCGATTTCAGTCTAAACACCAGTGGATCAGGAACAAAGGAAATGATTTGGAACGATCTAGAACGATGGATCAACAGGATGGACAGATGGTGCTCAGGAGAACTGCGGGAGTAAAACGCTGCTTAACCCGTTCGTCAGTTGAATGGTCGCAGTCCGCAGGTTCTTTTGGCCTCAGTCATTCAACGGATTTCAGGCCGGAAAGAGATCGACCGTTATCCACTTGGACGGACCCAAAATCCTATAGATTGAGGAGCTCTAATCTTTTTCGGATCCAAAATTTTGCTATCCATCGTGCTAGTGTTCGGGCCGAAATCATGGTTGACCATTGGATTAAACAGGCTTTGATCGACGGTGCTGGTTCTCCGAGCAACTCTTTGGGTCGGAGGATTTGTTGACCGTCGGATGGGAAGTTTGTTTCGACGGTGGGGATTGTGAGTTCAGGATGGGCTTGGGGAAGCGGACCGGAGAATACTCTGGTGCAATTTGGTTATATTTGAAGTCTGGAGGTTTCGTTGGACGATGCTTAACCTGTTCGCCAGTTGAATGGACGCAGTCCGCAGGTTCTTTGGCCTCAGTCATCCAACAAATTTCGGGCCGGAAAAAGCTCGACCTTTAACTACTTGGACGGACCCGAAATCCCATAGATTGAGATGCTCTAATCCTTTTCGGGTCCAGATTTGTGTTATTCATCGTGCTCGTGTTCGAGCCGAAATCATGGTGGACCGTTGGATTAAATAGATTTTGATCGATGGTGTCGTTTCTCCACGCAGCTCTTTCGATCGTTGGATTTGTGGACCGTCGGATGGGAAGTTCGTTTCGACGGTGGGGATAGCGCGTTCAGGTTCGGGCTTGGGGAGCGGATCGGAGAAGAATGTTTGGCGCGATTTTGGTATTTTTTGAAGTCCGATGGTCTTCGCAGTTTGTTTGAGAAACCGGTGAAAAGAAAGGAACTTGTATCTCGACTGTTAGGGTTCCTTAGTCTTTTGCTGAAGAGTTGATGTAACCCCATGAGATATTGTAACCTCGTGAGATATTGTTTGATCTTGGGTTTTGTTAACCCTGTTAATGGTATACCAGCAACGGGCCTATCTTGTGATGGTAAACCAGCAACGGGCTTGTCTTTGCACTAGTAAAGACATGTATCATATGTATTACACTTTTTACGGTTAATAGAAGGTTCCACTCTTACTTGACCAAAAAAAAAGAATTCATTGGTATACAAGAATTCTAAATGAATAGTATGAGATCAAATATGTATTATGAAATTTTAAAGTGTAGATAGTTGCTACGTATAATTTTGGCAAAAGACATGTGACTTACTCTTTATCGTGCATGTTGTCATTTTATGGCTCATGTATTATGTACCCCTCCACCACATAGCCCTTTGGATTTGGATTTTGGTAATGGACCCCTTCAATTTTTTCATGTGTCTGTCTAAGAGGAACATCCAATGACAGGAGGGAGCCCCAAATAATTTAACCTTATCAAGTAGGTGAATTAGAAAATGGACCTACAAGTCCATAAAACTCATCTGTAGTGTTATCACCCAAAAATTCTCAAAACATCATTATGTCAACTCTACTTTTGGTCATGATTTCAAGGAGGTCTAAAAGTCATTTTAGTCTTGATAAAAGGGTAAGTGATAGGGTTTGAAGTCTTAAAATGTCATCTTTCATTTCCAAATAAAGTCCTTTAGGTTCACTTCATGGTAAAATAGGTCACATTTTCCATTTAGAAGTCATTCCATTAAGTTTAGGGTTAAATTTTTTCAATCATACAGGAATCCACAGTTTCGTAGCGCAGCTAGTTCAAAAAAGGTGATTTGCGCTATGAAACTATTGTGTATGCTCTTTTTTCTGGTTTTAGTAGTCAACTTCCAAAGGGGTTCCTGAGCAATTAAAAACTCATTTTTGAAAACTGAAATAGGTTTTGCTTCCTAACATACTTAACTGCAAAACCTCTCTCAGTTTCTTTAAATTAATTATGAGGTGGGAGAAATTGATGACCCAACTTGCAATACGAAACTGCTGAAAGTCATTGAGAGGAAAACTTTGTTTTCTGGTTTTAGTAGTTCACTTCATGATCAGTTTCTAGCCAAATGCAAAATTATTTTAGAATTATGAAAGAGGTTTCTCTTCAAAAACTCTCCAGCTATAATAACCTCTCTCACTTTCCTCAAAAGTGTTACCAGTTGAGAGAAACAAGGCTTTCTTTGAAGCCATATTTTCAGAAATAAGAATTTTCCAGTTTTACACATGTTTTTAAAGACAGTTTCTGGACAGTTAGGTCATGGATCAACAGAGAATGGTATTCATTTTTGTTTTTATGTGGTTTTGGAATGGAAAATCAAGATACAGGAATTAATCCTAAGGCTAAAGAAACTCCACCAGCAAAAATCAATAAGCCTGTAATGACCAGGTCAAAAGGATTTGTTAAGCTGAAACCTAGAAAGCAGGTGAAAGAGCAAGTGAGTAAAATGTCAGTGGTTATTCTTTAGACTCCTAAATCTACAAAGGAAAAGGTAGCTGAAGTTGAATAAATGACACAAGATCAGTCAGTTGTCACCTTTGAAAAGTTAACTTTGTGACAAACAACTTGTTGTCCAACTAGTTCTTTACAGTTGTCATATTTTTAAGAGGGCAGTTTGGGTTATAAAGGGAAATTTCCATGAAGATGAAAGCATAAAAAGAAGGCTATGTGTTTGGATAGGAGCCTATAGAGCTTTAACTGATCATGGATGACCTCAGCTTCACACAAGCTTTCATCCAGACAAGTTACATGTATTTCTACCAGGAGCTGCAAGGGGATTTGTGTGTTTCTTGGACTGTTTTGAGCTGTTGGTTTCAAAAGGAATTTTCAGGCAAATGAAGATGAGTTTCAAAAATATGGAGGTTTTTTCTAAGAACATAACAAGGAACAAAAACCTCTTTCAAATTTCTCCCAAGTGCTACCAATTTGGAGATTCGAAGTTTCCTTTGAGACCTATTTTCAGAATTCTGAATTTTTCTTGTTTTATACATGATTTTATAATGCATATTCTGGACAACTGAAGCTGGTTTTCAAAAAACTGAGAGAGGTTTTTCTTATAAACATTCTTATCTACAAAAACCTCCTCCATTTTTGTAACAGCTATCAAGGATCAAGAGATAGGAGCTCAGGAGTGCAACCTTCTTTTTCAGGAAAAACAGAGTTATTTTTATTGGTTGATGAAGTGGCTGAAGGTGAAAAGGTTGTTTCTTGAGGAGGGAGAAAGGTAAAACATACTTAAAGCAGTTCCACATCAGTAGACAAAGAGTATCAGATCAGTCACTTGACAAGTGGAGATATTCAGTTAAAGGAAGAATTTGAAGACACTAGTCTACATGTGCCAGGTCATCAAACTGATATCTCCTTAATGATAGGCAGAGTAACTTCACGAAGGCAGTCAGAATATTAATGTTTGGTTGATGGCCAGCATGGTTAAAATATAGGATTCCTTTCGAGGAAGATTTGGATCAATTTGGTTTAAATGTAATAATTAGGTGTTTGAGTCAAAGTAGGACTCTAACTCTTAATTCGAATAGGTGCCAGTCCTAGTTTTATGAATCTAGTTAGTAGTTAGATTTGGTGTCAGTTGTAAAGTCTAATGGTCTAGCCACTTGGCAGACTTGTTGTAAAGGTTAGATGCCTATAAGTAATGTAAACTTCGATATACCAGGGTTGGAAAATGTTATAGAAAAGGACTACTTTTGTAAATGTTGTGAAGGGACTGATATATACAGAAGCAGTTTAACTTTTCTGAATCTGAGATTCTTAGTGTACTTCAATGAGCTTTATCTTTTATCTTTGATATGTTTTACTTCCATAGTCTTAACGCTTATTACTTAGAATTCATGGAGGAACATGCTCTAACTTCCTTTAAGTGTTAAACTATGGTGAATTGAGTTCTTGGGTCCTATCTTTGGATGTTTTTCTTCAATGTTTTAATACTTATTACTCAGAATTCATGGTTATTCATGCTCTGACTTCCTTTAAGTATTAGACTTTGATGAGTCACTTTTAATACTTTCCTTTTGAATACCTTGATGTATCATTACTCAGAATTCATGCCCACATGCTCTGACTTCTATGAACTTCAAGTTATTGAGACTTTCCTGAATGTGTTACTCTTTCATTGAAGTATATACAAGCCTCAGTTTTATAAGAAGAGCTATTTGTTATCTTTATCTCTGTCACTGACTCCATAGCCCAATGGTAGCAAGTCTCCATATTTCAACCTATAAACATATAAAATCACAAACCATAGAGTTATCCATCTATCTATATCTTTAATCAATATCATTAACCCTTGAGAGAGCCCTCTCAGGCTGAGGAGGCTAAGCCTCAGCCAAAAGATTGGTTTGAAATAGTTACACTGAGATTGACTTGATGAGCAGCCTATCAGGGTCTTATTTTGGTGATAACATTTTGGTGCATCTGCCGGGAGCCTGAAGATTACTCATTCCCGAAATCAAGAAGCTGAACTTCTGAAGGTAGCAGGAGCTCAGGAAGCTATTCGAGGCTGCATCTACCTTGGCGACTCCACACATCAAATAAAAAATTGGAAGGTGACTCCACTGCTAGAAGATCAATAGCTTGATGAAGTTTCAAGATGAGTGCCATTGCAAGAATGAATGCCAGGTATGCCCCTATGAATCGGTCTCATATCCCTGGTTTTCCAAATCCTATGCCAAAGGTTGAATGGTTAGATGATCTTCCAATATTCAAAGATGAAAAGAAAGACAATGTTGCTCTTCATTTGGTCAGGTTCCATATGCATTTACACAGTCTTAAGGTTCAGTTCCCTGAAGATTGTCTCATGAAGATGTTTATGACCACTTTAGAAGGAAAAGCATGGTCTTGGTATAAAGGCTTGGAAAATGGTTCATTATATTCTCTTGCTAATTTCCATGATGTATTCTATGAGAAGTATAAAGCGTGTCATCCCTCCTTGTTGCTGGTCAAAGATTGTTGTAAATATTATGTGAGTTTTATTCAATATTTGGAGGATTGTTATGATGATGATGAATTCATGGATGAAGAAATTTTAGAGGCACTTCATAACAATACATTTCAACACCAAGAAGAAAGGATAACATCCCATAAATTGCAACATGAAAATGAGCAGGGGTTTACTTATGAAAACCATGTTACATCCTCTGAGATTAATGTAAAGATGTAGCAAACTTGCCAGTCTTTTGATCATAAAGAGTATGAAAATCATTGCAAACACCAAAAAGAAATACTAGAAGATAGCTTTTATAACCCTCAGGTAGAGGAAAAGGTTGATTTTTAATGTCATACTTTGCAGCAACTTACATCAAAGAATGATCATAATAATGAGGAAAATTACATTGTTTACGGGAATCATTTAGAAAAGCAGTTGGATAGCATATCAAAGGAATCTTGTGTGGCTGAGAATCAGTTTTCTGAAGATTTAGAATGTTATGATGATCATCAAACTAACCATGTCCTCTTTGACCCTATAACTGAATACATGGCAAAGCTTTGCACACCAGTATTTCATTTTCATTTGCATTATGAAGATCAGATACATTATAAGTTGACTTGGTCATCTCGCTATCATGGTTATCTTGAGGTTGAATGCAGTCAAGAGCCTCAAATATCAGAAAAGACAATTGATTGGCTTTATTAGAAATATCATGTTGTCTGACCTAAAGTGGAAATTGCAACTGATAGGGTAGGTAGGAATGTGCAAATAAGCTCAGGGTAGGTTGACTGAGCATTTTTTAGTAGGTGCAGTTTGAGTCCCTCTTGCAGAAATCATTAAAGCTTGGGGAGCAGATTGGGCAAAATTTCAGAGTTTTATTCTAAAGGATGGATAGCAGCACTGGAGCTACTGGTTCTTAGTGTACCACTGGGGCACACTATCCCTAGTGGAGCCACTGTTATCACCCAAAAATTCTCAAAACATCATTGTGTCAACTCTGCTTTTGGTCATGATTTCAAGGAGGTATAAAATTCATTTTAGTCTTGATAAAAGGGTAAGTGATAGGGTTTGAAGTCTTAAAATGTCATCTTTCATTTCCAAATAAAGTCCTTTAGGTTCACTTCATGGTCAAATAGGTCACATTTTCCATTTAGAAGTCATTCCATTAAGTTTAGGGTTAAATTTTTGCAATCATATAGGAATCCGCAGTTTCGTAGTGCAGCAAGTTCAAAAAAGGTGATTTGCGCTACGAAACTGTTGTGTATGCTCTTTTTTCTGTTTTTAGTAGTCAACTTCCAAAGGGGTTCCTGAGCAATTGAAAACTAATTTTTGAAAATTGAAAGAGGTTTTCCTTCCTAACATACTTAACTACAAAAATATCTCTCCATTTCTTTAAATTAATTATTAAGTGGGAGAAATTGATGACCCAACTTGCACTACGAAACTACTGAAAGTCATTGAGAGGAAAACTCTGTTTTCTGGTTTTAGTAGTTCACTTCATGATCCTTTTCTCGCCAAATGCAAAAGTATTTTAGAATTCTGAAAGAGGTTTCTCTTCATAAACTCTCCAGCTACAATAAACTCTCTCACTTTCCTTAAAAGTGTTACCAGTTGATAGAAACAAGGCTTTCTGTGAAGCCATATTTTCAGAAATCAGAATTTTCCAGTTTTACACATGTTGTTCAAAGACAGTTTCTGGACAGTTAGGTCATGGATCAACAAAGAATGGTCTTCATTTTTGTTTTTATGTGGTTTTGGAATGCAAAATCAAGATACAGGCATTAACCCTAAGGCTAAAGAAACTCCAACAGAAATCAGTAAGCCTGTAATGACCAGGTCAAAAAGATTTGTTAAGCTGAAACCTAGAAAGCAGGTGAAAGAGCAAGTGAGTAAAACATCAGTGGTTATTCTTTAGACTCCTCAATCTACAAAGGAAAAGGTCACTGAAGTTAAATAAATGACACAAGATCAGTCAGCTGTCACTTTTGAAAAGTTAACTTTGTGACAAATAGCTTGCTGTCCAAATAGTTCTTTACAGTTGTCATATTTTTAAGAGGGCAGTTTGGGTTATAAAGGGAAATTGCCATGAAGATGAAAGCATAAAAGTAAGGCTATGTGTTTGGATAGGAGACTATAGGCTGATCATGGACGACCTCATCCTCACACAAGCTTTCATCCAGACAGGTTACATGTAATTCTATCAGGAGCTACAAGGGGATTTGTGTGTTTCTTGGACTGTTTTGAGCTGTTGGTTTCAAAAGGAATTTTCAAGCAAATGAAGATAAGTTTCAAAAATATGAAAGATGTTTTTTCTAAGAACATAACAAGGAACAAAAACCTCTTTCAAATTTCTCCCAGGTGCTACCAATTTGGATATTCGAAGTTTCCTTTGAGACTTATTTTCAGAATTCTGAATTTTTCCTGTTTTATACATGATTTTATAATGCATATTCTGAATAACTGAAGCTAGTTTTCAGAAAACCGAGAGAGGTTTTTCTTATAAACATTCTTATCTACAAAAACCGCCTCCATTTTTGTAAAATATATCAAGGATCAAGAGATAGGAGCTCATGAGTGTAGCCTTCTTTTTCAGGAAAAACATAGTTATTTTTATTGGTTGATGAAGTCGCTGAAGGTGAAAAGGTTGTTTCCTGAGGAGGGAGAAAGGTAAAACATACTTAAAGTAGTTCCACATCAGTAGACAAAGGGTATCAGACCAGTCACTTGACAAGTGGAGATATTCAGTTAAAGGAAGAATTTGAAGACACTAATGTACATGTGCCAGGTCATCAAACTGATATCTCCTTAATGATAGGCAGAGTAACTTCACGAAGGCAGTCAGAATATTAATGTTTGGTTGATGGCCAGCATGGTTAAAAGATAGGATTCCTTTCGAGAAAGATTTGGATCAGTTTGGTTTAAATGTAATAATTAGGTGTTTGAGTCAAAGTAGGACTCTAACTCTTAATTCGAATAGTTGTCAGTCCTAGTTTTATGAATCTAGTTAGTAGTTAGATTTGGTGTTAGTTGTAAAGTCTAATGGTCTAGCCACTTTGCAGACTTGTTGTAAAGGCTAGATGCCTATAAGTAATGTAAACTTCGATATGCCAGGGTTTGAAAATGTTATAGAAAAGGACTACTTTTGTAAATGTTGTGAAGGCACTGATATATACAGAAGCAGTTTAACTTTTCTGAATCTGAGATTCTTAGTGTACTTCAATGAGCTTTATCTTTTATCTTTGATATGTTTTACTTCCATAGTCTTAACGCTTATTACTCAGAATTCATGGAGGAACATGCTCTCACTTCCTTTAAGTGTTAAACTATGGTGAATTGAATTCTTGGGTCCTATCTTTGGATGTTTTTCTTCAATGTTTTTATACTTATTACTCAGAATTCATGGTTATTCATGCTTTGACTTCCTTTAAGTATTAGACTTTGATGAATCACTTTTTATACTTTCCTTTTGAATACCTTGATATATCATTACTCAGAATTCATGTCCACATGCTCTGACTTCTATGAACTTCAAGTTATTGAGACTTTCTTGAATGTGTTACTCTTTCATTGAAGTATATACAAGCCTCAGTTTTATAAGAAGAACTATTTGTTATCTTTATCTCTGTCACTGACTCCATAGCCCAATGGTAGCAAGTCTCCATCTTTCAACCTATAAACATATAAAATCACAAACCATAGAGTTAACCATCTATCTATATCTTTAATCAATATCATTAACCCTTGAGAGAGCCCTCTCAGGCTGAGGAGGCTAAGCCTCAGCCAAAAGATTGGTTCGAAATAGTTACACTGAGATTGACTTGATGAGCAGCCTATCAGGGTCTTATTTTGGTGATAACATGTAGTTCCTTCGTAAACATACAAACAATCTCCACTATCTCTCAATGATGTTATGGAACAATAGCCATATGAATCTCCTTTAATGTGATCCAACTTACAAATGAGGACATCCCCATCCGATGAGGTGATTTTAGCAATGTGGTTTCTAGAAAGTCGAGTTCGAATTTTGCTTGTGGAAGAAGGTGGAATTTTTGTCGCCAGATACAAGCCTAAGATTACACGATTTGAGTCTCAAGGATTCTTCCTCCTTTCTGAATGAGCGTAGAGTGTTGATTTGGAGTTCTTACTCATTCTGAATTTCTGAGCAAGTGATGTCTTGCTACTCCATGTCCATTTGCAAATTGAGCAATTGCTTGATGTTCTGCTTTCTATGCGTAGTGGGGAAGTCTGAGGGCTTTTTTATCCATTCTTTCAAGGATATTTTGGTGGCCTTTAGCTTTTGTTCCCACACATAGCTGGGTGATCCAAGAACAGGGGTGGACCATGCCTTCTTGACTGTGTCCATAAACCCTTCCCTGTTTGACTAGAGAGGGCTGAACCAGAAGGGGATGGGCCCCAATTTTTCTTCTTCTTCAAACAAAAAAAGAATGGGTTTATGATCTGAAGTCAGCTTTGGCGGAATTTTGGTGGAGATGATCTTCTCTTCGAAGAGGAAGGTGCTCTGAAGTAGAAATTTTTCCAACCAGGTTGATATGTGCTCTGCCCCAGCTCTGTTGTTTGACCAAGTATATAGCCTTGTTTTTGGCTTAAAGTACAATAAATCCCATTGCTGAATCAGAGCTTCCACGAAGGGAAGGAAGTGGTCCCTGCTATTGATTCCTCCTCTTTTTTCCTTTGGGTCGAAGATGATATTGAAGTCTCCTGCTAGGATTATATTCTTGGGGGAATAAGCGTCAAGGAAGTTGGATAGGGTTCGCCAACAATGTTTCTTTTCTGCATAAAGGACAGGGACGTAAAGGTTAAAGAGTGTGAAGCTAATCTTGCTAGCAAGCTGCCGAAGTTCAGTGTAAATCCAATGCTGCATTTGGAAGGAGCTCTCAAGTTGGAATTTGTCTTCCTCCCAGAGAGTGGCAAGCCCACCGCATGTACCGCTTTCACTTACTGCTTTGTCGGCTTTTGTTTTCCATTTTACTTTGCTAAGATCAAAAAGGGCATCCCCTTCTATTTTAGTCTCTCGGAGCATGAGGATCTCTGGAAGTTCTAATTTCATAAGGTTCTTCACTGCTTCAGCTTTTAAGGGATTCCCCAGACCTCTGCAGTTCCAAGAGACTAATCGGAATATTTACTAGTAGAGGGGGGAAAGTCCCTCCCTTGGGAGGCCTGGTTCTAGTATTTCTGCCCATGGACATCTCAATCGTGGGCTGGATGCCTTGAATTTTTTGTCTCTCCACCTCTCTGTGAGACTTCCTCCCAACTCTTTTCGAAGGCCTCTCAGTTGTCTCATCTTCCGAGGATCCAGAGATCTCTGTAATCTTCTTCCTTGTCATATCTGCAAAGGATGGGGGGCTAGGGACACCTCTTGGGGTTCCGGTTTGGAGAGGGTCTGTTTCCTCCTGTGTTTTATCTTCTTCCGTAGTAATGGCCTACTGTTCGCCGTCTTCATCTGCTAGATCTGGGAATTTTTCTGGTGTACTGAGTATTTCAAAGGGATTGGTGGAAATGTCTGCTCTTGGAGGGACTAAGCTCCCCTCCCCTTGTGCTGAGGATGGGGCACCACTCCCCGTGGACACTCCTTTCCCTTTGGTTCTATTGTTCTGCTTAACTGATGCTGATTTCTAAACCTATGTCCATTGTTCTCCTTTCAAGTTCTCGTCCCCCTCCTCTAATTTATTTTTACAATGCCTGGCAAAGTTCCCATAGCCATGGCAACGTCGGGATTTAAATGGGAGCTTCTCGTAATCTAACACTTGAATGTGAGACCAATCAGCCACCGTGAGCTTTATAGCTTCAAGGAGACCTTCCTCCAAGTCAACTTCTACACAAATTCTCGCGCAGGAGTACTGATCCCTGCTTTCTACTCGATCAATGTATTTGCCGAGTTTATTGCCTATGGTTTCTAAGGATTTGGGATTCCAGCAGTGCAATGGTAAATGGGGCAAGCGGACCCAGACGAGAATAGCCGAGGGCACATCTTGAGTTGGATCGAAGTCCAGATTCCATTGATTCAGGTACAAACCCTGAGGGCCCATGAAATATGGCCCATTTCTGAATATGAGATTCATGTCCTCTATCAATTCACAGACGAACACAAAGAATCCTTTGCCAACGAAATGACTTTTGATTCCTTCTTTGACAAGAGGTCGCCAGTTCCTTTGCACCCAGGCATCTACAGCTTTATGTGAGCGCCATAGCATGATGAACTGCCCAATAAGTCCTCATTCTTCTAAGTTCAAAGCCGATCCGTAGGGTTCTTCAGTCCGCAGAGCTACTATGGGGATGGTTTCCATTCTTTTGACAAACTTCTACGGGCTTTCATTTGCTGGTCGTTTATTGCATGCCACTACCAGTTTATGGAACGCGGATAGTTCAGGAGGATGGCGAGGGTCATGATCGGGGCCCCCTCCTAGGGCCATGGCGTTGTTGCTGCGCGCAGTAGATCACTATGTCGGTCGATGCTCCTCACGCGTGCCCTAAACCCGTCCACTGTCGTTTACGGAAATAGTTTTCAAACATGCTTCAATCTTGGTTTACTTGTTCTTATTTCATCAATCAAACAGATTTCAAGTTCCACTCCAGAAACTAGATGAACAAGGAAATCCACAGTTTGCAATTCATTGGATTTCCTTGGTAAGGAAGAATACCAATGAATTCACATTCAGTGATTATATGGATCAATTTTTATATATATTTTCTTGCTTGCTCAACAGTGATGTTGAACAAAGAATTACACCCGAGTATAAGAGAATTCTACATCACAGTGAACATACAAAGACAGGTGATTGGTACCTATACCAAAACTACACAGAGATCGGAGTATATGGATGTGAATTGCATCCATATAAATTGCTTGAGTTTGTTCCTATAAGGATTTTTGCATTAGAGTATATTAGGAAAATGATAAATATGGATGAGCTGCACTTTGTGTCAACGAAAAGGAAATCTTAGTTTAAGATAAAAACTCATGTTGGACCTTTCATTTGTAATGCCAGAACAACAACAAAGGAGGCAAATATTCTCTTTAAACAAATGAAATTCAAACTTAGTTTTATATGGTCATATGATCCTTTAGGAATTGTCTCAAAGTTGAAGGTAAAGCAGAAAACTACTCCTTATGCTCACACTCCTAGACTTGAAATTGAGAAGTACACCAATCAAGATGAATGGAAAGAAAATAAATTACAGGAAGAAGAGGAACATGTACTTTCTTATACAACATCACAGACTCTAGTGCCATAGGAAAAGTGGGATAAAAGACCAAGGGAAAGTGATTTCCCATCTAGTCTCAGAAATTCAAGGGAAAGAATTCCAAATATACAAAAAGAAGCAAAAAACTAATCCAACAGAAGAGTCTTTGCAAGAAGAAAACACACAAACTGCAATAGTCTTAACAAACCCTTATCCTACTACCTTCCCTCGAATTTAAGCAATTTTTATAGGGTTACCAGCATCTTTAGCTTCTCAAGAGCCATTGGAAACATCTCAAACATGAGAATTAGCCTGTGATCAAGTTGAACCAGGTATCTTTTCAAGATATAAGGAAATAAAAAGGAAAAATGAAAATTTGAAAGCTACAACCTATTCTCAATTATGGAAGCAAACAACGTCATCACAACACAAACTTCTCTCTGCTTTTCATACCGAGAAAGGAAAAATGCAAATAGATTTCCTTGAACTTGAAGTTCCTTTCCTGAAGACTACAGATGACTACAAAAAATCCATTTTTTCTTTTGATGTTGAACAAATCCATCCTATTGATCAAATGGATTTTCATAGACAGACAGGTGAAATGCTATATTCTACTCTTACAAATTCAGGAATCGCAACATCCAGACTTCCATGTTTAAAGGGGATGGGAGACAAATTAGTTCAACTGGAAAACTATCAACAAAAAATATATTCTATAGCAGGAGATAAGTCCAAATTTTCCATCATAAAAGGATTTATTAAAGGGAAGGCTTTCATGTATGGCTTAAGTTTTGACTTATTGATCAAGCATGAAATAAAATATTTGTTTACAGCCAATCCCACTTTCTAGAAATATACCGAAGTGGATGAAACATATAGAAAGTTAATTAAATATTCCATTCCAGATGAAGAAAGATGGGACAAATTATGTTAACTTATTGATTAAACAAATATTGATCTTCAGCATCAAAGAAATAGCCTTTTCAGTCTGTGTCATCACCAGAATCCTCGAAATCAGTGCCACAAAGCTTGACCAGTTTAATTTTCCTATATTCTTGAGCTATTTTTGTAAATAGTGTTTAGATATTTTGCAAATAGATCTTGATATTTAAATCAAGATATTTCGAGGAAAGTTGTATAAATACTTCATAGATCAAAGTACAAAGGGTTGAACCCTTGGGATAAGCTATTGAGCATAATTGTATTCATCTAAAGATTTTCTGATATTAATAAAAAATTTATGGATTTACCTCAAAGCAGCGTGTGTTCTCGTGAGTTCTTCATTTTTCTTTCATTTCATATTGTAAATTTCTGCATATAATTAATTTTTAATGAAGAAATTTGGGTAAGATAAGGTTGAGTGTCAACCTGTCTGAAATCCATTGTGAAGTTATACTATATTAAAGAGATTAGTTTGTTGGACTCTTTGTTTGAGATAGCTCCTCTAAATATTTAAATTGTCTCTTCTTCATCAATTTAAATATATTTTTGTTGGGCTATAAACATAGGATACATGCATCTTTTCCATATGGTTAATTAAATAATCTGTCTAAATATTTGTTAGACCATAGATTCTTTTATTTCTGCCTTACACATCTATTTTAAACCAAATTTCTATCAAGAGGTAAAGAACTTGTTGTCACTCACTGCTTTACAAAATATCAGTTGCCCAAAATTACATAAGAGTAGTGAATTTTGGAGCCATTTCCAAACCACATAAGCTCCCAGAGCTTAATCGGACCCTCTCCATTGCATAGTTCTCAGAAAGAGCTTTCCAACAGTATGTGGAAGTCTGAAAATGGACTTCTAGATCAGAAGATAAGGCATGTTGAAGTTACCCTTGGTAAGCTAGAAAACAAAGAGAAAGAACCAAAGGAAAAGGCGCATCACAAAACGCAATCGAAGCTTCCTTCAACAACAAAGGAAGGTAGTAAGATCAATGATCATCCAATCGTCAATATCGTAATCAACTATCGGCGGGATCAGGGCAGAGCGCAAATCGAAATCGGTGGTCGGATGGCCCACGACACATAGCATATCGGCGGTTCATGATATCGCATATCGACGATCGTAGGTGAAAAGGGGTGCACACAGCCAAAGAGTCAGAGCGTCGCCAAACTCCGATCTCATGCAAATCGCCAATAATTCGAACCCTCATTGTTAAAGCATTGGGAGGGGTTGATTTCAATTAACAAATAAAAACTAAGGGCGGATGGGCCCTTTCCTCTCTCCTCCAGGGGGGCCACGTGGTCGACTACCATTGGTCCTTATAAATGACATGGTAGTTGACGTCATCATGACGTGGCAATACGGATCTAACGTGGAAGTACAGAGATGACAGTGTCATGCAAATATGACATTTTCAAGGGTCCTAAGGAGGCATTTCCTAGTGACACGTGTCACCACTCACAGGGTGACACGTGGCAGTGATGACATCACCAATCACAAATCGGCGACCGCACAAGGCAAGATCCCTCCTTCGTCGATGTCCGATGTTGTGATTGCGATATGCAAGAACTCTCCGAATGTGATATTTTATATAACATAATGAAAGGGTTGTCGAGTCCGTCTCTTTTAAAGGACACATATTAATTATAACACCTCCATCTCAGGACGGCCCAAATCGACGACTCCCAGACCTTTTCGCCCCCCCCCCCACGCCATGTTTCTCTTTATCGGCGATGGGAGGGGTCCGAAAAGCAGTGTCCCCACCAGAACCTATTGCAACGTGTCCTTCTCATATCATTCCCCCCCCCCCCCCCCCACTTACCACTTACCACTCATGCCCCCCTCTAAAAACCACTCATCCTCACCACTATCTACTGCATTGTTTTCGCGATGTCCTGGGTGGGCCCGATCCCGTTGATTGGCGATCACAAGTTTCAAGGGGAGCTACCAAAGGTAAAGTGTATAAAGCGTCGGTATGTGGTATTCTATGTAATAAAGGAAAAGACCCCCGGGGAGGGAGAGCAAAGGCCCTAGCGCCCAAGGACGAAGCACTTGGTCATGGCCACCGTTCACATGAGTAGAAACACAAAAAGGGGCTAAACCAAAGGGGGCTGAGGGGCATCATAGCTCGCAGTTTCGTTACGTTTCAAAAGTAAAAGCCCCGATTACAACAAGGCCCCGAGAGCACGGTACACGGTATTGAAGACATATGATTCGACAACTGAGACTTTAAATAGAAGTATGGGGCAATGGTAGAGTGATATGGGCTGGTCTCGTAGAAGCCCCTTGAACAAGAAACCTAGGACAAAAATACCCTCAGAAATGAGTTTGATTGTTTTGTTGTACATCTTCTGAGAGTAAATGTATGGGGACTCAGGAAAATTAATGGCTCAACATGGGGATCCACTCAGATACATAGCAAAGCACTGTCAGGACAACCTCCACTACTACTCTGTAAAGGGAAACTATAGTCAATCACTATCAGCTTTAAAGAGTGAGGAAGAGGAAGTTAAGAGGAAAGAGAGAGGGACCATCTGAGAAGCTAGAGGGACACACAATGATAGAGACACGGCCTAACCAGAGGTTTTCACAAGAATGCAAAAGGACCTCTTCCTCCATCATCCTCCAGTTTTTCTTTTATTTCTTTTATTTTTGTTTATTTCCAAGAAGGGATCAAATCCCGATTGTAAACATTATGTGCAGCATAGCCTGGCATGCCTAAACGGCTAGTCTATGAGACAGTTGGAGCTCAAGTGAAGATATTTTGTAAACTGTAATCCAGGCTCACCGTCTTCTTATAAATAGGGGGAAGAAACACTTAGAAAAGGTTCCAGAATTTCGCACCCACGATGTCTGAATTCTGAGATGCCACTTTGGTTCTATTTGCTTGTTCATGGGGGAGTATGATAAGTAACATTACAGATATAAACAAATCAATCAACATGTTTACCATAACAAACTCATAGTTCTGGATAATAGTGCATGATGTACGCACGTATGCCCTACAATTTAAAAGACCTCTTCATTGGGACAGGTCTTGATACATCGTATACATGTACCCTTCTCATAATTCCTTAAATTCATTAATCAATGGTTGGATATAGACATCCATTCTCTTCCCCTATCTTCTACCTAGGACTCCAAGAACTAGCGTAAGATGTCCATTCTTCATGGACAACTATAGGGGCGGGGGGTATTGTTATTGCTCACTACCACTAGTTAAACAATATAGTTGGTGTTTTGGAGGGAATATAGTTTAACTTCATCCATGTCTATGCTCAATCAAAGGTCATGTATCTGATATATGTTTCATGGATATTGAATATGTTAGGATACACATAACTCCCAACTCACTTCTAAGTGAGGCATGCCACCCCTACAACATAGCTAATTTTTTTTCAATGAAAGAGCCTTTGAATCCGATCATGTATCTACTATATGTTTCATGGATATTGAATATGTTAGGATACACATAACTCCCAACTCACTTCTAAGTGAGGCATGCCAACCCTGCAACATAGCTAATTTTTTTCAATGAAAGAGCCTTTGAATCCGGTCATGTATTTGCCAGCCCTGCAACATAGCGAATTTTTTTCAATGAAAAAGCCTTTGAATCCTTGAAATTATAGGAATGTGCCCCAATATCTTATGAGAAGGACCATGTGCCTTCCCCTTGTTTTTTGATTTCTAGTAATTGTCATGCCCGCATTTTGGACATAGCTCTTTGTCTACATGTTCGTCTCTGTAACACCCCTTTTAAACTCCAAGTTTTGTAATACATAACTAAAACTAATAATATTGTAATGAATAGCATGGGTACTTTGATAGAATTCATTTGATGTAAATATTAACTCTTATTTAATATATTGCTAAAGTTGAAGAAGAGGGAATCCAACACATATCTTGATGCCCGAAGGGAATGTCGTAAGGGAGATTTGGGAAGTTTTCTATCTTACCTAAATTAATTGTCTTGGCTTTTAATTTGAAAGCCAAAATCCCCAATTGCTAGAAATTATGAGAATAATCAGGGGGAATGGTATTGAACTGGACCCAGAGTATGGGCTCTATAGCCATTCTAGAGACTTTTGATTGACTACACAACTCAAGGAGGGACTCCATATTCTCATGCTAGGTACTATACATGTGAGTGAATAGAAAAAAGGGAAGAGCAAAGAGATAAGCAACGAGAGAGAAACCACGGAATGTGTGCTAATGAACTAGTGGAATTCGTGAGCAGAAATTGAACCATGACATTGGAAAAAAGGTGAAAAACAACCCATTGAGTCACAACAAACAAATATGGAGTTGTAATCTTAGTTAAATTGATTAAGTAAATCAATAAGGAATCCTTCAACACGAATGCGGGAGCTACAAGGAAATTTTTGAATGGTTTGCCCTATTCAAGCTTGAAAGGAATTGAGAAAAGGACAAGCATCAAGGAACTGCTAGATCAGTGAAGGGATCCATTTTCTACTATGCAAGCCCATGGTGTGCATACTTTAATGTGTAAATAGGCTCGAAATCGATAATTGAAAAGTAGAATCATGATTTTTATATGTGAAGGAAAGTGGCTTTCATGTCCTCTAACTTGATTTGAAATCTATGGAACCTTGAGAGAAGGTTCCTCTTAAGGCATTGGATTTGGCTCAGGGTTGCCAATTGCAAGAAATTTGTAGTGTAGCTATGTCTATGGTTAGGTGGAGAGTGGTTCTCCCTTCTTCAATTTCCAACAAGCATAAGTGAATCAAATAAGTGTACCTATTTATATGTTAATGAAATGCAATTATTGTTCAGTGTTTCATGATTATTCTTATTAGTTAACAGGTACTGAAACATCTATCGACTAACAGATTATTCTTATTAGTTAACATATGTTATAAGTTCGAGTGTTATGAGTGGAATTTTTATTTTCCCCGGTGGCTTGATGACTCGATCGATAGAAACATTAGTCGGAAAGACAGGTCTGTGTCACTTAACGATGCATTAGTTGGGCACTGGGACTTCATGTTGTCGAACTATCGATGTCAAAGTATCGTTTGTTGGGTTGATTATGATCGGGTATTGGAGGTTGGGACACTGACTATCAAGTTATTGGATATTAGATGATCAGGTATTGGAGGTCGAGGCACCGACTATCAATTTTCCTCTCGATACTAATAGAACGCGATAATGTTTTGATGTGGTAGGTCAACAAGGCTTGCTGACATGGTGGGTTGATGTGGCATGATGTTGTTGGAGGGGGGGACATGAGGGAAACATGAATGCCACATGTTTTCTGCATGGCAATAATAATGCTAACAAGGCACCTAGAGGAAAATTTTCAAAGTTGCTCTTTACAAGTTCGAATTTGGATGAAATTTATATTGTTAGAAAACTCTCAACAAGAAAAAAAATGATGGTGGTACAAAAAAAATATGGTTAAAAGAAGCGGGAATTTGACAACCCCATCTCCATAAGTTAACCATGAAAGTCAAGCTTGGATAACATGTATCCTTAACAAGGCATTGAGGGACTAAATATGTTACAATATGTATTAAATTAAATCACTCAAAGATTTAATGACAATCTTTGAAAAGCCACTATTTTTTTATGTCATGTGTTTGCCAATAATAGCCCTCCATGAATAACGTGAAGTAATTAGCTTGCTTACTAAATGTGTTTCATAAGACCCATCAAAAGCCATTTTTTTGTGGCATTGATATCTCATCTTGAAAGTTTTTGAAATTAATTTGAAGCCCATCACACTCTTTTTTAAACTTCAACAATAATTTTAATCATTCACAAGGTAGAACTAGTATATTCCCTCATTCAATGACACCCTTCCATCTTAATTTGAATAAGTCAAAATGTTAAACAAAGACACTGACTATTTACTTTAATCTTATTTTAATTTATAATTATTATTTTTTTATGTAATATTAAATGACATTATAATATCTCCACCATACTGAGCTCAAGAGAAACTCTTGAGCTCAATAATATTTTAAGTAACAATTGTTTAAGTGAATTAAATAATTGCAATTTGAATTAAAAAATAAGCTTCATTTGAAATAATTTCCCAATTGTGTTGAAAAATACTAAACATTCAATATAATGTAAAAGTAGACACCACCGGTTCTTATTTTACAATGTCTGTAAGCCAAATAAGTTTATTGTGATGGGAAGATATCTGGCTAAATAATTTCTTAGAGCCCTGGGGCACAGAGCCATCTCCACACTGAAACATAGGCACCCAAAATATCCTCATGCTCAAAGAGACTAAAATAGAAGGGGACGCCCTTCTTGATCTCAGAAAAGTAAAATGGAAAACAAAAGCCGACAAAGCAGTAAGTGCAAGGGGTACATGCGATGGGCTTGCCACCCTCTCGGAGGAAGACAAATTCCAACTTGAGAGCTCCTTCCAAGCGCAGCATTGGATTTACACTGAACTCTGACACCTTGCTAGCAAGATTACCTTCGCACTCTTTAACCTTTACATCCATGTCCTCTATGCAGAAAAGAAAGATTGCTGGCAAACCCTGTCTAACTTCCTTGACGCTTATTCCCCCAAGAATATAATCCTAGCAGGAGACTTCAATCTCATCTTCGACCCAAAGGAAAAAATAGGAGGAATCAGTAGCAAGGACCACTTCCTTCCCTGCGTGGAAGATCTAATTCAGCAATGGGATTTATTGGACTTTATGCCAAAAACAGGGCTATATACTTGGTCAAACAACAAAGTTGGGGCGGAGCACATATCAGCCTGGTTGGACAGATTTCTACTTCAGAGCACCTTCCTCTCCAAAGAGAAGATCATCTCCACCAAAATTCTGCCAAAGCTGACTTCAGATCATAAACCCATTCTTTTGTTGTTTGAAGAAGAAGAAAAATTGGGGCCCATCCCCTTCCAGTTCAACCCTCTCTGGTGAGATAGGGAAGGGTTTATGGACACAGTCAAGAAGGCATGGTCCACCCCTATTCTTGGATCGCCCAGCTATGTGTGGGAACAAAAGCTAAAGGCCACCAAAACAACATTGAAAGAATGGATAAAAAAGCCCTCAGACTCCCCCACTACGCATAGAAAGCATAACATCAAGCAGCTACTTGATTTGCAAATGGACATGGAGCAGCAAGACATCACCTGCTCACAAATTCAGAATGAGCAAGGACTCCAAATCAGCACTCTATGCTCATTCAGAAAGGAGGAAGAATCCTTGAGACTCAAATCGCGTAAACTTTGGCTTGTGTTTGGCTACAAAAAATCAGCCTTCTTCCACAAGCAAATTCGAACTCGACTTTCTAGAAACCACATTGCTGAAATCACCTCATCGGATGGGGATGTCCTCATTTGTAAGTTGGATTACATTAAAGGAGATTCATATGGCTATTGTTCCATAGCGTCGCTAAGAGATAGTGGAGATTGTTTGTATGTTTACGAAGGAACTACCGATGAGTTTGATCGACTTGTAGGTCCATTTTCTAATTCACCTACTTGATAAGGTTAAATTATTTGGGGATCCCTCGTGTCATTGGATGTTCTTCTTAGAGAGACACATAAAAAAATTGAAGGGGTCTATTTAACAAAATCCAAAACGAAAGGGCTATGTGGTGGAGGGGTACATAATACATGAGCCATAAATTGACAACATGCATGATAAAGAGTAAGTCACATGTCTTTTGCCAAATTTATATGTAGCAACTATATACACTTTAAAAGTTCATAATACAAATTTGATCTCATACTATTCATTTGGAATTCTTGTATACCTGTGAATTCAAAAATTGATGTCGTTAGTAAATTCATTCCTTACAACATAAAGGCAACACAACGATGGGTTATCTTGTTTGAAGAGAAAAGAATGAAATGAGATAGTAATAGGAAATGGTTTAGAGGTTGAATGGTCGAAGCATGCCTTAATCATTTAAAAGAAAACATGCCAAAGACTTATCCCAACATTTGGGCGGTTGACCAAATCATAGAGAAATATGGCATGTCTAGTTGTTACCCATGTGCAGAAAAGAATACACTAAACACATGGATGGAATGCAATAAATTTGTAATAATATCTCTAAGCACCATGTGGAATTTATAATGCACATTTGAATTGTGACATGTATTATGTTTTTATTAATGGTCAAGTTATTAGATATATGACACCATTCTTTCTTCGCATTTTTATGGGTGCATTTGTTCCTATCTATGTGGGAATATGGGCATCATTTTCACATTCATGATGTCAATAATGGATACATCACACAAGATTTTGGATGGAATTAAAGATTGACCTAGCTAGTCGTGCTAACCATTGTGATCAAAACCTAACAGAGAGGAAATTAGGCTACATTGGAAATATGCAAGATATCTTGCAAGTGGACTTGTCATTTTTCCAATGTGTCATTTTTAGTTGCAAGTGGTGGGATACCTTTCGATCGAATAAATATAAATGAACATCATGATAGTGGGCTAATATGTAATAACTCTTCAAAAACATGGGGTGAAATTAAGGAGTTTCATGTTTCCTCAAAACAAAACAACCAAATGTTTTCTTACCTAGATGTGTTAGATGGGAATTGGTGGACAATATTGAGAGATGATCCAAGATGAAAAAACATTTCTGAGAACAATAATGTTAAGATGCCAAGCAAGGAAGAAAATCGCGATGATGAAAACAAAGAGTGATATGTAAATATTTTGTTCCAATATTTATATTATGAATGTTTCATTTTATTATGAGTATTTATAATTGCCCCACTATATTCTTTGCCCCTTCATTTAATAATGTTTAAGATAAGAAAAATTAACTACCATTTATAATTATCATATTCAAAATACATAGTAATTATCATATTGAAAATACATTAAATAATACAAGCGTAAAATAAGTTTTCAGATATTTTTATTATTGTATTTAGTGTACCCAACTTATGTTGTATTATATTAACATGTTAGTTTTTGAATCACTAAGCATTAATCGAGATATCACAAAGTTGATGATTATTTTATATAGGAAATATTTATTTTAAATTATGTATTGAATTGATAATAAAAAAATTGTCAAGTTCATTGAGTTCTCAAAGATTACTTCACGCTTGACATGTGGATTAAGAAACTATGACCTGGGGGAATTTAAGCCATCAAAATCACTCGGGGATCGCACCTGGCTTGGACCACACCAACCCTTAACATCGCTGGATTTTTTCCCACGAAGTTTCGAACCGATGACCTTCACATCATAGAGTGACTTAACATCATATCCCATCACCATCTATTCTACGCCCCATGGGATTTTAAAATGATAATATTAAAAAAATCAAACCTTAAATTTTTATTGTTTGAAAAAATTAAAATTAAAATTAATATATACTTACTTTAATGGAACTTTTGTTAACTAGGTTCTTCAATCATATTAACAAATATTTGGAATTAACGTTTTTATTTGTGGACCACATCATTTGTAGTTAATCAATATTAATAGCTTGAAATTATAGTGCTCGATAGGATTCCTTACCGTAATTATTATGCTTTAATTCTCATGGGATGAAATGAGGCATCTCACAATGATTATTATAGTTTGATGCTCATGGGATACCTCTCAATGATGATTATGTTTTAATGTTCGTAGAATCACATCAATGATGGTCGTCTAATCTAATTATATTTATACTACATGAGAAAATCATTAAAATTGATTTCAATGTCTCTTTAAATTTTATTTTATTTTAAATATGTTTTATTTATTTATTTTGTTTGCTAGGTAATGTGAGTCTTGAGATGACTCGAATGCCCAACCTGTGGCTTGAGTAGCCACAACCAATGCCATCTAAGCTGTCAAAATCACTTGGGGATCGCACCTAGCCTGGGCCACACCAACCCTTAGCATGACTAGATTTTTGTCCATGGCGTTTCAAACTAGTGACATTTTCATCATGGAGTGCCTTAGCAGAACATCATGTCATCGTCTGCTCTATGCCCTATGGGATTTTTTAAATATGTTTTAATATTTTATGCAAAAAATTATAATTATTTTCATGAATTATTATAGGAAGATTTAATGTCACAAAAAATAATTTTAGAAATCAATGAAATGATCAATCTGATTTATAATTACTCCTTTGGGAGTAAAAGAACATGATAGCTAGCATTGAGGAACATCTTTACAACAAACCAAATCATGCACCTCTAGTAATCCATCCATTCGAGGAACTATTGATATTTCCATGTCCTCTTAATGGTTTTAGTTAACTTATGGTTTTTATACTTCACTTGGAATTTTCCAATACTTGGGCATAATGTACTGCATAATGTAATCTTGGTTAGCAGATCATTTTGTATATATATACTTAGTTAGGGTTAGGCCTTTCTCATTTATTGTCGATATCCTTCTTGATGGTCATATTAGAGGTCTCTCCGGTCGCATACATATCCTCAACATGTATGCTCCATACAAAAATAGACCTGTTTTTTGGGACAAACTAATCTCATCTGGGATCTTTGGGATGGTGTCTCTAATCATTGCGGGGGACATGAACTGCATGATTGGCCTGGATGAGGTATGGGGAAGCTCCAGGACAATCGGCCCTATGGCGGAGGTGATCATATACGTTATTATGGAGTTCAATTATGTGGATATTTACCCACCCAAAGTGGTTCCTACTTGGGATAACGACCGAGTGGGAATGACATACATTGTGAAGAGACTGGACCATTTTATTATGCATGAAAAGGTTGTGGAGTGCCTGGGCAATGTTCAATCTGTGGTGATCAACAGTTTTATCTCTGATCATCGACCCATTTTATTATAATGACAGCGGGGGGAGTACAGGAAAGGTATTCCTTTTGAATTTAACCAGGTGTGGTTGGAAGACCTAGACTTTAATGATCTTGTGCGCTCTGTCTGATCTCGAGATGTGGAACAGGGTCTATCTCACATGGATCATTTGTTGGATAAGCTTGGTTTACTCCACGGGCAGGTAAAATCATGGTTGAAGAGGAAGAAATATGCTCTAAATTAGGAATTACAAGACATCATTAGAGAATTGGAGGCCATTCGCTTCCAGATGGCTTCACATGATCTCCCAAATGCTACATGTTGTCGTATTCACGGACTGGAGCTTAAGAAGAAGCATATACTCTCTAGTTTTGAATCCACCTGGCGCCTCAAGAGTAGGGCCATTTTGGATTCAGGAGGGGGACCGAAACACAAAATTCTTCCATATATTTGCTAATCACAGACAAAAAATTAATACTATTTGGGAGATTAGAGAAATCGATGGGATTTTGTGTCTGGCGCAAAACGTTGTTTGTAAAGTTGTTGTCTCAAATTTTCAGAAGGCCTACAGTGATCCGAATTTAAACAGGAATGCAACAAATTACAGATATGACCATAAATATAGAGATGAAAGAGAAATAATACTTCATTTGATTGATGTAAAACATTGAAATATGCTTACAAATAGAAATTAAAATAAACTAGCTCGGGCGATGGTAGCTTATCTTTAAGAAGAGATGTGGCAGCTACATGCCTCTGAACTATCTTACAATGAGGCTCAAAGGCCTATTTATTGTTGAGAAACAATGGAAAACCCTAAACATCCAAAAACCTAACCCTAGGAGATGAAGCGCCAAATTATGGGCCCCGTTTTGGGTAAATTGGTATATCAATTTCCCGGGGTCGTAACTTTAGCATACGATCTCCGTTTAACGCGCACAATACCTCGTTAGAAAGATCTATCCGAGGACTACAACTTTAAGTGAAAAATGTAGGGGCGTGGACTCATGTTGCTCCCATTTTTCCCAAAAAACGTCGTTTAGGGTCTCAAAACGGATCTGGATGTTCATGACCCAAAAAACTGCCAAAAATAGTAAATTGTGCTATAATTAAGGAAACTGAAAAATTGAAAGAGACAATTGTGGGGGTCCAAGTGGGCTAGGTGGGTGGCCACCAACATCCACCTGTATCATTCCTCCCCCCTTAGGAAGCAATGGTCCCCATTGCGTTGAGTGCCTCCGTCAGATGCATAAACTTCTGCTGAACTTGGTCCCTGGTGAGTTGTTCTGCAATCTCTGATGTTTCCAGTAATGGTGGGAAGAATGGTCAAGGGCGGTCCACATTGAACACTCGGTGCATGCCAAGGAATGGGGAATGTTGTGCTCCAAAGAATTGTTTCCCACAACCTTGGTAATGGTGTAAGGACCATGTCGGAGTGGTTTGAGCTTCTGATGGGTTGTTGTAAGGCGTTCTTTCTACAGGTCCAACCAGACTTTGTCACCCACCAGAAACTTGTGTGGCACTCGATGTTGATCATGTCGCTGCTTGTACTTGGCATTTTCCACAATGAAGTGGTGATAGATCGGCCCGTTGGGTAGAGGTGCTCCGAAAGTCAGATCGGATGAATGCTTTACCTGACAGTGCAATGGTACCCCAATGGGTGAGGATAAGATGTCCCTGTCTTTTGTCATGATTGTATACACCTGCTTCTGGTGCATGGAGGAACCCTTCCCGACGGCCATGGATGTGGCTACGATCTTCCCCTTATTTTTAGGGCGAACTAGACAGAAAATAAATTTCTTAGTCTGGGAGATGATCTTACTACCTTTCTTAGCAGAGATCAAAGAAGTGGCGGTAGGTGGGGCTACCTCCAGTATCTTGTATAATGTATTACACAAATAAATAGTAACAATGCGAGGCCTTGACTCTCAGCAAAGTAAAATGGAAAACAAAATCCGACAAATCAGTAAGTGAAAGGGGTACATGTGGTGGGCTTGCCACCCTCTGGGAGGAAGACAAATTCCAACTTGAGAGCTCCTTCCAAATGCAGCATTAGATTTACACTGAACTCCGGCACCTTGCTAGCAAGATTACCTTCGCACTCTTTAACCTTTACGTCCATGTCCTCTATGTAGAAAAGAAAGACTGTTGGCAAACCCAGTCTGACTTCCTTGACGCTTATTCCCCCAAGAATATAATCCTCGCAAGAGACTTCAATCTCATCTTCGACCCAAAGGAAAAAAGAGGAGGAATCAGTAGCAGGGACCACTTCCTTCCTTGCATGGAAGATCTGATTCAGCAATGGGATTTATTGGACTTTAAGCCAAAACAGGGCTACATACTTGGTCAAACAACAGAGCTGGGGTGGAGCACATATCAGCACGGTTGGACAAGTTTCTACTTCAGAGCACCTTCCTCTCTGAAGAGAAGATCATCTCCACCAAAATTCTGCCAAAGCTTACTTCAGATCATAAACCCATTCTTTTGTTGTTTGAAGAAGAAGAAAAATTGGGGCACATCCCCTTCCATTTCAGCCCTCTCTGGTTAGACAGGGAAGGGTTTATGGACACAGTCAAGAAGGCATGGTCCACCCCTGTTCTTGGATCACCTAGCTATGTGTGGGAACAAAAGCTAAAGGCCACCAAAACAACCTTGAAAGAATGGATAAAAAAGCCCTCAGAATCCCCCCACTACGCATAGAAAGCAGAATATCAAGCAGCTGCTCAATTTGAAAATGGACATGGAGCAGCAAGACATCACCTTCTCGGAAATTAAAAATGAGCAAGAACTCCAAATCAACACTCTATGCTCATTCAGAAAGGAGGAAGAATCCTTGAGACTCAAACACATAATCTCTGGCTTGTGTTTGGCGACAAAAATTCAGCCTTCTTCCACAAGAAAATTCGAACTCGACTTTCTAAAAACCACATTGCTAAAATCACCTCATCGGATGGGGATGTACTCAAAGGTACAACTCTATTAAAAGAGGCCGCAACCTGTCCTTTCTAGCAACTGTAAAAGGAAGAAGGTGCAGATGATGATGAGGAATCACAAGACTTCCTCACTCACGTTCCAAGACTAGTTAACGAGGAGGATAACTCAAGACTCCTGAAGCCCTTCACTCAAGACGAAATCAGTAATGTCATCTTGAAGATGGAACCTGTTAGGGCCTAGATTTACCTCAGGCTGAGGAAGGTAGGATCCAGGGCCAACATCAAACCACGCTTAACCTGGTAGCTAGCCCTACCAGGTCAGGAGAGGGCTCTCTCCGGGTCAATCTCAGCAAATTATAATCGATGAGGGCTTGAGATGACTGATAGAAATACTGATCTTAGGCTAGGTATATGTGCAAGAGAGTTTGATTGAATAAAATGATGTTTTTGTTGGCTCAGATGGAAAGGTAGATTTTGGGTGCGGGGATTGAGGCTCAGTCTTGCAGAGATCTCAATGGGGCAAGGTAGGCAATTGTTTTTGGCACTTCAATTTGAATGAGATGGAAGGATTAGATAGGTGAGGAGCTGAAGAGGGCAAGGAAAGTCATGGATCCTCTCCAAACAGCTGAAAACATCAAGAAACTAAAGCAAACCTCAAGTAGAGCACTGCAATTTCAATGGATTCTACTTACACTCTTGTTTGTTTAGTTAAGAAGAAACAAGATAGAGAATGGCATACATAACACATAAGAAAATTCACAATTACAAAAGAAAGCACTGTACCAAGACAAATTGCCACAGGGATCCCCAAGAGTGCTACAAACCTTGATCTCAATTCCTTAGCCAAAATGTTGATATAAATGTACAATGAAGCTCAAGGCTTTCTCAAAAGTCCAACCATGCTAATGATTGAGAAAACATAAGATATAGGCAAACAACAACTCATCCTAGCCTCTAGGGGTTGAGCTCATGAGTTTAGGAGCTATTCCAACTAATTCTAAACTGAGAACTACAAATTAGGCAGTGGAATAGCTTGCCTCTATAAACTAGGGAACTGATTCATTCAGTTGTAAACTACCTTTTCAACTGATGAATCTACCTCCATAAGTGAAAATTTGACATATTTACATCATGATCCATCCATGTACATTAAATTACATCACAAATTTGACATTAAGAAGGTGAAAAAGTCAAACTGGCAAAATCTAGGCGAAAAACAGAGCATTCCTGGTCAAACTGGTCCAAATTTCCTCTATGCGCCGCGCCTGATTCTCTATGCGTAGCGCCTGTTTGGAGCCACTTTTAAAGGCCTTCCTGGAGTCCAAATTTGCTCCAAGTGTGCTTGTTGGAAATTTATACCTGTCTACTTTCCAACCCAAGTGGAATTTTCGAATTTGGCCTCCATTTGTCCCTCCAAAACTGAGTTCTCCCAAGACTGCTTCCTGTGTGTCAAAAAAGGGGCAGAAAGGTCATTTTCAGGGTGTTTTTGACATTTTGGGGGGCTCAAAACCTATCAAAATTTCTTGGCCATTTGTGAGCATGCATATTTTTTCATGAAAAATCCAAATATGTTGATTTTTTCTCAAAATGATGCCTCCATCAAAAGCGAGTGTCGGTTGGCGCGGTGCATAGGGCAGAAAATTTTGTGTTTTAGTCCAAAAATTTCAAAAATGCAAAAAGTGTCCCAAATTTTTTGAAATTTGGGCTGAGTCTTCTCCATCAAGTGTTGTGATGCGCCAAGGAAGCCTCAGCCAATATTTAAAGTTTATCATGCGCTTTTTGCCTCCTCGATCTCTTCTTCAACTTTGCCTTCAAGCTCTTGATTCTAGCTTGGCACACCTTGTTTCTCGCCAAGTAATGATGGGCCATGTGCCTCAACATAGTTTTCGAGTTGTTGGCCTTCTACAGCATCCTTTCCCAAGTGCAAATTTGTCCTCTCAAGCCAAGATTCATGATCAGCTTGAATTTCTTGCTCAAGTGTGGTCAATTTGATTTTCCTCCTCTTGGCAGCTTGTCGGTTTTGCCTTCATGTTTTTGAGCGCCATGGATGAGTGGGACTGATGAGGGGAGGGTTTGATGCTAGCTGTGGGGTTTTAGGGGATGATATTTAGGGTTTGGGATGGCAATTAGGGTTTGGGAATTTGTAGTTAGGATTTGGGAAAATGGGAATTGGGGATAGGGATGACTGAATATGGGAGTTAGGGAATGGGTGGATAAGCTGAGAAAATGAATGGAGGAGTGAAAAAATGAGGGAGTGGTAGAAAAAAATTGGAAGAAGAATGAAAAGTACAAACCCTAGGCAATGTATTTTGAGAAATTGCAAGGTATTAGGGTTTGAATTTTCTTTTACACAACCACCATAAACTTTAAGAAAAACTCCTTTACTAGCAAGGAAAAGATCTTGACTTACTTGCACACTAGAAGAGTTGAGTGATTTTGGAAATTTGAGGGAGTTTTTGAGAGAATCAAGCTTCACATATCTATGCATCGTGCCTCAAACCCAACGCACCGCGCCTTCTCTATGCATCGCGCCAGTGTATTTTTTGCACTGTGGAGGGCAGCCCAATGCGCCGCGCCAGTGACCCAATGCGTAGCACTTTTTGCAGGAGACTTTTGGAGGCCTTCCTGGTGTCCAAATTGGGCACGGGATAGCTTGTTGGAAATATTATTGAGTCTAATTTCCAACCCAACTAGAATTTTTCAATTTGGAGTTCATTTTCCCTATCAAAAATCAAATCTCCCAAGACTGGTCAAAATGTGCAAAATGAGGCTGCCTAAAGGCAGAGTGCTGTTGCAGTCAACTTTTGAAGGTCTTCCTCAACTCCAAATTGAGCTCATGATATCTCATTGGAAATATATTTGTGTCTAGTTATCATTGGACTCATCAAGCAAGTCATTTGGCCAACCAAGCTAGGATAAAACTTGATTTTACCAAGGTCACTTCAGAGGTGCATCAATTCTCCTGAGGCAACTGTATTTTTGACATTTCTCTAAAACCATGACACCTGTGTAAAAATTGAAGGAGGTTTTTATTCCTTGGCATATTTTGGACAAAAACCTCTCTTAGTTTTCCCAAATTCATCTTTTATTTCTCAGAAACATCATTGGAGTAAAACCTATCCCGATGTGTGGAACAGGGGATTTGTCGAAATGAAGCGAAATGAAGGGGATAAGGGGCTTCTAAATTCTTGAAAAAAATTTGGGAAGTAGGGAGGGATGTTAGAAAGTAGGGGAAAGTGGAATTTCAGAGATTGAGTGAGGGGAAGAGGTCCAAAAGGGAAAAACACAGGCCTAGCCTAGAAAATTGTCAAGTTGTAGCAAGAAACTAGGGTTTGTGCGAAAATGAGGAATTTGAGGGATATCAGTGTTGGGAAGTTACATTAAGGATAGGGGAAGGTGTATGAACATCAGGATACAAGTTTCTCTGATGATTTGACCATCCAAGAGAAATTACCTTCAAAACCCTAGGAGAGAGAAAAGAACCTTACCTAGGCGCAATTGAAGCATGAACAAGGTGTAAAATGACCCATTGGAACCTAAAATGATGATGAAAACCCTCTGAATGATGGTACACTCAGCTGAATGGTGACATGGACCGACATTTGGACAAATTTGACAGGAGTAAAAGAAAACCCTAGACCTAATACCTAGTGACCAAATTTTGCTTGAAGACTCACTGAAATGACAAAATTTGACCTCGACACCTTAAAATCACTTTGTAAGAGCATGTTTGATCACTGGAGGAAGGCTGCAAAGACTGACACTAACAGAACCAGAAAAAGCTCCAGGACCTAATGGGTTCTCCATTCATTTCTATAGAATCTGTTGGGACATCATCAAGGCTGATCTGTTTTGAATGATCAAAGGCCTCCTCCAAAAAGACAAAGTGGGAGGAAACACAAACTCCACTTTCTTAGCACTAATCCCAAAAGAAGCGAACTCAGTGGCGTTTGACTGCTTTAAGCCAATATCGCTATGCAATGCATTTTACAAAATTCTCACCAAGTTACTTGCAAATAAAATAAAGTTGTTGCTGGAAAAACTCATCTCTCCCAGCCAAGGTGGGTTTGTTAAAGGCAGGCATATCCTAGACAATGTGATTCTGGTGCAGGAAATCATTCATTCCAGCCAACAACGCCAAGAGCAAGGCATTCTCACTAAGGTGGACATGGAGAATGCCTTTGACCGAGTAAGGCATTCTTTCCTCCTCCAAGTTCTTTCTGCTTTTGGTTTCAGTTCTGATTTTATAAAATTGATTAAAGCATGTATAGGAGAGCCTTGGATAACCCCTTTAGTAAATGGAAGGACGACTAAATACTTCAAAGCCTCGAGGGGCATAAGGCAAGGCTACCCATTGTCACCCTTCCTGTACATTTTTATGGAAGATTACCTGAGCCGAAAGCTGACAGCAGAGAAGTTAAATGGGACACTCCCAAGCATCAGGGCGATAAAAGGAACAATACCAATCAATCACGCCTTGTTCGCCTATGACTCTCTCCTTATGGGAGGTGCCTCCATTAAAATAACAAGGGCTTTTAACGATGTTATCAAAAGCTTTTGTATAGTTTCTGGAGCTCTGGTCAATAGGAGGAAAAGTGTTGTGTATGGCTGGTCAGTAGACCAACAAACTATTCTTCGGATTGCTCAAGCCCTGTGCTTCACAGGTTACGCCTCTTGGGACAAACTTAAGTACCTAGGTCTACCTTTAACATTGGGAACCAGCAAGGCCCTCCATTGGATGGAAATTATCAGCAAAATCAAGGCAAAAATGACGACGTGGGGCGGCCAGTGGCTTACCTCAGTTGGGAAGCTTATCCTTATAAAATCTGTTCTCTCCTCCCTTCCAATCTATCAGGCTTCGTTTCTTTTAGCTCCAAAAATGATCACCGAACAACTATCTAAGCTAATTCGAAATTTCCTGTGGTAAGGAGGAAAGGGGAATCAAAAAATATTTCATCTAGTAAGCTAGGACATTGTGAAAAGGCCTCTATCAGAAGGTGGACTTCAGGTAAGAGACCCCGGGTTGGCCAATTTGGCTTTGGGAGGAAAGATACTCTGGAAAATATTCTCAAATCAACGACATCCAGTAAGTCAAGTTCTAATTATAAAGTATCTGCATGGGCTCTCTATAAATAATATGGATGAAGGAGCTTCCTGCAAAGGAACCACTCTATGGAAGCTATGCAGGTGAGGTTGGGAGTTCTTTAAAGACTATCTCTACAGAATCCCTAAAAAAAAAAAAAAAAAAAAAAAAAATTGGGATGTGGGAAGACAAGATAATGGGCCTTCAACCCATAAAATTTGCCCCTGAAATTGCAGATTTGTGTGACTAGCTTATTCAGAATGGCATCCACAAGGTGGCTGATATTTCCTCTTGAGATTCTGGTGGGCATTGGAGAGACTGGGCTTTCCATCGCCTCCCTGATAGGTTGCTTCCTCAACTTCACCTCTTTCTAGCTGCGATCTCAGGTCTGGCTCCTGTGCACCTTCATTCAAGGGACAAGTGGGGTTGGGGAAAGACTGGAGCTTACTCAGCATCTCAGGGCTTTGCAGCTCTCCAAGAACATCATCCACAGATCCACTCCCCTTCACTTTGGGAGCATATATGGGATCCCTTTGGCCTCCCAAAGATTAACTTCTTCTGTTGGATTCTCATGCACAGAAGGGTCCTCACTGGAGATAACTTAGTGAAACGTGGAATTATAGGACCCCATAGATGCCCTCTCTGTTGTTCGGCTCAGGAACAATTGAACATTTGTTCATCAACTGCCCCTTTACTCAAGAAGTATGGTATCAAGCAATGCTTGGGCTCAATGATCAAATACCAGTGCAATTCTCAGTGGTTAGTCTATTCGCTTCCTGGAAAGAGAGATCCCCTCATGCACTGAAGAGAAAATCAATGTGGGCCAAAATATGGTATGCAATTCCAAAATACATCTGCTGGGAAGTGTGGTTAGCTAGGAATGAAACCATATTCAATAACAGATTACAAACTCCCAACGTAGTCGCTGCCAAAGCCAAAGCACTGCTGTTGGAAACTTACGAGAATTGTCCTCATAAGCCAGACAATGCACTCCTCCCTGAAGAGATCAATTGGCTCAGTGAGTCCCTGAGGTGTGCCAGTAATAAAAAGAATTCCTCTTTGCCCTACCCCAATCCAGAGTGGAGTCTTCAGACCTCTGAATTGGGTTTCCAAAAGTGGTGGAAAAATCAGGGCAAAGTCACGATATTCTTCGATGGAGCCTCCAAAGGAAACCCGGGGATATCAAGAGCAGGGGGTGTAATCTACTCCCCAAATGGGCACAAAAGAGACAATTTCAGATGGGGCTAAGGATATAGCGCTAATGATCAATAGAGATTCTAGGACTGCTCAAAGCTTGCTAGCTTGCCTAGGGGAACAGAGGAATAAACCTACAAGTCTTTGGGGGTTCGAAAATCCTGATAAAAATCTTAAACACAGGTGATCATCTCAATAACTCAGCGCTCAACAAGACTCTTGAGAGACTAAGGAAAGTGTTTTGGAGCTTCACTACCACTCCATTCCACCACATCCTCCAAAGCCTAAACAAGGAAGCCGACACAAGGGCAAACATGGGATGCCTCTTAGCCTAAGGTGTGCTGTCAAAGAACGATGAAGCATCAGAATGGCATCCAATTCCTTAACATAGAATTCCGACCTACGCAAGAACAGTCATTGGTGGCAATGAGTCCTTGTTATGCCCTTCATAGGCAAAGTTACAGTTACCATGATTGCCCAAAATCTGGCGCAGGCATCATTCTATACTCTTGTAGCACACACTCCATGGTAACTACAATATAACATTGGCATCATATTACTATATAGCTTGTTTTTGTGTCTCAAATCATATATTACAGAGATCGCATTATTCCAATGACTTGCTATGCCCTAAGACTTGTACATTTTTGTATAGGCTTAGATCTTCTTTTCTATGGCCTGAATTAACATTTAGTGGCTTGTTTTGATGTACAATATGGCATCGCTTGTAGCCCGTCCATATCACAGTGGCATTTATTTTATGACTCAGAACACATTAGCCTGTAGCTCGCATGTAGTACTATGGCTTTTGCATTTACTTATGATGGCATCGCTTAGATTCTCCTCTGCTCTAGCAACAAAGGCAGAACCTTAAATCATGTTAGTCACTCTCGTCGCTCTCACACATTCACATATAAGCAATGAGATAATGAAGTCGCTCAACAAAATTTTCATGAATAGAGGATTCAGAGTGTTGCAGGACTGTCTATGGGCACAAGTAGGTCTCATGTTATCTTATCAGAGAGAAACAGAACTGGAAAATGTGTTGTCTCTCTTTTCTTTTGTAGGCTTTTGTGCATTGACCAAGGAATTCTTTGTAACCACGCCATATTCTAGTGTTTAAGCTGGCTTTTCCTTGAATGGCCAAGGGATCCAATCGGGCTCTGTTGAGACTAAGTCACCTAAAATCAATTAGTTGATGCATTATGTAATAGTGGTGTTAGGCTTTGGCCCAACCATTTTCTCTAAATAAAAATCAACTGTTATTGTTAAGAAAAAAAACTCCTTTCGTAGAAAATTTGAGAAATTGTTCATGGATAACCTCTGCCAATAATTCACTATAATGAAAAATAACTTAAGGATTTTCTCCTGCTGAGAACATTGAAAGGAAACCTATAATTGCTTCATCAACCCATTGATCAATTTGATAGCACAACAAACAAGAAACTATAGAAATAATTTGTTTTGTCATCTCTAGAAACATTGAGGATAAGTAAGGCGGGTTTGTTCTTGGCAATTGAACATTTTTAGTCAGAAATGTCTCAAAAATTTTAGCTTTGTGGGGAAAAGTTAAGCTTTTGTAGAGTTCAATGAGGGAGTCTACAGAGAAAGGGTGCAGAGAGGTAGAATTTTAGATTTGGAGCATCTGACATATGGATTCAGGGGTAATTGTGAATAAGATGTCACTATTTTGGGCAACAATATCTCTCTGACTAGGTATGTATCTGAAATGGCACCATGAGACAATTTCTGGGAAATGGTGAATTTGTGGAAAAATGAATTGAGGTGGGAAGGAGTCCCACAAACTCAATTTGTCACTAAGATCAACAATTTTTGTTTTAACCAATTGTAGAGTTCGTAGAGATAAAAATCACAATTGGCTTAAGAGATTTTGTAATGTTGATCTACTATGGGCTAGTGATCTAGGTCAAGTACAGGGGGAAGCATAGGGTTTTCTACTACGGTTTTAGATTTACCCTTAGAAGAAATTCTGAAAAAAATGGAACAGGAGACTGTAGTTACCCGGGAGCTAGTTGGCTGCAATATTTGAGGAAGAAAGTTTTTTGGCTTGGTTTCTTAGTTGCAGCAGCAGGCTCAGTTTCTCAGTTCGTTGAACAGTACAGAGAAAAGAACAGTTGAATGGGGTTCTTTTATTATTTTATATCTGAAAGCATTTACTGTTAGAAATATCTGTTAATGGAGCGGGTTCATTCAATTCAACAAAGATTATATCCTTCAAATGGATAATTAATCGGTAAATCATGGTTGAAATAGGAATGGGCACTTGGCGAAGGAGGATTGGTTGTTTGATTTTTCCGGGAGCAGGAATGATAATTTTTATTTATGCGGGAATGAGGGAAGGTAGATTTCGGGGGGGGAGTAGTAAGTGGTTTAGGCTTAGGGGGGTTTGAAATCAATAAGGGAGCGACACGTATACAAGGTGGGATGGAGGTAATCCACTTTTCGGACCCCACCCCCCTTTGATTAACTGTCGGAGAGGCAAGGGGAGGTCCGAAGTTGATGACAGTCGTCGATTTGGGCGGAAGAGATCGTGGCGCTTTATTGTAGTGTAGTCGATACCATATACGAAAAACATGTCATATCAATTAATTTTTTTATTAGAAACTAACTAATCACAATTATAATTGTGGTTTAAACTAATTGACTTCATTAATTTAGTATCTAATGTGGCATTTAAGCTGGCTCACATATTTTTTATTTTTCTAAGGGTTTTCATCATTTTTTCATATTCATTTTTTAAATACCCTTTTCATTTTTTTTTTTTCTTTTTCTTATATATATATATATATATATATATATATATATTTTTTTTTTTTTATTTATTTTTTTTTCTTTTTCATTTTTTGACATATAAATGTAAAATGCAGAATAATCTTACAACATTAGCTCCATCTGGAGACTTAATTTCCCTGTGAGATGCAAAGAACGTGCAAATACATGTGCATTCTCCTCGGGCTATGGAGTCTTTGCTGTGAAAATCACACCTTCCATGAAAAAGTAGATAAAGTCGGAAATGTACAATGTATTATGGGTACAATCAACTTCAGTATTGAATATAGTGCTTTAGATATTGTCCATTGATAGGTAATGTAGAGTATGCTCCTTCCAGGTTCTGTAGAATGAAATTATTGTTTCCTTTAACCTCTGCAATGTTGAATGGCCCGAGCCAGAGATTATCAAGTTTACCATGTTTTCTCTTTTCTTCTCTTTGGGCATCCCATTTCAAAACTAAATCTCCTTCTCTAAAATATCTTCCTCTAGCTTTCCTATCAAAAAAGATTTCATCTTGTTTTGATATTGACAAAGTTTGTACTGAACTTCATCTCTATCTTCATTCAATTATATAATTTGATTAATTCTCTTAGAAAAATCATCAGGTTCTTCATTTGTCTCTTGTAAGAATTTCATGATAGTGAAAGCTAACTATGTAGGAAGAATAGCCTCAGTGCCAAAGACAAGCTGAAAAGGAGATTTACCTGTTGATCTTTTGGGTGAAATTATGTTGGCCCAAACTACATACTTAAGATGGTTGTCCCAATTTCTCTTATGATCTGTAAGTACCTTTTTGATCTTCTTTACCAAAATTTTATTAGATGACTCTACCAGTCCATTCCCTTGAGGGTAGTATGGAGTAGAATGATGCAATATGATCTAATATTTATGGCAAAATTCTATCATTTTAACACTACTAAATCCTTGTGAATTATCTGTAACTATCTGCTGAGGACAGCTAAGTCTAGATAATATGTTTTCCTCAATAAATTTAATGACAACAGTATCTGTAGCATTTTTGACTGGGATAGCTTCTACCCACTTTGTAAAGTAATCTGTGATAGTTACGATCCATCTGTGTTGATTGTTGGATGTTGGATGTATCTCTTAATGAAATCTTGTCCCCATCGTAAGAAGGGTACCTGAATCAAAACTGGAACAAGGGAGAGTGCTGCTAATCTTTGTTTACCAACAAAAACTTGACATGGAATGCAGCTTCTGACCTTTGCTCCAACCTGTGAAAGCAACTTTGGCCAATAGAAACCTGCTCTCAAAATCTTGTGTGTTATTGCTCTCCAAGCATAATGACCCCCACATATTCCTTCATGAAACTGATCTATAACTCCTTCTGTTTCACTCTCAGTTAGACATAAAAGTAAGATGTTTAATGGCTCTTTCCAATAAATATTAACATTGATAATACAATACTTCATAGCCTTTAATCTAAGAGTTCTTCCTTGATTTTTTGTGAAACCGGGAGGATATTCAAAATCACGAAGAAAGTTTACAATATCAGCATACCTTTCAGATAACAAGAACTTTTCCTCAATGTGAAGTGGAAGAGGAGTTGAATCTGTAGAATAAGAATGTATTTTTGGATTCTTCTTTGATGAACTAGACGAAGGTTCTTGTGGATTCTTCTCTCCCGATACCTGCATGATAGTGTTTATTCCTATAACTTTGTAGTTACATTCAACCAACAACTTGGCTAAACCCTGTCCTTTTACCAGCTTAGTGGATTTGATGTCTAGGTCAAATTCAAGAATTTTAGCTATCCATCTCCCCCTCCTACCATCTGTATTAGGTTGGGTCAAAATAATTTTGACAACATTGTTCGGGACATAGGCAGTAATAGGGGAATGATGGACATAAGTTCTGAAAGCTTTTAGAGCTTGTACAAGGGCATATGCTTGTTTTTCAATAATATCATATTTTAGCTCTACATCTCTCATAACTTTACTAAAAAAGGAAATTGGTTGTTCATCTTGGTTATCATTTTTTTGTAGTAAAACAAAAGCTAAAGTGGTATCAGAGGCAAAAGAGAAAATGCTGAAAGGTTTTGTATAATCAGGGCTGGCTGGTATTGGGGCTTCAGAAATAGCCTTTTTGATTTACAGTAAATACATATCTAGCTTGCAATATCTATTTAATCTCATGATCTTTCTTCAACATATCAGTAATATCTTTAACAATTTCAACACACTTTGGTATAAATATCCTAGAAAATTAATATTTCCTGAAAAAGCCTGAATTTCCTTTTTATTTAGGGGGAGATCGATTACCTCAATAGCTGAGACTCATTTTGGATCAATTACCACTCCTTTCGAGATGACGTGGCCTAGTAACTTTACTTATTTTATGGCAAACAAATATTTCTTTGGGTTGAGCGAAATTCTGAATTTTCTGCACCTATCAAAAACCTTTCTCAAGTGCTTTTCATCAGAGTTTGAAAACACAATTAGATCATCCAAATAAATAACAATAAACTTATTGATTTTTCCAACAAAAGTTAAATCCATAGCTCTTTGAAATGTTGCTTCTGCATTGGTTAAACCAAATGGCATCCTAGCATACATGAATGTACCCCAGGGAGTTGTGAATGTTGTTTTCTCTCTATCTTATGGAGCTACCAAAATTTGGTTGTATCCAAAGAAACCATCTAGCATGGAAATTCTATTAGAACCTGAAACTCTTTGCAATAATTGATCCATTTTAGGCAATAGATAATTGTCTTTTAAGGATGATTTGTTCATATTCCTAAAATCCACACACAGTCTAATTTTACGATTCTTTTTTCTTACAGGAACTAAATTTTCAATCCACTCAGAATATCTAAGAGGAACAATAATCTTGGCATCCAACAACTTCTTTAGTTCTTTTTCTATGGTTGGAAGTAAAATTGGATTAATTCTTCTTAATTTCTGTTGGCATGCTTTGGCCTCTGGTTTTAAAGGGATTTAATGCTCAATAAGATTTGTATTATAAGTTTTGAGCTCATCATAGGACTAAGCAAAGACATCTTTATAATGTTTCAAGAGATTGATATACTTGTCTTTTATATCCTTGGGTAAGGATGCTGAAATTTTCACATTTTTAAGTTCTTCATGAGTTCCAATGTTACAGTCTTCCACATCCTCTTGTGGTGTGTTTAATTACAAAGTTTTTAAAACATCAATATGATCAAAAAGCATTTCAAGAGGGATCAGACCCTTAGGAATGAAATTGTTTGGAAATTGGAGGATATTATAATCAACTATCTTATTATTCAATTGTGAGGATTCATTTTCAAAGTTGATTTATGATCAATACTTTGTTCTAACTCAACTTGCAAGGCTGAGAAATCATCAATTGCCTGCAGGGAACTCTTCAATTGTTCATCATCTTCAAACACTTTCCAATGTTTAAGATTATCAGGGATTGAAGGCCTATATTTTATCTGAATTTGATATTGAAGTTGCATTGGATCAGGTGTTTTAAAGGAGATTGTAGAAACTGCTAAAGAGTCTCAATAAATATTCTCATCTCTTGGGATTGTCGTGATGCTAAAATCTTGGAAATAGTTTTCTATGGAATCCCATACCTCATTTCGGTAAGCTCTAAGCCTAGGATGTTTTGCTTGGCATAGATTTATTACTTGTTTAACAATTAATTCTGAGTCACTAAAAACACTCAAATTTAGAATTTTTAGACTTTTAGCCATCTCAAGGCCTAAAAGTAGGGCTTCATATTCTACTACATTATTAGTAACATCGAAGTCCAACTTAAAGGATTGGGTTATGTTTTCTCTACCTAGAGAAATTAATACAATTCCTGCTCTAGCCCCATCTTTAGAAAAATCCCCATCAAAGTATAATTTCCACACATCAGTTTTTATACATTTAGGTTTGTTCACAATATGTTCAATGTTGAGTTGAGAATTTTGGAGATCATTTGATGACAATGTAAAACATACAAAATCCTGATCAACAACATATATAAAATTATTTATTTCTTGATCAACCCTACAAATAGTGTTAAGGAATCTTACTTTTCTGTATAACCTAAGGTGTTCACCCCCATATACAAGAATAGTAGCATAGGACATATCCATCTGCATATTTCCCCCTAATTTGGCAGTCTCTCAAGATTTACCGCAATCTAAACCCGGATCACTAGGCCCTAAACCGAGACTTCTCCCTCAGGCTTTACCGTGTATCCCGCCAAATTCGGTTAAGGGATTCCTAGGCCTTTGGGAATGAAACTTGAGACCACCTCCGCCTCGGATTTCGAAATCCATCTGGCAAACCCGAGCTCAAAAACCAAAGTAAACATCCCAACACCATGGCATCCAGAAAAAGGCAAGGCTAGGCTGAAAACCACTGTCATAATCCGGCAAAACCGTGTCACCAACAACAAGAGAGCCATACATCAACATGCAAAGCCATGCATGTCCAAACCAACTAAGAAATCACACATGCAAAAGGTTACCTGCAAGTATTATTGCTGAAGCTGCCTAATCATTCTCTTCTTCCTTGATCCTTGCTTTCCTTCCTTTCCCTTTGCTTGCTCTTCTTTCCTTGATCCAAAGCTAGAGTTCTTCAAGAAAACTCTGACCAAGAGTGAGAGAGAGAGACTAAGTGACCAAGAGTGTGAGAGAGAGAGAATAATGAGAGAGCTCCAAACTTGAACTGACAAAAGGTTACCAACTAATCTTCAAAAGCCTTTTTATTAATGAGGCCTCTATTTTCTTCATTTTCCATTATTTTCCTTCAATTTCCTCCTCACATGCAACTTGTGACCTTTTATCTTCATTTTCTCCCATTTTCTTTTATTTTCATTAATAAATGTGCCAAAAATACCTTTTTGCCTTTGCGAATTTTCCTTAGCCAAAACACACATCTAGTGATGCCCACTAGGATATCTTTGCCTAACATTTAGCTTGAAATAAGTGTCCCTTAACCATGGTCTTATTTTGCCTTATTAACTTTTATTACATGAAATTTTCATTGCGGTTGTTACAAATAAGTTCCACAAGCGTACTTGGGATAAGGAGCTAGGGAGAAAGAAAAAGTACTATATCGAAGAGTTTAATCTGACTCATAATCATCAACAAAAAGCACACATAGGGGCCAATATTTATTGGACAGCCGAAATTCTTATTTCTTAGTTAAGGACTAATTCTCATAGGCTCCATTGTGAAACAAGGCGCTGGAAAAGACCAAAAGAAGTGTGGGAAGAAAGAGTATGTATTTTTTGCTCGTAGAAACAAAAAACATGACATTTTAGAATGTGAGGCCTTCAAAGACAACACAGAAAGTTATGTAGGTATTTTGGCTGCTAGCCCTTGGGATAATTTATTCAGTGAGGGGTTTGTCAAGAAGTTGGTAGTGTTGATTGTGAGGCTTCACAACAAAAGGGCTAAATACAAGGAGCATTGATTGTGAGGCTTCACAGGAAAAGGGCTGAATACAAGGAGCAGATGGCAAAGCAATCTGTCCCATAGGCTATCTTTAGCCTCGTAGATGTTAAAAATTTCTTTCTTCTTTCATTTTGACTAAGTCAAATTAGATAAAAATAAATAACAAAATAAAACAATCTTTTTTTTGCTGTGGTTCACGGACACCTTGGTCAACATGTCTGGGCTGATCGACCTCAAAGGGAATCTAGCCCCGCAGCCCACTAGCTAGGCCTAACCCCAAGGGCTTCAGGGAGAATGGACCTGTGACGTCCAGATGGCGGCACTGATTTTGACCAACTGAGCTAACCCTTGGGGCTTAAAATAAAAACAATCTTATAATAATAAAGTAATAGTAAAAGTAAAAATAAAAATGATCAATAGGATTAAGCCACGGTATTCATGTGGAATATAACCTATTTAAAGGAGAAGATCCATTTTAACTTGATGTGAGAGGTATCAAATCTCTTGAAATGCAAAAATATTTTAGGGTTAAAAAAGATTTGATCCCTCTCTTGAGGTGGTACATCTGAAATTAAAATAGATCTAAGCTCATCCAAAAACAAATAAAGAATCCAATAAAAAACATGTCTTATGATTTGATAAAATGTTACAAAATTTTATATATATATATATATTTAAAAAATATCTAGTAATAATTAATAAAAATAATAATTATTATAATTATATCGGTCCCCCAAGTTTACATCTTAAAGAATTTTAATATAATATCCGCATTTAACTTTTACTAGCCATTAATTCCTCCCTGTAAACGCAAGCAGTGGACCCAAAACTCCCTTAAGTTCTTTGGTAAAATTGAAAATCCCAAAGGCTCCGTCCGAAGGGGTGCTATGATCAGACCGGCTTTTGTGTACTCGGGACAGGCTTCGATGAGAAAGGGTGCCATGCCATGTGACCATGGATTTTGTGGACTCGGGACAGGCTTCGATGAGAAAGTTGTGTCGGTTTACAATCGAGAGCTATAAAGAAATTAGAGGACGGAAGTGATACTATAAATACTTCAAATCGCCAAAACCAAATCAGAACTCCGTTTGTACGAATACTTGCAGCTGTACCTTCTTCTGGGATCAACAAACCTCAGAAACCCTAGCATCTTCTTGGATCAAGAACGGTCGAAACTCTATCTTCTTCTTGGATCAGCGAACCCTCGAAACTCGATTGTGAGAAGGCGTTGGATCCCGTGCCACAAGACCGACATGGCTTGCGTTGCAGAATATCGTCGTCCTCTAACTCTGATCGATGAAAATCCCAGGAAGCGCAGAAAGCTAACGTCCTCGTGGGATGTCCTCCCTTGTCATATGCAGGTTGGTTAATTTTATAATCTGTTAAATTACAACCAATTTTCTTATAGATCTAACTTCAATTAGATTTTTAAATTAGGGTTTTCTTTTGCGCCTCTGAATCCTGTGAGATTTGCATTTCAATCCCCTGGTATTGGTGGTTTGGTAAAAATAGTCAGAGGATTTTCTACTGGTTATTTTGAATAGAAAATGAATCAACGGCTATGTGTAGGCTCAGCCAACATTAGTATCTAGTGGGCAAGATGTTGGGATCGGGAATGGAAATGGAGAAGGGGCAGAACCCTCCATCTCCTCAGACCATGGTCAGCTTTCATCTCCGACCATGAAATTCAAAGCAAGATCCTCCCGCAATGCCTCCCCTCGATGGCGTACTGATGACAAGGATGGCCATTACATATTTGAACTCGGAGAGAATTTGACCCCTCGATGTAATGACATGTTTCTAGTATTGTTGGTAATCTTATTTTCGAGGGGTTTTGCCCACTGTTGATGACAAAATATTTTTCTACAATAGCCCTTCCCCCCATTTATCCTGCTAATTTGGCTAATATCTCTTCTGCTATCCTTTTTACAGATAAAATTCTCAGTAAAATGGGCGAAGGTAAGAATCTAGGATATATAAGGTCTCTTAGTATTTTCTTAGATTTGTCCAATGAATTTATTTGATTGGAATATGGTCGACGTTTATAGGGACATTTGGCCAAGTTTTAGAATGCTGGGACCGAAAATCAAAGGACCTTGTAGCTATTAAAATCGTTCGAGGCCTACAAAAGTACCGGGAGGCAGCAATGATTGAAATTGATGTGCTGCGTGAAGTTGCCAAGCATGATAGAACTGGTACACGGTATGAAAGAATGACTATCTGTCGAGATATGTCATTTAGTTAATCACTGCACAGTTTTTAATAGATATAGCCATTCTGAGTGATTATTTGCTTTAGACTCCTTAAGGTACAGTATCTCACTGGTCGGTTGATGTGCGTGACTTGTTTGATACAGTTGTGTGCAAATGCGCGACTGGTTTGACTATAGGAATCACACGTGTATCGTGAGTTCTCAGCAGAACTTAATTTTTTTCGTTAGTGAATGTTAGGCATTTTAAATGGCCTCTCAAAGATCTTCTTTTGGTTGTTTCTAGAGAAGTTTTTAGTTTGTTGATGAATGTAAATTATCTTAACAGGTTTTTGAAAAACTTGGGCCAAGCTTATATGACTTTCTTCAGAAAAATAACTATCGCCCATTTCCCATTGATCTTGTTAAGGAGGTTGGCAGGCAACTTTTGCAGTCTGTAGCATGTGTGTAACTTCACTTCTTTTTCCCTTATTAGAGAGCTTTATTGGCTAATCAGTAATATTATCATTTCAGAGTTGCACATATGATCTTTATTATTAATTAGGTCCTGAGAAAATGTCTATCCATTATAAGCGATATTCATTTGAGTTTAATAACAATCTGGATTGGCAGATATGCATGACTTGAAGCTCATTCACACAGATTTAAAGCCAGAAAATACACTTTTTGTTTCTTCAGACATTGTGAAGATACCATATAAGGTAGTTCAGTGGCAAGAGAAACAAATTTTTCTTGGTTAACAGTTTTGATTGTATTCTCAAAACATAATTATTTGATAATGGCTCCTTCTTTGGTTCAACACATTTATTCTTTACTCTCTGGTCTCTGTGTCTTTAATTGTATATTCTCATGCATTCCAAGCGACAAACTCTGATTAGTATCCGTTTTCAAAGGGTTTGGAGAAGTCATCACAAGAAATGTGCGACAGATTGCCAAAGTCAAGTGCAATAAAGTTGATTGATTTTGGAAGTACCACTTTCGAAGGAGAAGATCATACATCAGTGATCTCTACAAGGCATTATCGAGCTCCCGAAGTTATATTGGGTAAGCTTGGAAAGACGTCCCAGTAGGATCTACCACTTGAGTGACATTCCAATGTTCAAATGAGCTATTAAATAGAACCTATATCCAATTGCATTGTAATTCTTGACAGGACTTGGATGGAGCTACCCCTCTGATATTTGGAGTGTAGGTTGCATACTTGTGGAGCTTTGCTTGGTAATTTATCATACAATTACATTTTGTGAAGATGATATTTAACCCATTGTAAATTAGAAATATATTTATCAGAGTTGCATATTAAACATGCAGGGAAAGACACTATTTCAAACCCATGAGAATTTGGAACATCTTGCCATGATGGAAAGGGTTTTGGGTTCATTGCCACATCGTATGATAAAGAAATCAGAGTGAGTTCCTTGACGTTTTTTAGTGAAATGAGTTCCTAAATGTCCTATGCTTAATGTAAACCATAACATTTAACGCCATCCTGTAAACAGTCGCAAAAGTGCAAAATATTTTCGGCATGGGAAAAGGTTGCATTGGCCAGAAGGAGCATCTTCCAGAGATAGTATCCGAGCAGTTAGGAAGTTGTGCCCCCTAAGAGTATGCCTAACTATTTTATTTCATGTGTCTACACATCTTAGAATGGTCCCACGATATTTACATTGTCTTTGGATGGCTAACTTATGGCTAACTGTTTTCTATTTAAATATGCCTTTCTGCAGAATTTGATCATGGAGCATGTGGACCATTCAGCTGGTCTACTTATAGACTTGCTGCAAGGACTTCTCAAGTTTGAGCCTTCTGAACGTTTGAAAGCTTCAGAAGCTTTGAGTCATCCATTCTTCTTAGAGGGATCCAAATTTCATAAATATGGTGCATAGAAATCATGAGAATTCTGATTCGCTGCATGGGACAATGTTGGATTGTTATCAACTTCGCTGGTCTCAGGTGCCAGGCATCATCGTTCCCCAGGCTTCTGAGATGAGATCTGTGCGCAGGGTTTTAAGGATTATGGCTCGGACACCTGGCATGCAAATGGAGCATCCTAATGGTACATTCAGTTAGGAATCAAAAGCAAGGTAAATGGGATATTCCCTGTTTGGGACAAATTTTGGGTGCCTATGTTTCAGTGTGGAGATGGCTCTGTGCCCGCGGGCTCTAAGAAATTAATTAGCCAGATGTCTTCCCATCACAATAAACTTATTTGGCTTATAGACATTGTAAAATAAGAACCGTTGGTGTCTACTTTTACATTATATTGAATGTTTAGTATTTTTCGACACAACTGCAAATTATTTCAAATGAAGCTTATTTTTTAATTCAAATCGCAAAGATTTAATTGACTTAAGCAATTGCTACTTGAAATATTATTGAGCAGAGAGTTGCTCTTTAGCCGAGCATGGTATAGATATTATAATGTCATTAATGTTACCTAAAAAAATTAAAATAATAATTATAAATTAAAATAAAATTAAAGTATAGTTAACATTTTGACTTATTTAAATTAAGATGGAAGGGTGTCATTGAATGAGGGAATATCCTAATTCTACCTTGTGAATGAATAAAATTATTGTTGAAGTTTAAAGTTTTTTTTTTTAAATTTTTTGATCGTTTCTCTTATGTTTTATTTTCACTTTTCAATTTAAAAAGGGTGTAGTGGGCTTCAAATTAGTTTCAAAAACTTTTTAAGATGAGATCTCAAATGTCACAAAAAAAAGGCTTTTGATGGGTCTTATGTAACACATTTAATAACCAAACTAATTACTTCACATTATTTATGGGTTTTATTATTGGCAAGCACATGACAAACAAAAAAATAGTGGCTTTTCAAAGATTGTCATTAATTCTAATACATATCGCTGGAATTACTGGGGGCGGGAGGGTAGTGAATGAATATTTCTTTTCAATTGTTATTTTTTCCAGTCAACATTTATATTCAAAACGCAAGATGAACAACAAGAATAAATGCTTTTTTTTTTCTAAGTAAAAGTAATCTATTAATATGTACAGAAGGTTACAAAGAGGACAAGGCCCTGAACAAGGTATCGAAGAGTGTCAACATAATCTGGACTGCCCCAACATCGGGGAAACCAGTTCAGTGAGAGCAGAAATTTCAAAAATGGTATCACTTCTCAAGTCCAGACCCCACAAAAAAACAGAGAGATGGTTCCATATAGGAAGCCATAACCCAAGCAACACAAGCAGAGAACAAAGAAACTGGATAATGAACACCTGGGCATCCACAGTCGGCCTCGTACTATCATCAGGCATCCCCTACTTGTTCTCCATCTCTTGGTTTCCACTCCTTGGATTTCACTGATGTGAAATTGCGATGCGATCTGAACGCAATCGCATATCGCTGGAAGTAATGGACTTTCCCTTTGGTCTGCCCATACTGCGATCTGCCGATGGGTCCGTGACATCACATCGCACAGGGGAGAGTGTGTTGGCTCCGCCTCTTGGAAACAACTCGATGCGATATTGCGATGCGATCTGATTGCAATCGCATATCGTTAGAAGTAAAGGTATTTCCTTTTGGTTTGCCCAAATTGCGATTCGTCGTCAGGTCCTCGCCATCGCGTTGCACATGAGAAAGTGAGTAGGCTCCGCGATATTGCGATGAAACCACAGATGCGATATTGCGATGCGATCTGATCACAATCGCATATCGCTATTAGCTAAGGCCTTGCCCTTAGGTCTCCCCATTCTGCGATCCGCCAATATAGCGATGCGATCTTTTTTGACAGTGGAAGCTAGCTTTCTCCCATAGTTGGTTGGCAATAGTACAAGAGTCCAAGAGGTGTTGGAGCAATTCGTCCTGAGAATTACAATTGGGACATATGGAGGGCCTGTGAAAGTTTCTTTTCCTGAGATTGTCCCGAGTGAGGATTTTCCAGTGCCCAACAAGCCAGAGGAAAAGGGAGACTTTGTGCCACGTACCCGGTGACCAGATTCTGTCCCAGATAGGATCTAGGGGCATTGGATCATTGCAAATAATTTTATAAGCCTCTTTGGTGGTGAAGGAACCTTTTGGGGTATATCCCCATCTTAAGATATCCCTGCCTACGGATGATCTAATACGTCGATTCTGGAGCTCACTCTCCATGACCTCAGTCTGGTTATCTGCATTTTTGATCAGCCTGTCGATCTGCTTCCATTGCCTGCACCCCTGTTCTGTCTCCGGAATCCATTGTTGCTGGACGGATTCCTTTTGTTGCTCCTCCCACTCTTGGCAAGGAGGCAGTCTATAGATGCCGTTGAGCTTTGGTAATTGGTTCCAGGCATCCGTCCAGAACTGAGCAGTGCTGCCATTCCTTATTTCCCAAAAGCTGTGTTGTTGGATCAGCAAGAAGTGTTGTCTGGCCGCGTTCCATATTAATGATCCCTTTTCAGTTGGAGTGAATCTGATTAGCTCCTCCGTTGGTCTGTGATTGGCATATTTGGCTGTCCAGATGGCTGCTCATGGCTTATTGGGAGCAGAGAGCCATTGCCACCATATTTTTGCACCCACGGTAACATTGCTGTGATGAGGATCTCTCAGGCCTATACCCCCTTGTTCTTTGGGCTTGCATGCCGTCGTCCATTTTGCCAAGGCCCATTTGCGATTTGTGCCAATTGCACCCCAGAGAAAATTGCAATGTAGAGCTTTTATTTTTTTAAGGACCCATTTAGGCGCTGCCAAGATTGAGAAAAGGTAGAGAGGCATTGCCTGTAGCACAACTTTGATTAGCACTAATCTGCTAGCTATGTTTAGAGTTCTTTGAGTCCATAAAGTGAGACGAGATTCAAGTTTCTCAAGGAGCATATGTTAGGAGGCGTGCTTGATGGCATAATCTGTTAAGGGAGCTCCAAGGTATTTGGAAGGTAAGGAGGCTATGGAGAATCCAAAAATGCGGGTAATAGCATGCTGAATAACAGGTGAGTTGTGAAAAAAGAAGATCTGTGATTTGGCCATGTTTATGCTCATCCCTGAAGCATCAGAGAAATCATTTAGAAGGGATTTAAAAAGGGAGGCTTCCTGAACCGAAGGGTATCCAAACAACATGTTGTTATCCACGCACTGTTGATGAGTGATCGCTGGAGAATTGTGTATGGATAGACCTTTGAGATGCTGGGAGAGGAGGGCATGTTTGATATGGCGACCTAGACCTTCCGCCATTAGAACAAAAAAGAATGGGGAAAGTGGATCTCCTTGTCTGATGCCTCTAGAGCGGTTGAAAGGTCTAGAGGGTATGCCATTAATGAGGATAGAGAAAAAAGTTGTGGAAATTAAACTTAGAATCCATCGAACCCACATTGGGGAAAAACCAAAGGCTGTTAGCATTTTTTGAATATAGGTCCAACTCAACTTATCAAAGGCTTTAGAGAGGTCAATCTTGAGAATCATACCTGCCTGTTTGGAGTGCTTGAGGGAGTGTATGATTTCATGCGTGAGGATGATGCTGTCCAATATTTGTTTGCCTTCTACGTATCCAGCTTGTTCAGGCGATATGAGCAAGGGCAGAAGCGGCTTCAACCTATTGGCAATGACTTTAGATATCACCTTGTAAATGACATTGCAAAGTGCGATTGGACGAAATTTGTCTGGAGTGCTGATGTTCTCTTCTTTTGGGATGAGAGCGATGAAAGTTGAATTTAGGGAGGGTAGAAGCCAATGAAGAGTACGCGATTCCTCCACCACTTGCCACACCTCTTCTTTTATAAGGTCCCAGAAGGTGTGGAAGAATGTAGTAGTGAAGCCATCCGGGCCAGGAGCTTTGCCCTCCTTGAGCTGGTTCATAGCCAAATCCACCTCCTGAGGCATGACTGGTCGCAGAAGGAGTTGGTTGTGTTCTTCTGTGATGATTTTCGGCACATTTTGAGTGATCCTTTCTATAGCAGGTTGTCTATCAATTTGGGGTTCTTGATGGACTTCCTGGAAGTGACTGATGAACTCCTGTTCGATCTCTGCATGGTTTTCCACTCTTTCCCCTCCTTGATTTTGTATGAAAGAGATGGTATTGTGCATTCTTCTCTGTATTGTTGTTTTGTGGAAGAATTTAGTGTTCCTTTCTCCTTCTTTCAGCCATCTAATCCTTGATTTCTACTTCCAGAGGATTTCTTCCTGCTTTCTTCTCTCCTCCAATTGATTGTGAATTTTCTTTTCCTGTTCCAAAGTCTCTTCCTTGTATCCCTCTGTGATTATCTATTGCTGGAGTTCTCTCATTTTTTTGTTAAGTTCTTGTTGAGCCTGGAAGATATTGCCAAAAGTCTCTTGACTCCATCGTTTGATTTGGCTTTTCAAGAATTTGAGTTTCTGTTGAAACTGAAACATTTTTGAGCCTTCTGGCATAGGGAAGTTGTTCCAAGTGGATTTGATGAAGTCTTTGAAAGCGGGATGTGTGAGCCAAAAAGCTTCGAAACGGAGTGGACGCCTGATCGAGTTTCCTGGTCTTTGCCATTGGAGAGAGATAGGCCAATGATCAGAGCCTGAAAAAGGAAGATTTGAAGTCGAGATGTCGCCTCCAAGATGCACTGCGTTATCAGAGATGAGGTATGTGTGTAGTTTGGATGCGATTTGTTGCCTTCCAGCCCTGCAATTGCTCCAAGTGTGCATTCCATTGCAGAATTGCATATCAATAAGCAGATTGTTTTGGATAAATTCTTTGAAGTGGCCATTTTCCAATTTGAGCTTAGTGCGACCTCCCTGCTTTTCCTCCAACTTGGTGATCATATTGAAGTTGCCTCCGATGATCCACAATGGATGGACTCTGTTGAAGTTAAGCGCATGTATTGTGTCTAGAAGAGCAATTTTGTTACCTGCCTCTTGTGGGAAGTAAACATTGGTGAGATGGCCATGAATGTTGGTGCCAATTATATGAAAAGTAGCCTGTATAATGTGATGGGAAGCATGAAAGTCTGAAAGCGTTATGGCTTGCATGTTCCAAGCAATAGCCAGTCCCCCGGAGGCACCCGAAGCATCCAATGCAACCGAATGACAACCCGACCACGCTCTTGAGAGGATGTTTCCAAGAGTGTTACTATTACTCGTTTCCTGCACAAAGAAAATCTGAGGCTGCTCTTGTTTTATCATGTTTTTTATCATCCTGAATTTCCCGGGGCTATTGAGCCCTCTTATATTCCATGAGGTGAGCTTCATGGTTCACTGTTAGTGGTGGACTTGTTCTTTGAAGATCCGTCTTTCTTCCGCGTTTTTTGGAGTCTTTAGGAAGGAAGCTGCCATCCCATTGACTACCTGGCTGTATGCCCAGTTGTTGTTGCTAGTAAGCCCTGGAGATGATGACTTCCAGTGTACTGAGCTAATGTTCTTGAATCTTGTCGTAGTCTTTCTTTCTACATGCTTGCTCAAGCTAAAAAATGTCAAGTCCTCCCAAATCAATACTTTCTGGTTCTTCTTCCATGTGTTGCGTCTGACTGCTTTCTGCTGAGGTGATTGCTAGGGGCAGAGATTGATTGAGGAGACCGTCAACATCCATTTCATTATGTTTCCGATTAGGGTCCTTTCGGGCTGCCTCAGGGATTCCAAAGCTGTCTTTTAGGGGATGGGAGTGGGAGAGGAGCCAGAAAGAGGGGGGGAGAGGACGAGATGATCAGCGGTGGGATTGGCATCGAGATCTGAGGTGGGTCTTCTGAGGTTTTAGCAAGAACCTCAAAGCTGTTGCTTGTGGAGGGAATGGAGGCAGCGTCCTGCTGGGGCTTTTTCCCGGTGGAAGGTTTTTTATGCGATCTCTTGCGGTTGGCGACCTTGGTGAAGCCATCATGGGCTGACTTGTCTGAGAGGTCAGAGGCTTGGGGTTTGGCATTTAGAGGACAATCCCGGAAAAGATGCCCATGGGCATGACACTTACGACAGCGAAAGGGAACATGTTCAAAATCCAAGGGCTAGATCCATTCAAAGTCATCATGGAAGAGACTTACTGAGTCCGGGAGGGCTTTGTCCAGGTGCATGAAGACACAAATACGAGCATAGGAGGTGTATCTGCGCAGCTTCGTTTCTTCAGCAATTTTTATAAATTCCCCCAGCCCCTTGCCTATGTCTCTGAGCGATTCTTTGTCCCAATATTCTGACGGGAGCAAGTACATCCTGATCCATACTGGTGCCCAACTGAAATCCTCCTTGTCAAGGTTAAATCTCTCTAACTAGTCCCTTAAGTACAAACCAACTGAGTTGAAGAAGTAGGGACCTTCACCCATGACCCTATTCTGATCTTCGATGCAAATGAATATTGTAGTGAAAAACCCTTTAGGTCCTAGCTGCAGGGTGACATGTCCTTTAGGTTTCCATTTGGCAGAGATCCATCCTTGCAAAGCTTTTTCAGTCGGCCAGAATCCAATAAATTTTCCAATGAAAGCATGGTCTTTCATGCACTGGATGTGTCCATTGATTCTTTGGTTGGGAAGTTCTATCTTGGGTCTTTCAGCCGCTATGGGTTTGCATGTTGCTGATGTAACCTTGGATGGTTCCTATTGCCCTTTCTTTTCTTCCTGTACTTCACTGCGCTTGTTTGACTGATCAGTGGAAGTATTTATCGTTTCTTGCATTGGGGAGTCTCTATTTTATGTTCTGGACCCGTCGGCTTTGTCGAGTTCTTCGTTGGAGGAACTTTTGCGGTTGAAGGGGAAGGCTTTGAGGGCCCCCCCAAGGGAAAACCATTGCAGATCGGACTATGCATGCACTCTGTTGTCACGGTGAGGAGGGCGGACGGAGGGCGGTGGCAGAGAGGGTTTAGACTGTGCCGTTGCAGGGGCGTTCAGAAACCCTAGGTTGCAGAGCGCCTGCCTTGGTCTCACATTCATCAATATGAAATGTATTATGTCATGAATAAATGCTTTTATTAATATAATCTTTGCAATAAAATAGATACAATATATATATATATATATATGGTTCCAATCTGTTGCGAAGCACCAACTTGGATTTTTGTGAGGCTCCAACTTCCAGAGTACCAACTCTGTTTTGTTAAGGCACCAACCTTAGCTTTAGGAGCACCAACTCCTAGGACACCAATCCTTCCAGTGCTGAGGCACCAACCTCAAGGCCTCCAACTCTCTGCTGTCAAGGCATGTTTGATAGTAATGTTCTGCTCCCAAAACTCTTCGTCACTGAATTTTTTCTGTTTACAGCTTCATCTCCATGCTACAACATCAATGGAAACCAGTCTTCATATGAAGAAGTCTTTACAACTCTTCATACTGTTCACACAGAGTCTGCAAAATTTATCTCATGATGATATCAAATAGCCATCATGATCTCTTATAATGTCTCCACACAACTTTAGTGAGTCTACTATTAGTTGCACTAAGCTCTGCACAAGAACCAACTCTTTGTTTCAAGTCTCTGTTCTATCAGTCACAGTAAATGCTTCAGGCGTGACTGCTTCTCACTGTTCTCTTACTTCCCAGAAACAAAATCACATATGCTTCAATGCTGGTGCTGGCTACTATTCCCTTCAAGCGATATCAAATGAAACTTTATTTATCTTTTCACAAAATTGTTCTTCAAAATGCATTATGTACCTGATTAATTCTTCACAGGTCTTTCACAGGGTAACACGATCAACAGAGTTGCTCATACGTCGACTTCCTCTTGTCCTACTGGACCTTCGGCCCTTTTCTGTCCTGCTGGACCTACGACTTGCTCCTTTCTTCCAGTTTACCAACAACAACTGTATAAAGACAATTCTCTGTTTTCTTATCTTGATACACTTGACCTTTGGCTTCCCTTTCGCTCGCTTGACCGTTGGCTTCCTCAACGCTCGCTTGACCTTCTGGCTTCCCTCCTCCGATTGCTTTAGCCTCCTCTGCACTTGCTCAACCATCTATGCTCGCTTAACACTTCGGCTTCCCGATCCATGGCTTCCTCTGTCTATTCGAGTGTTCCAATACTCACAGGACATGTTCAGGAGGAAGAGAGGCCGAAATACAAAGAAATGTTGTTTATTAAAAAATATCAGAGGTCTTTTTTCCTTTAATAATATTCATACATTAGACTTCATTATTTACGGAGGATTTCATTGGAGAGACTATACCAACAAGGGGTCCCACATGCCACGTCACAATCGCAATTGCAATTGGCTGTTTGACATCCCTTAGAGACTAGCGATATAGCGGATGCAATATTACATTTAGTTATGTTAAATAGTGCATTCGGGTCCGTAATATATATCGCAATCGGCAGTGGGATGGTGTCAATTCTTTTGAACATTGCGATTCAACGGATGCGATATTTCAATAGGTCGTATTATAATGTTGCAGCGGTCCACATACATATCGCAATCGGTGGTTCAGGGGTGACAGCCCTTTATAACTTGCGCTATGAGAGTTATGATAGGTGGATGCGATATAACAATAGGGCAATTTATGGTGGTGCATCGGGTCCGCATATAGATCGCATCTATATATTATATACTCTTATGCTCTTTGCTATAACTTGTTCGGGTCCGTGTATTATCACAATCGATACTTTCAATGTGACAAGGCTTTACAAGAGTCTTGCGATATGGTGGATGCGATAATATATTAAATCATATTGCAATGGTGTAGTCGGGTCCGCATACATATCGCTATCGCAGTTTTAACGTGACAAGGCTTTAAACGCTGCGATACATAACTCCCGATATGGCGGATGCGATATACCATTAGGGCGCGATATAATAGGACCATCGGGTCCGCAACTGTATATCACAGTCGGGGGTTTCAATGTGGCACTTAATAGAGCCCGCCGATGTGATTTCTCTGATATGTATATATATACTGCTCCGCTCTTATCTGCTCTTGGCTTGTCGCTCCTATGGCTTCTGATACACTGCTCCAATAGCTCTTATTTGATTTGCCTTCGATATCTCATGATATGGTTCCTTTATTAACTGCTCTTCCGCTGGCTTCTCCTCCTGATGCATGTTCCTCTTTGTTCCTTCTCTTTTGATGAATTCTTCCTCTTTGCGGTACTTCTTGGGCATATAATATATGTGATACTCCCGATATGGCTTCTCTTGCTCCAATAGGTCTTCCTTTGGCTTTGCAATGTCTTTCAATGAACTTCTCTGATATCTTCACACCTTGATGGCTTCTGATATCTTTTCCGATATGCCTCTCTTGCTCTGAAATTCTGCAATACTCCTCTGATGTGTTAACTCCTCTGATACTCTGCAATACTCTTAAGCATAAACGATTGCTTTGATATGCCTCCTTTGTTAACTCCTCCGTTAACAGACTCTTACTCATGGCTTGGATTTCCTGAAGGCTTTGCTCCTGTTTGTTCATGGATCTACTCTGCTTCTCCTTGGCTTCATATCATCATTTAGTATCCTAGAATATTGCCATATTGACATCAATGAAAATCTAGGTCAACGATTGTAACATATTCCGTCCTTCAATGCATTGTTAAGGATACATGTTATCCAAGCTCGACTTTCACTGTTAATTTATGGAGATGGGTTCTATTATTAGCAAGCACATGACAAATAAAAAATGGTGGGTTTTGAAATATTGTCATTAAATCTTTGAATGATTTAATTTAATACATATTGTAACATACAGTCCCTCAATTCCTTGTTAAGGATACGTGTTATCCAAGCTCGACTTTCATGGTTAATTATGGAGATAGGATTGTCAAATTCCCACTTTTTTTATGCTACCGTCATTTTTTTTTCTTGTTAGGAGTTTTCTAACAATATAAATTTCATCCAAATTCGAACTTTGGAAATAAAGTTATACTTATTTGAAAATTCTCCTTTAGGTGCCTTGTTAGCATCTATATTATTGTCACGAGGAAAACACGTGGCAATCGGGTTTCCCTCATGTTCTCCCCCTCCAACAACATCATGCCACATCAACCCACCATGTCAGCGAGCCATGTTGACCTAAAACATCAAAACATTATCGGGTTCTATTAGTATCGAGAGGAAAACTAATAGTCGGTGTCTCTACCTCCAATACCTGATCATCTAATATCCAATAACTTGATAGTCAATGTCTTGACCTCCAATACCCGATCATAATCAACCCAACAAACGATACTTTGACATTGATAGTTCGACAACATGAAGTTCCAGTGCCCAACTAATGCATCGTCAAGTGACACATACCTGTCTTTCCAACTAATGTTTCTATCGATCGAGTCATCAAGCCACTGGGGAAAATAAAAATTCCACTCATAACACTCACTTGAACTTATAACATATGTTAAACTAATAAGAATAATCTTCGTTAGTCGATAGATGTTTGAGTACCCATTAGTATAAGGGCTTGTGTCGTTGGAGGTTGTTTAATGTGTTACCCTGACATCTCGACGTTTCGTCCTCCAAACTTAAGCTCTTGGCTAATATCTTTGTCAACCCCCCCACTCTCCCCTGTCATACCATATGACCATGGGCTAGGGCCAAAGACTCTTATTCCAAAATTTCCAGACTTCTACTTATGACAGGGGAGAGTGGGGGGGTTGACAAAGATATTAGCCTCTTATTCCAAAATACCATTCCCCCTCATTATTCTCATAATTTCTAGCAATTGGGGAGTTTGGCTTTCAAATTAAAGGGCAAGACAATTAATTTAGATAAGATAGAAAACTTCCCAAATCTCCCTTACAACATTACCTTCGAGCATCAAGATATGTGTTGAAAATCTCCCTTATATATTAAATAAGAGCTAATATTAACATCAAATGAATTCTATCAAAGTACCCATGCGATTCATTACAATATTATTAGCTTTAGTTATGTATTACAAAACATGTAAAAAATGGGTGTTAAAGAGACGAACATGCAGACAAAGAGCTATGTCCAAAATGCGGGCATGACAATTACCAGAAATCAAAAAACAAGGGGAAGGCACATGGTCCTTCTCATAAGATGTTGGGGCACATTCCTATAATTTCAAGGATTCAAAGGCTTTTCATTGAAATAAATTAGCTATGTTGCAGGGCTAGCATGCCTCACTTGGAAGTGAGTTGGGAGTTGTGTATCGTAACATATTCAATATCCATGAAACATATAGTAGATACATGACCGAATTCAAAGGCTCTTTCATTGAAAAAAATTAGCTATGTTGCAGGGGTGGCATGCCTCACTTAGAAGTGAGATGGGAGTTATGTGTATCCTAACATATTCAATATCCATGAAACATATAACAAATACATCACCTTCGATTGAGCATAGCCATGGATGAAGTTAAACTATATTCCCTCCAAAACACCAACTATGTTGTTTAACTAGTGGTAGTGATCAATAACAATATTCCCCCCATAGGTCCATGAATAATGGACATCTTATGGTAGTTCTTGGAGTCCTAGGTAGAAGACAGGTGAAGAGAATGGATGTCTATATCCAACCATTGATTAATGAATCTAAGGAATTATGGGAAGGGTACATTTATATGATGTATCAAGACCTGTCCCAATGAAGAGGTATTTTACATTGTAGGGCATATGTGCATACATCACGCACTGTACAAAACTAGGAGTTTGTTATGGTAAACATGCTGATTGATTTGTTTATATCTGTAATGTTACTTAGCATACTCAATTTGATGCAACTATCTTTTATGACCATAACATCCTTTGTATAGAATACTTTGCAGGGATTTTAACAAAATGGTATCATGGATGTAACTGTTGTGAACCTTCCATAGAGGCTAGGTGGTCCAACCACCTACTAAATCCAATGTATAATTTCTCAAGGGTATTATACCCTTATAGAAGAGTTGCATCTGCTTTCAATGGTAAACCATAGAGAAACCAAATACTTGAAATAGTCACATCGACAAATTAGATTAGACATATGACACAAAGAAGGAGAAGGAAATTGCAAAGTTGTTCAATTCAAATGGAGAACATATACTCGATGATCCTAAACTTTTTTGACATCTATGTTGAAAAAGTACCCATTGTGATGTAAAAGAAATCTATATTTTGTGAGCTTCAACATTGGAAGCAACTTAAGAGTGGTTGCTTACTAGATCCCATGCATATATTCAAAAATGTTTCATCCTCTTGAAGAAGACACATATCATTGGAAAAAATTGACACATTGGTTGCTAGGAGATATCTTATTTCTTTAAATACTAAAAAGATACATTAGCCAAGAAAGAAAGTAGAGGAGATTCATGTCTCTCTTGGTCTTCTAAACAAAGGTGACGTTTTGTAGATTTTGAAGGAAGGTGATCTTTATTCGATGAAGGATGTTATATTGGGTCTGAAGACACCTTCTTTATATTGGTTGACTATGGCATTGCTTCATTATATAAGGACATTTGTTGGGGTTGAAATCACATGATCATTTGAACATTTTAAAGGTATGTATCTCGAATACATGATTCTTTTTCTGTAATGTGGGTTAAAATAAACTATGAACTTACAATTTTATGGAAATTAACTATGTTTGAGTGTCTATTACGTAGTGTCATTATCCTTTGCTCATGCATGATTATGTGAACCATGACTTCTTCCAACACCTGTGACTTTCCATATCAAATTATCTGCGTTTGTAAGTTGGATCACATTAAAGGAGATTCATATGGCTATTGTTCCATAGCGTCGTTGAGAGATAGTGGAGATTGTTTGTATGTTTACGAAGGAACTACCGATGAGTTTTATAGACTTTTAGGTCCATTTTCTAATTCACCTACTTGATAAGGTTAAATTATTTGGGGCTCCCTCGTGTCATTGAATGTTCTTCTTAGAGAGACACGTGAAAAAATTGAAGGGGTCCATTTACCAAAATCCAAAACCAAAGGGCTATGTGGTGGAGGGGTATATAATACATGAGTCATAAGTTGGCAACATGCACGATAAAGAGTAAGTCACATGTCTTTTGCCAAATTTATATGTAGAAACTATCTACACTTTAAAAGTTCATGATACATATTTGATCTCATACTATTCATTTGGAATTCTTGTATACCAGTGAATTCAAAAACTGATGTCGTTAGTAAATTCATTCCTTACGACATGAAGGCAACACAACAATGGGTTATCTTGTGTGAAGAGAAAAGAATGAAATGATATAGTGATAGGAAATGGTTTAGAGGTTGAATGGTAGAAGCATGCCTTAATCATTTAAAAGAAAACATGCCAAAGACTTATCCCAACATTTGGGCGGTTGACCAAATCACAGAGAAATATGGCATGTCTAGTTGTTACCCATGTGCAGAAAAGAATACACTAAATACATGGATCAAATGCAATAAATTTGTAATAATATCTCTAAGCACCATGTGGAATTTATAATTCAGATTTGAATTGTGACATGTATTATGTTTTTATTAATGGTCAAGTTATCAAATATATGACACCATTCTTTCTTCACATTTTTATGGGTGCATTTGTTCCTATCTATGTGGGAATATGGGCATCATTTTCACATTCAGGATGTCAATGATGGATACATCACACAAGATTGTGGAGTGGAAGTCAAGATTGACCTAGCTATTCGTGCTAACCGTTGTGATCAAAACAAAATAGAGGGGAAATTATGCTACATTGGAAATATGCAAGATATCTTGCAAGTGGACTTGTCATTTTTCCAATGTGTCATTTTTAGTTGCAAGTGGTGGGATACCTTTTGATCGAATAAATATAAATGAACATCATGATAGTGGGCTAATATGTAATAACTCTTAAAAAACGTGGGTTGAAATTAAGGAGTTTCATGTTTCCTCAAAACACAACAACCAAATGTTTTCTTACCTAGATGTGTTAGATGGGAATTGGTGGATAGTATTGAGATATGATCCAAGATGAAAAAACATTTCTGAGAACAATACTGTTAAGATGCCCAACGAGGGAGAAAATCACGATAATGAAAAACAAGGAGTGATATGTAAATATTTTGTTCCAACATTTATATTATGAATGTTTCATTTTATTATGAGTATTTATAATTGCCCCACTATGATCTTTTTCCTTTCATTTTATAATGTTTAAGATAAAAAGTTAACAACCATTTATAGTCATTATATTCAAAATACATAATTAACAACCATTTATAATTATCATATTGAAAATACATTAAATAATACAAGCGTAAAATAAGTTTTTAGATATTTTTATTATTGTATTTATTGTACCCAAATTATGTTGTATTATATTAACATGTTAGTTTTTGAATCACTAAGAATTAATTGAGATATCGCAAAGTTGATGATTATTTCATATAGTAAAGATTTATTTTAGAATATGTATTTAATTGATAATTTTTTTGTCAAGTTCATGAGTTCTCCAAATATTGCTTAAGGCTTGACATGTGGATTGAGAAACTACGACGTGGGGGCATTTAAGCCATCAAAATCACTCGGGGATTGCACCTGGCTTGGACCACACCAACCCTTAACATCACTAGATTTTTTCCCACAAAGTTTCAAACCGATGACCTTCACATCATAGAGTGACTTAACATTATATCCCATCACCATCTATTCTATGCCCCATGGGATTTTAAAATGATAATATTAAAATAATCAAACCTTAAATTTTTATTGTCTGAAAAAATTAAAATTAATACACACTTACTTTAATGGAACTTTTGTTAACTAGGTTTTTCAATCATATTAACTAATATTTGGAATTAATGTTTTATTTGTGGACCACATCATTTGTAGTTGATCAATATTAATAGCTTGAAATTATAGTGCTCGATAGGATACCTTACAGTAATTATTATGCTTTAATTCTCATGGGATGAAATGAGGCATCTCACAATGATTATTATAGTTTGATGCTCATGGGATACCTCTCAATGATGATTATGTTTTAATGTTCATAGAATCACATAAATGATGGTCATCTAATCTAATTATATTTATACTACATGAGAAAATCATTGAAATTGATTTCAATCTCTCTTTAAATTTTATTTTATTTCAAATATGTTTTATTTATTTATTTTGTTTGCTAAGTAATGTGAGTCTTGAGATGACTCGAATGCCCAACCTGTGGCTTGAGTAGTCGCGACCAATGCCATCTAAGCTATCAAAATCACCTGGGGATCGCAGCTAACTTGGGCCACACCAACCCTTAGCATGACTAGATTTTTGTCCATGGAGTTTCAAACTAGTGACATTTTCATCATGGAGTGCCTTAGCAGAACATTATGTCACCATTTTCTCTACGCCCAATGGGGTTTTTTAAATATGTTTTAATATGTTATGCAAAAAATTATAATTATTTTCATGAATTATTGTAGGAAGATTTAATGTCACAAAAATAATTTTAGAAATCAATGAAATGATCAATCTGATTTATAATTACTCCTTTGGGGGTAAAAGAACATGATATCTAGCATTGAGGAACATCTTTACAACAAACCAAATCCTCCAACTCTAGTCATCCATCCATTCCGGGAACTATTGATATTTCCATGTCCTCTTAATGGTTTTATTTAACTTATGGTTTTTCTACTTCACTTGGAATTTTCCAATACTTGGGCATAATGTACTGCATAATGTAATCTTGGTTAGCAGATCTTTTTGCATATATATAGTTAGTCAGGGTTAGGGCTTTCTCATGTATTGTGTGTATCCTTCTTGATGGTCATATTAGAGGTCTCTCCAGTCGCATACAGATCCTCAACATGTATGCTCCATACAAAAATAGACCTGTTTTTTGGGACAAAATGATCTCATATGGGATCTTTGGGATGGTGTCTCTCATCATTGCGGGGGACATGAACTGCACGATTGGCCTGGATGAGGTATGGGGACGCTCCAGGAAAATCGACCCTATGACGGAGGTGATTAAAGACTTCATTATGGAGTCCAATTATGTGGATATTTTCCCACCAAAAGTGGTTCCTACTTGGGATAATGATCGGGTGGGAACGACATACATTGCGAAGAGACTGGACCATTTTATTATGCATGAACAGGTTGTGGAGTGCTTGGGAAATGTTCAATTTGTGGTGTTCAACAGTTTTGTCACTGATCACCGGCCCATTTTATTACGATGGTGGTGGGGGGAGTACAGGAAAGGAATTCCTTTTAAATTTAACTGGGTGTGGTTGGAAGACCCGGACTTTAATGATCTTGTGCGCTCAATCTGGGCTCAAGATGTGGAATGGGGTCGATCTAGCATGGATCATTTGTTGGATAAGCTTGGTTTACTCCGTGGGGAGGTAAAAACATGGCTAAAGAGGAAGAAATATGCTCTAAATTAAGAATTACAAGACATCATTAGAGAATTGGATGCCATTAGCTCCCATATGGCTTCACATGATCTCCTGGAAGCTACATGCTACCGTATTCACAAACTGGAGCTTAAGAAGAAGCACATACTCTCTATTTTTTAATCCACCTGGCGCCTCAAGAGTAGGGCCATTTGGATTCAGGAGGGGGACTGGAACACGAAATTCTTCCACAGATTTTCTAATCACATACATAAAATTAATAATATTTTGGAGATTAAAGATGCCGATGAGATTTCGTGTCTGGCACAAAACGCTGTTTGTAAAGCTGTTGTCTCACATTTTCAGAAGGCCTAGTGTGATCCGAATTTAAACAGGAATGCAACACATTACAGATATGACCATAAATATAGAGATGCAACAGAAATAATACTTCATTTCATTGATGTAAAATACTGAAATATGATTACAAACAGAAATTGAAATAAACTGGCTCAGGCGATGGTAGCTTATCTCTGAGAAGATATGTGCCGGCTACATGCCTCTGAACTGTCTTAAAATGAGGCTCGAAGGCCTATTTATTGTTGAGAAACAATGGAAAACCATAAACATCCAAAAACCTAACCCTAGGAGATGAAGCGCCAAATTATGGGCCCAGTTTTGGTAAATTGGTACATCAATTTCCCGGGGTCGTAACTTTGGCATATGATCTTCGTTTGACACGCACAATACCTTGTTAGAAATATCTATCCGAGGATTACAACGTTTGAGTGAGCAAAACCAGTCCATTGACCCATGTTGCTCCCAGGTTTCCCAAAAAACGTCGTTTAGGACCTCAAAACGGCTCTAAAAGTTCAGGGCCCAAAAAACTACCAAAAATAGTAAATTGTGTTATAATTAAGGAAACTGAAAAACTGAAAGAGACAGTGGTGGGGGTGCAAGTGGGATAGGTTGGTGGCCACCAATATCCACCTGGGTCATTCCTCCCCCCTTAGGAAGCAATGTTCCCCATTGCGTTGAGTGCCTCCATCAGATGCGGAAACTTCTGCTAAACTTGGTCCCTGGTGAGCTGTTTTCCAATCTCTAATGTTTCCAGTAATGGTGGGAAGAATGGTTGAGGAAGGTCCACATTGAACACTCGGTGCAAGTCAAGGAATGGGGGAATGTTGTGCTCCAAAGCATTGTTTCCCACAACCTTGGTCATGGTGTAAGGACCATATCGGAGTGGTCTGAGCTTGCGATGGGATCTTGTAAGGCGTTCTTTCTGCAGGTGCAACCAGACTTTGTCGCCCACCTGAAACTTGTGTGGCACCCGATGTTGCTCATGTCGTTGCTTATACTTGTCATTTTCCACAATGGAGTGGCGATAGATCGTCCTGTTGGGTAGAGGTGCTCTGAAAGTCAGATCGGATGAATGCTTGACCTGACAGTGCAACGGTACCCAGTGGGTGAGGAGAAGATGTCCCTGTCTTTTATCATGACTGCATCTACCTGCTTCTGCTGGATGGAGGAACCCTTCCCAAGGGCCATGGATGTGGCTACGATCTTCCCCTTACTTTGAGGGCGAACTAGATAGAAAATAAATTTCCTAGTCTGGGAGATGATCTTACTGCCTTTATTAACAGAGATCAAATAAGTGGTGGTAGGTGGGGCTATCTCCAGTATCATGTATAATGTATTACACAAATAAATAATAACGGTGCGAGGCCTTGAATCATACACAACATGTCACTTCCACAAGTATGGTTGGCCTAATAATACATCATAAACATCAAGTGGTGCAACATCACACAATACCTCATCTATGAAGGGCTTGACGATGTAGGGAAGGCAACACCGTTGGTGGACTTGGAGATCTCGTCCTTGGTGAAGCCACTCGATGTTGTATGGTTGCGGGTGTGGTATGGTTGGTAGTCCCAGATGCTTCATGACCTCTGCTGAAATGAGGTTCTTTTGGCTGCCACTATCGACAATGAATTGCAACGAATAATCCTTCACCCACATTTGTGAGTGGAAAAGACGCTCCCCCTCCTCTGGATCTTCGGGTTCATTCTTCTGGACCTTGGTGGAGGCAACAATGGTGTTGGGCTCTGCATCAATGATTTTCTTCCCTTTGTCATTCCCCTTGTTGGATTTTGACTCAGGGTCGGAACATGCATTTGATTCTGAAGCCTTCAACTCAGCCATCAGTGACTGCTTGGTCCAACACTCACTTGTGTTATGAGTGGGGCTCTTATGGAACTCACACCACTTTCGTGTGCCCTTCTTTGACTTCGTAATGTTGTTCCTTTCTTACAGCCTTGACGGGTTTTCTTGGGTCACCCAATCTCGTCCTGGATGTACCTATGTAGGCAACGACGGTATTTGAGTACCAATTGCAGCTCAGAATCCTTGATACCCAACTTTGTGCGAAGGGTATGAAAAATATTTGTGAACTCTGACACATCTTGATCCCTTCCCTGTCGCAGTGTGGTCCAGTTTATGTGTTTGTTCTCATAGCTCCTGATAGGGTAGTATTGCTCCTTGATGGTATCCCGAAAAGAATTCCAAGTGGGTGTGGCTGAAAAAGTGAGCCCTTAATTTCATCCTTTTGCTCGCAGTAGGTTTCCCACCAGTCCTTGACATGGGGGGCTGCTTTTAGTAGTGCAAAAGCGATCTTTTCCCGACTGGAAAAATCATGAACAGAAAAATAACCATCTAGCATATTTAACCATTTACCTACGACATCTGTGTTTATCTGACCCTTGAATATGGGGATTTCAAAGTTATCTTGTACCTTAAAGGGTGTGGCAATTCCAAAGTAGCTGCTGGAAGTAGAGTGTCGCCCCTGGGTAGGCACTGAAGGATCTGGGCAAAGTTGTTCATCATAGCGTTCCTTTGTCACTCAAGGGCCTCTTCGAGCAAGATTTTGATAAGATCTCCTGCCCCCTCATCTTTCTTTTCATCCGCCATGGGAGGCCGTCAGGATTTGCGAGACTGGTCTTGCAAAGGTTCGACGATTTCAAGCCCTAACTCCCTATATCCTGACCTCGTTGGGGACATGCAAAGAAAAACAGAGAAATATCAGACCGCTCTAATACCACTGGTCTGAATTTAAATAGGGATGCAACAAAATACAGATGTGACCATAAATATAGAGATGCAACAGAAATAATACTTCATTTCATTGATAACTGAAATATGCTTACAAATAGAAATTGAAATAAACTAGCTCGGGCGATGGTAGCTTATAGATGTGGTGGCTACATACCTCTGAACTGTATTACAATGAGGCTTGAAGGAGTATTTATTGTTCAGAAACAATGGAAACCCTAAACATCCCTCTAAGAAGAGATGTGGCAGATACATGCCTCTGAACTGTATTACAATTAGGCTTGAAGGAGTATTTATTGTTAAGAAACAATGGAAACCCTAAACATCCAAAAACCTAACCCTAGGAGATGAAGCACCAAACTATGGGCCCCATTCTGGGTAAAATGGTACATCAGTTACGCGGGGTCGTAGCTTTGGCATACGATTTCGTTTGATGTGTACAATACCTCGTTAGAAATATCTATGCGAGGACTACAACTTTTGGGCGAGAAACCACGGTGCATGGACCCATGTTGCACCCATCTTTCCCCAAAAACATCGTTTAGGGCTTCAAAACGGCTCCGGAAGTATAGGACCCAAAAAATTTCCAAAAATAGTAAATTGTGCTATAATTAAGGAAACTGAAAAACTGAAAGAGATAGCTGTGGGGGTTCAAGTGGGCTAGGTGGGTGGCCACCAACATCCACCTGGATCATACAGTCAGCAGACTAAGATATATGATGAGGATCTAAATTGGGGTGTGGAATTATATCCTAACATGTTCGATGTAGAAGCAAATTGTGAACTCTTCAAAGTTGTCGCTGAGGATGAGCTCCTGAATGTTTTAAAATTATTTAAGGGTGATAAAATACTGGGGCCAGATGGGTGGGAAGTGGAAATTTTCTCCCATCTTTTTGATCTTTTCAAACAAGACCTACTTGGCATGGCCGAGGAGTTGAGGACACGGGGATATATACACCCACATATTAACTCCACTTACATTGCTCTTATTCTGAAGTGGTGCCCTGCGGATACTTTCCATAACTTCCGGCCCATCTCTCTCTGTAATATTATTTACAAGGTCATCTCCAAAACGGTTGCGACTCATTTGAAGAGTACCCTATCCCGCTATATCACACAAGAACAGTTCGAGTTTCTTCAAAACTGGCAAATTCATGATGTTGTTGCTATAGCCCAGGAGTGCATGCATTCGATCCACACTAAAAAAACAAAATGTTGCCATTATGAAGGTGGATTTACAAAAAGCATATGACTGCATGGATTGGGGATATCTCATATTAGTCCTACATAAAATTGGAATACAACCCAGGGCAGTGGAGTGGATTGCATCACAAATATCAATTATTTTGTCATCATCAACAAATATCCCTCAAAATTTTCAACGCTGGAAGGGGTCTTCGACAGGGTTGCTTGCTTTACCCGCTCCTTTTTATCCTGACAATGGATGGATTGAGTTTACATCAAAAAAGTAGTGGTTGAAGGACAGTTCTTGGCATTGCATATGGGAAATGACATCGATATTTCTCATAGTTTTTTTGTGGACAATGTACTTATTATGGGGATGCTTAATTGATTTGCTTGGTTGTCTCTATTTCACATATTTTCAAAATTCGCAAGTGTAACCGGTCTTTATATGAATCTCCAGAAATCTATTATATATCATGATATGTGTGATATGGATATTGTTGAGTATATAAAAGGTATTTTCGGGGTGGTTGCAGACCAAATGATGAACGGAATGAAATACCTAGGTTTCCATATCAAGCCATGTGGCTATAAGGCAACGGATTGGTTGTGGCTTGTAGATCAATTCTTCAAAAGAATATCGGGTTGGGAATTTAGATGTTTATCTTTGGGAGGTCATATCATCCTGGCACAAACTGTTCTGACGCAGTTGAGTGTATACTAGGCACATCTCTATCATCTTCCCATAACTATTGTGAAATGCCTATATAGGATTATGGCTAAGTTTATATGGTCTAGTAGCAGGGACAAATTTAAATTCCATTTGGTTAAGATGTCACAAATCTCTCTCCCAAAGCATATGGGAGGATGAGGCATTATGAACATGAGACGTTTTGGTTGGGCGTTATTGCTAAAATCGCTATGGAGGGAGATCTTTGGTGAAGATACCTGGGGAAAGATCATCAGGTACAAATACCAAAAGGACCAGGACTTCAGGATATGGTATTGAAGAAGAACAATTGGAATCTTAATGGGCTTGGCCATTTGGAATAGTTTTAGAAAAGTAGAGAAGTTTTTTTTACAGAACATTGCATGGACCATGGAGTCAGGAAATAACATAATTATGGGATCTGATCACATACTAGGCTATGGGGTGGATCACCACATTCCGGAGGCCTTTATTCATTTTTTAAATGGATGTGGGATATTATTCTGGAGCCAAGCCATTGACTCATGGAGGTGTCCATGTCCTTCCTAGAAGGGGGTCAATGAGCTGGGTTTGGTTGGTCCAATGGCGGCGGAATGGGAACGGACTCGCACACACATGAACTTCATTGGAATCTGTCGTGAGGAAATCAGTGATCAGATTGTATGGTCTAGTAAGATGAAGAGGGGGGGGACATCATGGTGGCTTATGCATATAACAACCTCTACAGAAGGGAGTCCCAGCAATTGGAGTTAAGTGAATTCTACAAATTTTGGAAAACAAACACTTCCATCAAAATCATCCTCTTTTTCTGGTTGGTATGTCGCAACAAAAATCTCACATGGGAAAATATTCAAAAGAGGAATTGGCATGGCTCGAGCATCTATGTGATTTGCAGGAACATAGAGGAGAATAATGTTCATTTGTTTCTCAAATTCCCCTACACGGTCCAAGTATGGAAAAAATTGGCACATACAATTGATTTTCCATGTATCAGTTTTGACAACATCTAGACTTGCATGATATGGTGGAGTTCTCATGATATGGTTCCTCTGTTAATTGTTCTTCCGCTGGCTTCTCCTCATGATGCATGTTCCTCTTTGTTACTTCTCTTTTGATGAGTTCTTCCTCTTTGCGAGACTTCTTGGGCATATAAAACATGCGATACTCCCGATATGGCTCATCTTGCTCCAATAGGTCTTCCTTTGGCTTTGCAATGTTTTTCAATGAACTTTTCTGATACCTTCATACCTTGATGGCTTCTGATATCTTTTTCGATATGCCTCTCTTGCTTTGAAATTCTTTTATACTCCTTTGATGTGTTAACTCCTCTAATATTCTGCAATACTCTTAAGCATAAGCGATAGCTTTGATATGCCTCCTTTGTTAACTCCTCCGTTAACAGACTCTTACTCATGGCTTGGCTTCCCTGATGGCCTTGCTTCTGTTTCTTCATGGATTTATTCTGCTTCTCCTTGGCTTCATATCATCATTTAGTATCCTAGAATATTTCCATATTGACATCAATGACAATTTAGGTCAACAATTGTAACATATTTAGTCCTTCAATGCATTGTTAAGGATACATGTTATCCAAGCTTGACTTTCACTGTTAATTTATGGAGATGGGTTCTATTATTACCAAGCACATGACAAATAAAAAAATAGTGGGTTTTGAAATATTGTCATTAAATCTTTGAATGATTTAATTTAATACATATTGTAACATAAAGTCCTTCAATGCCTTGTTAAGGATACATGTTATCCAAGCTCGACTTTCATGGTTAATTTATGGAGATTGGATTTTCAAATTCCCACTTCTTTTAACCATTGTCATTATTTTTTATGCCACCGTCATTTTTTTTTCTTGTCAGGAGTTTTCTAACAATATAAATTTCATCCAAATTCAAGCTTTGGAAAGAAAGTTATACTTATTTCAAAATTCTCCTCTAGGTGCCTTGTTAGCATCTATATTATTGTCGCCGGGAAAACACGTGGCATTCAGGGTTCCCTCATGTCCTCCCCCTCCAACAACATCATGCCACATCAACCCACCATGTCAGCAAGCCATGTTGACCTACCACATCAAAACATTATCGGGTTCTATTACTATTGAGAGGAAAACTAATAGTTAGTGTCTTGACCTCCAATACTTGATCATCTAATATCCAATAACTTGATAGTCAGTGTCTCGACCTCCAATACCCGATCATAATCAACCCAACAAAAGATACGTTGACATTGATAGTTCGACAACATGAAGTTCTAGTGCCCAACTAATGCATCGTCAAGTGACACATACCTGTCTTTCCAACTAATGTTTCTATCGATCAAGTCATCAAACCACCGGGGAAAATCAAAATTCCACTCATAACACTCACTTGAACTTATAACATATGTTAAACTAATAAGAATAATCTTCGTCAATCGATAGATGTTTGAGTACCCGTTAGTATAAGGGCTTGTGTCGTTGGAGGTTGTTTAATGTGTTACCCTGACATCTTGACATTTCGTCCTCCAAACTTAAGCTCTTGGCTAATATCTTTGTCAACCCCCCCACTCTCCCCTGTCATACCATATGACCATGGGCTAGGGCCAAAGACTCTTATTCCAAAATTTCCAGACTTCTACTTACAACTCCAAAAATTCAAAGCCAGAATTCTATAACTTCCTCTAAACTACCAAGTTTATTTCAGAGGGCTAAAATCAACCCAAAGAATTCTGAAGACCATAAATATTCTCCAGCCTATGAATAAAATCTCAAACATTGCCTTCAACATGACATCTCCATAACATAAAGACACAAAATGGTCAATTGCCAAATCATCTCATTCAAAATAGAGATACAGTCATAGTTGTTTCTCCCATAAATGGTCTGATTAAATCCATTCACATTACAGAATACATAAAGAAACTTGGAGCTCAAGTTAACTTATATATTCACCCCACTAAACCACAAATTCCATATTCATCATAAGTAACTTGTTTTAGAAAAAACCTCTATACATAACATTTTGTAATAAAGGAATTTAGAACGATTAACTGAAAACCATCTACTACAACTTTTCGCTAATCAATACAAACATATCTACTAACCAGCGTAGTAATAATCATGAAACACTGAACAATAATTGCATTTCATTAACATAGAAATAGGTACACTTATTTGATTCACTTATGCTCGCTGGAAATTGAAGAAGGGAGAACCACTCTCCACCTAACCATAGACATAGCTACACTACAAATTTCTTGCAATTGGCCAACCCTAAGCCAAATCCAATGCCTTAAGAGGAAGCTTCTCTCAAGGTTCCATAGATTTCAAATCAAGGTAGAGGACATGAAAGCCACTTTTCTTCACATATAAAAATCATGATTCTACTTTTCAATAATTGATTTTGAGCCTATTTACACATTAAAGTATGCACACCATGGGCTTGCATAGTAGAAAATGGATCCCTTCACTGATCTAGCAGTTCCTTGATGTTTGTCATTTTTTCAATTCCTTTCAAGCTTGAATAAGGCAAACCATTCAAAAATTTCCTTGTAGCTCCCGCATTTGTGTTGAAGGATTCCTTATTGATTTACCTAATCAATTTAACTAAGATTACAACTCCATGTAAGTTTGTTGTGACTCGATGGGTTGTTTTTCACCTTTTTTTCAAAGTCATGGTTCAATTTCTGTGCATGAATTCCACTAGTTCATTGGCCCACATTCCGTGGTTTCTCTCTCGTTGCTTATCTCTTTGCTCTTCCTTTTTTTCTATTCACTCACATGTATAGGACCTAGCATGAGAATATGGAGTCCCTCCTTGAGTTGTGTAGTCAATAAAAAGTCTCTATAATGGCTACAGAGTCCATACTCCGGGGCCAGTTCAATACCATTCCCCCTAATTATTCTCATAATTTCTAGCAATTGGGGAGTTTGGCTTTCAAATTAAAAGGAAAGACAATTAATTTAGATAAGATATAAAACTTCCCAAATCTCCCTTACAACATTCCCTTCGAGCATCAAGATATGTGTTGAAAATCTCCCTTATATGTTAAATAAGAGTTAATATTAACATCAAATGAATTCTATCAAAGTACCCATGCTATTCATTACAATATTATTAGTTTTAGTTATGTATTACAAATCTTGGAGTTAAAAAATGGGTGTTAAAGAGACAAACATGTAGACAAAGAGCTATGTCCAAAATGCAGGCATGACAATTACCAGAAATCAAAAAACAAGGGGAAGGCACAGGGTCCTTCTCATAAGATGTTGGGGCACATTCCTATAATTTCAAGGATTTAAAGGCTTTTTCATTGAAATAAATTAGCTATGTTGCAGGGCTGGCATGCCTCACTTGGAAGTGAGTTGGGAGTTGTGTATCCTAACATATTCAATATCCATGAAACATATAGCAGATACATGACCAAATTCAAAGGCTCTTTCATTGAAAAAAATTAGCTATGTTGCAAGGGTGGCATGCCTCACTTAGAAGTGAGATGGGAGTTATGTGTGTCCTAACATATTCAATATCCATGAAGCATATAGTAGATACATGACCTTCAATTGAGCATAGCCATGGATGAAGTTAAACTATATTCCCTCCAAAACACCAAATATATTGTTTAACTAGTGGTAGTGATCAGTAACAATATCCCCCCCCATAGTTGTCCATGAAGAATGGACATCTTATGGTAGTTCTTGGATTCCTAGGTAGAAGACAGGTGAAGAGAATGGATGTCTATATCCAACCATTGATTAATGAATCTAAGGAATTATGGGAAGGGTAGATGTATACGATGTATCAAGACCCGTCCCAATGAAGAGGTATTTTACATTGTAGGGCATATGTGCATACATCACACACTATTATACAAAACTAGGAGTTTGTTATGGTAAACATGTTGATTGATTTGTCTATATCTGTAATGTTACTTAGCATACTCAATTTGATGCAACTATCTTTTCTGATCATAACATCCTTTGTATATAATACTTTGCAGGGATTTTAACAAAATGGTATCATGGATGTAACTGCTGTGAACCTTCCATAGAGGCTAGGTGGTCCAACCACCTACTAAATCCAATGTAGAATTTCTCAAGGGTATTATACCCTTATAGAAGAGTTGCATCTGCGTTCAATGGTAAACCATAGAGAAACCAAATACTTGAAATAGTCACATCGACAAATTAGATTAGACATGACACAAAGAAGGAGAAGGAAATTGCAAAGTTGTTCAATTCAAATGGAGAACATATACTTGATGATCCTAAACTTTTTTGACATCTATGTTGAAAAAGTACCCATTGTGATGAAAAAGAAATCTATATTTTATGAGGTTCAATATTGGAAGCAACTTAAGAGAGGTTTCTTACTAGATCCCATGCATATATTAAAAAATGTTTCATCCTCTTGAAGAAGACACATATCATTGGAAAAAATTGACACATTGGTTGCTAGGAGATATCTTATTTCTTTAAATACTAAAAAGATACATTAGCCAAGAAAATAAAGTAGAGGAGATTCATGTTTCTCTTGGTGTTTTAAACAAAGGTGATGTTTTGTAGATTTTGAAGGAAGATGATCTTTATTCGATGAAGGATGTTATATTGGGTGTGAAGACACCTTTATATTGGTTGACTATGGCATTGCTTCATTATATAAGGACATTTGTTGGGGTTGAAATCACATGATCATTTGAACATTCTAAAGGTATGTATCTTGAATACATGATTCTTTTTCTATAATGTGGGTTAAAATAAACTATGAACTTACAATTTTATGGAAATTAACTATGTTTGTGTGTCTATTACATAGTGTCATTATCCTTTGCTCATGCATGATTATGTGAACCATGACTTCTTCCAACACCTGTGACTTTCCATATCAAATTATTTTCATTTTTAAGTTGGATCACATTAAAGGAGATTCATATGGCTATTGTTCCATAGCGTCATTGATTGATAGTGGAGATTGTTTGTATGTTTACGAAGGAACTACCGATGAGTTTTATAGACTTGTAGGTCCATTTTCTAATTCACCTACTTGATAAGGTTAAATTATTTGGGGCTACCTTGTGTCATTGGATGTTCTTCTTAGAGAGACACGTGAAAAAATTGAAGGGGTCCATTTACCAAAATCCAAAACCAAAGGGCTATGTGGTGGAGGGGTATATAATACATGAG